>JAUESI010000002.1:2095007-2111287 GCA_032275145.1 Synergus laeviventris
TAGAGCCTAGTAAAAACGACAGATAAACACAAAGATAGAAAAAGTTAACGTTCGATGGATGCAAAGTGTGTACTTGGGAGGGATAGAAAATTTCTATCCCTTTCTATCTTTTTATTTCCAACGGGTAATTAAATTATAAAATCTTATACAAAAACTCACCTCCATCATATCAATTACGTTAACGGTAACATACATAAGACTCGTTATGTATTGATGACCAAGAACAATCCAACACATACTCAAGAATCGAATACCATACAATGCAGTCAGCGAGTCAGATTTGATCCTTGTGTCCAGAATTTTTTGGGCACTTTTGCACAATGAAAACTCTGCCAAGCTACTCGCAATTACTGATTGAAAAAGTCTTCTTCTTCGTAGGAAATCCAGTAACGTACAACATATTAAGAAGACCACCCAGATCGAGATAATTGTTCTAAAAACATGTAGAAATTCTTCAAATAATAAAAATAGGACTGTTGTTGATGTGTGGATGTTGAAGGAAAATAAAAAAAATTGTTTTACGTACACTGTTGCGATGCTTCCGTTAGACCATTTTACTGGACCGACACTTGTACATGTTACACTTACGTCACTAATTCCCAAACTTTTAACGAGTTCGATTCTCTGGATCGTTGTATTTAAGATTTCTTCTACATCATCTGCATTACAACCTGATGGAAGACAAATTGACAATGTTGGGGTGAAAGACAGCGAATTGTTCTGACTGGCCAATTTCAATGAATACATGCAGTGTCGGCCTCGAATTTTCATATTTTCTTTAGTCGATTGAACTGAGATGCACTCGTCAAACATCCCCAAGTCGATTATGTTTCCCATCAAAAGTCCGGAAGGGATCTTTGAGGACGAATCCAACACTGAAAAGATACAAGTTTTTATTTAATATACACCACTAAATACATGTGCACTAATATTACATTTAAAAACACGTATTTTGTCACTTTCTTACTTTTGAGAGCCCACATTTCTTGTTTCCTAATGCCATTTGTATACAGAAGCAGTTCTCTTTTACAAGATTCGTTGACGTATTTATCCAATTGCAGTTGTTCATTTTCTCTGAATGTTGTCAGCAAATTCTTTGGTTCCAGACTCCCGAAGATTTCTTGCGCTTTCTGAGAGGCTTCTTGAGAATCAGTCGTGGCGAAAAAATATAAAAACACTGCTAGCATTGGCAACATTTTCTCTCTCAAATCCATTTACAAAAATTTTTAAAAAGTCTAATTAATAAATATGTGGAATTTATAGGCAAATCTGTGCACTATATACTGATTTAATTCTTGAGAGCCTAAATTTTTATAAAGATTTAGCTAATCTACTTTATAGATTAGCTATTTTTAAATGACTTTTATTAGTTGAAATTGACCTTAGAAACATGAACTAATAGCTATAACTGAAATCGACGAATTTCCTAACATGACTGACCCATGAATAAATGTAAAGCTCATAGTTAATAGTTGAAATAAAGAGTGGGGGGTACTCTATAGAAAGGATGATATATCGGATGAGACTTCGTCCCTCAATATATATGGTAGATAAGTTTTTTGTAGCATTTGTATGACACATTAGAAATCTGAAAAACAGAAAAAAGACATAATAGATTGAAATTACTCAAACCAAATAGTCATCCTTCGATTATCAGTTATCTCAAAATGCTTTGAAGGATTATAGACAAAATAATTTTTAAACTAAAATTTATGTTTTTTAATTGTTTCAAAAAATGTATTTAGAGGGAATGAAATCAACAAATTTAAAACTGGTTTTCAAAGTCGACAATTCGGAGAAATAAATTACCTTGACTTTTCTAATATTCTGACGTTAGTCGTAATGACCTTCATAGCTAAGTGAATGGTTCTAATAATGTGAAAATTTGTATACCTATTCTCTATCGCAACATTTATTCCTCTCGGTATATCATTCGTATAATATAATATTATTTTATTTATTTTCGAGCCTTGAAACTTTTTTAGAATTCTTCAGGAAAAGTACTTTAGATTTTTAAAAAAGTTTAAGAGTTATTTTTAAACTTCTAAATGTTTCCGTATGATAAGAGTGGTAATAAAATTTATATCTATACCATATATAATTTCAAGCTTTATTATATGCGTTTGTCCTATTTCTTAATGTGAAACTATTATTTGTACAATTTGCTTCTGTAAAGTGAGAAGCATTGCAACTAAAGTAAAATTATAAAAGCACTAACACTGCTCAAAATCTTTAAAGGGATTTCGTCCTCGGTGCAACGTTTTAACAATTTTAAATTTACGAAAAGCCGATAAAAATGAAATTAAATCTTTTCATACTTTGGGTTGTATTTTCTCCAACAATTGTCTGGACTTTTTCAAGCGAGAATATTAGTAAGTAGTAAAAACATAAAATTCCATGAAATATTAAAACCTCATTAAATCTGTTAAAATTCTTAAAAATTCAATGAATAAGTATTTCTCAGTAGAATATGATTACTTCAATGTATAAAATCTTGAAAAAAGTCTTCAATAAAATGTAATCAGTTTCAACCAATCAACTAGGTATCATTATTTAAATGCGTTTCCTTATGATTCCTTGTGATTTAAAGAAGGAATTTTCACTTGCAGGAGAACAATCGGAACTTCTCGTGCGCAATAAGCGTGTAATCAATTTTGATGATGAAAAACAGTCAGTGAAGTCTGGAGAATATTCCTACGTTGTAAATATTAGACTGAACAATATTACACATTGCGTGGGTAGTATCCTCTCGAGTCGCACTGTCGTCACATCAGCTTACTGTGCTTCTCAAAATGTATCACTTTATCAAATTGTCTCTGGAACAGTATACAATTCACAGGACAAACGTTATGGCTACCGTCACAGTGTAGTTTCAAAAAAAATACGCATCGGCAATAATCCGCGAGGAACAGCTCCTGATGGTGTTGCTTTGTTGATTGTTGATCCACATTTTACGCAACGATTTACTACCGTACACCTTCACGTGGGACTTTTAATGGCAGGCACACATGCAACTATTGTTGGATGGGGATGCTACTACTTTCCAGAGATGTAAGTTTCCAATAATATATTAAACATAAAATATAGTGCGTCATTAATCGCAATCTTCTTCGATATCAGACCTGGAACAGAACATATTATACGACTGCGATCAATCAATGTACCGATAATGGCCCATCAGAAATGTGTAGATGTCAACCGAGGATTCTATGACATTACTGATGAAGATATTTGCGCTTACGATCCACGAAAACACTGTGGCCATACTGATTTCGGTGCTCCTTTAATTATTGACGGTCAACTGGCTGGAGTTTACCTCAAAAGAGTAGATACCAACAAACTTCGCACAGCTCCTGAAATATTTTTGGTCTTGCAACATGCCCACTACAATCAGTGGATCAAAGATGAAATGGCTCGCTGAAAAAAAAATTATTAAACATTAATGTGAGATGAATAAGAAAATTTTACAAATAATTGTACTTTATTTTGTATAATAACTTCTTCCCTTTTGAATCTCCGGTTTTCTATCTTTCTGTATCCTTCTTTTATCTTTGCCAATCATTTCCTATCCTCCGCCTATCGATGCCAATCTTTCCTTATTATTCGCCTATCCAAATCAACCTTTTCTATCCCTTTTGTAATCAACTGTCACACCTATGTTTTTTAATAACTACTTTTCTATCCAAATCGATCCTTTGTATAATCATTTCAATCTTTTTCTATCTCTCTTAAAGTATATAAACAAGTCTATCTGTCTAAATATTTACCTTGCTATTTATATCTGTCCTTAAATTTAATCACCTCTATCCTTTTCTATCCTTTTTACAATATATCCAATACATCTATCCTTATAAAATAATTTAAATCCTTTTCTGTCTCTCTTGAAGGGCATTACCAATTCTATCCTTTTTAATCGCCACATTTCTAACTGCGTCTATCCTTAATCTAAGTATCTCAATCCTTTTATATCCTTTTTACAATCTACTAGAAAATCTATCCTTTTGAATCCATTCCTTTCATTACACATTTATCCATGTATAATAATTTCAATACTTTTCTGTCTCTCTTGAACTATATTGCCAAGTTTATCCAATTCAATCTCTACCTTTGTATCCATATCTGTCCTTAATCTAATCATCTCTTTCCTTTTCTATGTTTTTAAAAATTTATTAGAAAGTCCATAATTTTCAATCTATTCCTTCCTATCCATGTCGATCCCTTATCTAAGTATCTCTATCCTTCTCTATCCTTTTTACAATACATTAGAAAGCCTATCTTTTTTAATCCATACAATTTTGTCCACATCTATCCTTATAAAATAATTTAAATCCTTTTCTGTCTCTCTTGAACTGTATTGCTAAGTCTATTAAATTCAATCTCTACCTTTCTACCTTAATGTAATCATCTTTATTTTTTTCTATCTCTTTTGAAGTATATTACCAATTCTATGCATTTCAATCTTTACCTTTCTATCCTTGTCTATCTCGATCCTTTTCTATCCTTTTTAAAATTTACTAGAAAGCCCATCCTTTTCAATCCATTCCTTTCTATCCATGCCTATCCTTTGTCTAATTATTCGAGTCCTTACCTATCTTTTTCACAGTCTGATGCCACGCTTGGCCTTTTCAATCTCTATCATTTTCTCCATATCTATCCTTGGATAATCAGTTCAATCTCTTTTTACTTCTCTTGAAGTGTTCTACCAAGGCCATTCATTTTAATCTTTACGTTTCTATCCATTTGTGTCGTTCTTGAATCAATTCGATCCTTTTCTATCTCTCTTGAAGGTATTACCAAGTCTATCCTTAATCTAAGTATCTTAACCCTTTTCTATCCTTTTTACAATCTACTAGAAAGCGTATTCTTTTCAATCCATACTTTTCTATCCAAATTTATTCTTTATAATAATTTCAATCCTTTTCCATCTCTTTTGAAGTATAATACTACTAAGTCTATCCATTTTAATCATTATCTTTACTTATATCCATGTCATGTTCAACAAGAATATTCTTGTTGTTGAATATTCTTTCTCGGAAGTATACTAGCAACCATATCGTTTTCAATCCTTATCTTTCTAACGATATCTATCCTTGTACAATCATCATTTCAATCTTTTTATATTAGATATATTTTTCTATTTCTATCTGCTTAATTATTTCAACGCTGTTTTGTCTTCTTTCGCAATTTGCATTTCTTTTAAAATATATAATCATTAAACTTATGCATTTTAATCATGCTTATATTTAATATCCTTTTCAATCTCTATTATTCTATATATAACCTTTTATAATAATTTCAATCTTTTACAATCTCTCATCTTGAAGTATAATGTTACAAAGTCCATTTCCATTTCAATCTTTATCTTTGTATTCATATCTATCCTTGTTGAATCATTTCAATACTTTTTTTATCTTTCTCAAAGTATACTACCAACCCTATCCTTTTCAATCATTATCTTTCTATCCATATCCATCCGTCATAATTAGAAAAAAGTAATAAAAATATTTCAAATTTTTAATATTTTCAGAGTAATATTTATAAGTATTATATAATATTTATAATATTTACGAAAGTAATTCTACTTTTGAAACCATGTGTGGTTTCATTATTTTACTGTCAGTTACTATTACATCAGAAAAATGAGCATGATTAACCACTGCAAATAAAACTAAATGATAAGATACTATGCTCTTAAATGATTATAAAACGACACATACATGATTTAACGCAACTTTTTATGGCATTATTACGCTTAGAAATTATTGTTAGATTTGGCGGACTGGTTTGTTAATTATTTTTTGTACTAACGCTTCAGTAAACTAAGAAGCAGTGCGCATTACAAGTAAAGAGATATTATAAAACAGCAACAATACTGAAGATCTTTAAATTTGGTCTCGTCCACGGTGCAGTATTTTAACTGTAATTTACAAAAACACAGTAAAAATGCAATTGCATTTTTTAATCGTTTGCGTCGTCTTATCTCAAGCAATTATTGGATCTTTCTCAAGCGAAAATGGAAGTAAGTAAAATTATATTTTCGTACTATGTCTCACTGTTTTTCATAAGAAAGTCGGCAAATTATACTTTCAATACTTATTATACAATTTATAATAAATATATAATACGAAATTACAACTCCTGAGTTCAGATGTTCCAATATGCAACTATACCCTACTTGTTACACAATGTACTATTTCATCATGCATGCAAGGAATTTGGAATATTTCACTCTGGTTTTCCGTACGCAACGTGGCACATTGTACCATGTGCGAAGCAATCTGTCTCCTGTGGCAATATGCCACAATGCGCCAAATTTTGTTCCCACTGGGTAAAAGCCCACTTTTCCTCCGTCTAAAAATCCACCAACGGGAAAAGAATAAGTGCAAATCCGATTTCTCGCAACCTTGTATTTCAAAAACGAAACAAGAATATCCCAATATATAGTCTCCTTGCAGGGTTATTTGTACCTAAACGTAATCTAACTCTAATTGTAGCAGAATCATCAGATCTTCTCATTCGAGAAAGACGTGTAATTACTGAAGAGGATGGTGGAGAAGTGCTAGTGAGGCCTGGAACATTTCCCTTCATAGTCAATGTAAAACTGAGAAATGAAACCCATTGCGTGGGTAGTATACTCTCGAGTTCTAAAGTAATAACATCTGCTGAATGTGTTGTTGAACATATATCATTGTACCTTGTTTGGTCTGGTTCAACAGATCGATACCGTGGTTCACAACACCAAGTAATTGAGAGAGACATATACCTCGGCAATTATTCGCATACAAGAGCTTCTGATGGTATTGCCTTGTTGATTGTTAATCCACCTTTTGTGCCAAGATATACTAGTAGCGTACAACTTCACACGGGACCTTTGGTCGCAGGTGTAGTTGCTACTGTTGTTGGATGGGGATGCTACTACCACCCAAATATGTAAGTTTCCAACAATATCTCAAACATAAAACATAATGCGGCCATTAATCGTAATCTTCTTCAATTTCAGACGTGGAACGGTACAGTTTAAGAAACTGCGATCAATCACTGTGCCGATAATATCCCATCGGGAATGTGTAAACTTCTACCATGGATATTTTGACATTACAGATCAAGATGTTTGCATTTACGATTCACAAAAACACTGTGGTGATACTGATTTTGGTGCTCCTTTAATTATTGACGGTCAACTGGCTGGAATTTATCTTAGGAGAGGACACAGGAACAGATTTCGCCCAGCTCCTGAAATATTTGCACTCTTGCAAGAGGCCCACTACAGACAGTGGATCAAGTCTAAACTCGAGAACTGAAAGAGAAAAAGACATTAATAATTAAGACTCGTATGAAATGAACATTAAAATTTTACAAAAATTATATCTTGTTTTGCTATTATCGAAAATTTTCCATGTTGTGAAATTATGAACAAAATTAATGATGATGGAAGTTCAAAACTCAATAAAAATTATTACAAGTGTATAACTCAATGACGCTTATTTTATGAGGTTTATATTTTAGAAGACATACCCATGTAATTTCGAAAAATAGTTGTCCCTTTCCTTGTATGTGTGGTAGATTAAGATACCAAATCAGTTGTCAGTCATTAATAATATCTTCCGTAAAAAATCCAACTTGAGCCTGCGTAAAAAAATGTTGTAATAATGACTGACACATATATATTTATAGTATATATGTATACAACAAGTAGAAACAAAGCTTCAAAAATATCTACCAGAACGATGATGATACAATCTTTATCCGTAACAAAGCTTCAGTTAAGTGAAAAGCAGTAAACTTGTAAATAAAGAGAAACTCCAAAGTCGAAAGCTCCAAATCTTCAAATTTAGTCTCGTCCACGGAGCAGTATTTTATCTTATAATTTATGAAAATAAGCCGGTAAAACTGCAATGAAAACTTTTAATCGTTTACATGCTCAAGCAATTATCAGATCTTTCTCAAGTGAAAATATTAGTCAGAGATGATCTGTATTAGTAAGTAAAATTATATCCTTGTATTGAGGTAACTATAAAATTTCAAAGTAGAATTTTCTGTCTCTATTACTGTTTTTCATAAGAGAGTCTGAAAATTATACTACAATACCAGACAATACTTAAATCCAATTTATAATAAATACTAAAGTTTTTCCTTATCCAAATTAAGGATGGCTGCACCTTGGATTCTAATTAGATCCATTATGCATTAACTGGATAGAAAATCTCAACTAATAGTTAACATAGTTTCTATAACTTATAGCTAGGATTCAAAGTTAATACCAGGTAATATATTGCGAGTACCAAATACAAAACACTTTAGATCTTAATTATAAAATCCACTTCAGATCGAGACATCAATATCTTTGTCAATACCCTCAATACTGTAAATAAATTGAAATAAATAGTTAGAACAAAAATGGTTGGGACTGGTTGGGATTTGGGATTGGGAAATAGTGTGTGTTGTGTGGCCGGCATTGCAGGAAAAAAATGCGGTGGCAGACTGGCAGAGGACGGATAACTTATTAGTTATCCGATTTCTACCTTACCGCCACATTGCTAGTAATAAAATTATCTTTGCTAATTTCTATCGAAAACTCAAAGGAAGCTCAAATTGTCCAAACTCTTAATAAATCCTCCGAAATGTGAACACATTATGCTGAAAAGCTTTTTATTAGATTTCAAAGTGCAAAGACACTAAAAAGATCATTATTCATCATTTCAAATAAAGGCGCGAACTCCAGCTAATGAGCGCCGTTCATTCAAAGATATGTTCATTTGGTTCATTTCAAGGGTTTCAAGCGATTTCAAGCATCAACTTTTCAATCAAAAATTCCCTAGAATTCACGAAAAGTCCCTATTACTTTCCACCACTTCCTAACCTAAATTTCTTCCAGATCCTCGCGTCATATTTTTTATTCTCAAGCTCAACTAAATCGCGCATGGTTCAAAGCGTTCAAAGCTCTAAATGCGTGTTAATGTGGAAAATTCCATTAAATTTCAACAACAGTGTATTATAGGCCCTTCTAGAATTAAAAAGGCCAAAGTTCTACTCTAGAAAGGGAAATAAAAACAATTCACCAAAAGGATTTTGTCTATAATATTTGTGGATTGCATTTTGCGAAGAGGTAGGTTTTCTCGATTTTTTCTAGAATTTGTTCAATGGCCTATTTATTCTTGCGTCCCAGTTACAATCAAGATTAATTAGAAGTAACATGTTTAAATAAGTGACTTCATGACGCAAGATCCCTACATCGATTTGTGTTAATTTCGTTAATTTGTTTTCATTTCGTGCTAATATGTATTTACCACTCGCAACAACCTGCCATCAGCTGTTGGCACTCTTTCAAAATTTCCAATCTATTTTCAATCTAAAGTTCGAATAGTTTGAATATTTGACACTTTTGGCAAAGTCCATTGATTTTCAGTGTGCTCGTTCTTTCAGTTTAATTTCAACCTACACTTTACTCCTTGCTCTCTAAATATAGGGTAAGTTAATTTTTGTTCCTTTTTGAGAAATTCAACTTTTTTATGGTCCATCAGGATTCAATGCTCTTTCGATTTTTTTTTCAGAAAACTTTATGTTTTTCTTAATACTGTTTTGCCGGCATTCCTTGAAAAATATTTTATCACACCCCCTGCACTATTTCTAAGTTTTAGATTCGCTTTTTTGCCAAAAATGCTTTGCTTACACCTTCTGGTCTTGATTAAAAATAATTAGGAGTAGGAGAAAAATACTTTATTTATAAACAAAGTATTTTTCTAGTATTTTAGTATTTCAATGGAAAAAAAGTAAAACTGGCTCTATCTACTCGTTCCATATTTGCATCTGAATTAGTGATCAAATTATTACATTATTGTTATATTTTTAGATGGGCGAGGCACCGAAATACTATGGAAGAAGACGAAGTATCATTCGGCAAATTGGCTCTTTTCTTCCTCTCAAACCTCATCCAAAAATCTACGTCAGCGTAACTCCTCTTCATTCAATGACGAATTCGATGATCAATGACGAGACGAGTAGTGATTTCCCTGGATTGAATGGATCCAGAAGGTTTGTCATAATCCAAATTAAATTCTTTTTAAACAAACAAAAAAAATGAATTAAAGAAAAATAAAAATTGCAATTCTTTCAGTGGTCTTTTATCCGCAAGTAAACCAGACCTTTTGGAACCCATCAGTTTTGGATCCGAGGTTCGCCTGCTCGCTCTAGAACAAGAACTACAGGAGTTAAGGGAACAAATATCGACGATTGTGAAAAGTTCAAAGTCAGCACCGACTCGCAACTTTGTCTCTGGTAATTCCAAAGTTTTTAAAAGATAATTCTATGTAATAAAATTAATTTAATTAAATGTTAACTTAACGCATTAAATATTTTTATTTAAATTTGACACGCACTTATTTGGAATTCAGAACCATCTCTCATCAATGGAAACGATAATGACGTATTTGAAATTAAACCACCACCCCCACCTCCACCATTACCACCACCTATGACGCCTCATATTGCAAGGCGAGCGAGTTTACAGGACCATATTATCGAGGATAAAAAGAAGCCTCCTTTTAACTATCAAAAATCCATGGGGGATATTTTGAAAGACATCGATAAGGTCAAATTAAAACCAATTGCAAGGTAAATATTTGTGTTTTTTGGGGCCAGTCATAAATTACGTAAGAGCTTTTAGGGAATGGGGATAGAGAGGGATTTCAAAAGATTTTACAGATTTTGTTGGATGAAATTAGATAAAATTTGAAGGGATTTCATATGATTGAAAAATTTTTTTGTGATTTTAAAAGTTTCCAAGACGATGCAGAGAATTTAAAAGATTCCAAGAGATTTTAACAAATTTCAAATATTCCAAGGAACTTCCACAAATTCTGAATGGGTGACATTTTGAATACTAGAAATAAAAATATTCAATACCAGATGAAAAGTTTTGTTTTCACGCATTTTAATTTTCCAGATCACCTGGTGGTCGGCCTTTGAAAATTACTCGAGAAAACAGCCCATGCAACGATTTGCAAGATATTTTACGAAGACGATATCTTGCGATGCGATCTCCTGATAGTAAAAATTCTTCTGGAACTATCGCCCTCGACGATTCCTTTAGTTAAACTAATTTTTCACATACGTGCAGGAAAACGTATGAATTGTGCAAATTATTGAAACTGATCAAATTATTGCAATTTGTTACAGAAAGTATTTGTATTCTTCTATAACATATTGCAATTCTTTACAGTTCCAGCTTCTCCAGGCTTTTCTGCCCAGATGAAGAAAATTGCACTCGAGCTATTTTTTTAGGAATTAGGAGAAAAACCTAGTCCTTAGGAGTGCTAATTACGAACTCAAAGTGGCCATAAAAGCTGTGCATTTTTTCTCCCGATTTGAAAAGGAGAGACTAAGTTTCATTGTTTAAACAGTATCCATTGTAAAAACCTCACACATCGCTTTTCACCCCTTGTACATAGAAAACGACTTTTCGAGATGTAATTTACTGTTTTATTTGTTTGGTAGAAATAAAGTCCTTGATTGCTCGAAAGCCAATCAGTTTAACAGATCGAGATTCGATCTTTTCAAAATAACGCGGTTTATTCAAAATATTTTTTTCACATTTCTTCAATTATGTCTTCAACTTTTCTTCTTCACGTTACTCGTTCAATTTATATTTAAAGTTAAAACACTTTCTTTGTATTTATATTTTAATAAAATTAACAAAGAATTAAGAGAAAATGGATTAAACTGCTTCAGAATTTTGAACAGATTTTCACAGTTTCCAGTAGCAACTGAAATAATTCCATTATAAAGACAGAGTTTATAGAGCAGATAAAGAAATGATCTGATATTTTCAGTAATTTAGTTTGTATCGTCTAGCGAGAGATTTTAGGTAGTGCGTTGATGGAATACCTAAAAGAATTAGTGAAATTAATACAGAAAACCATCCCGTCGTTAATCGCGCCATAGTTCATAAAAACATAAAAATATCTCGCCATGTGATAACGATAATTAAGTTCTTATGGATTTCTGTTAGTGCGGATTCCGTCTTTTCGAGAATGAGATTCACCGAAAAGTTGCAATGTTAAGTTATAATTACGTTCAGACTCGATGCAGGTTTTGGAGACTGACTGTTTCATAATATACATTTAATGAATGTACAGAGAAGTTTTATACCTGAAACTTTTATCAACGACTTAAAAAATAAACGTTATTGTTATGCACTCCAGATCTTTAATGAGGATTGAAAATTTGAATCTCCATTATCATTTTTAGTTCAGAAAGAACTTCACCACCTGGAAAACTTTGGACAATACAAAATAAAGTACAATTATTTGTAGAATTAATGTTTAATCATTTTTTTTTCTCAGCGAGCAATTTCATCTCGGATCCACTGATTGTAGTGGGCATGTTGCAAGACCACAAATACTTCAGGAGATGGGCGAAGTCTGTGGTTTTCTGCTCTCTTGAGGTAAATTCCAGCCAGTTGACCGTCAATAATTAAAGGAGCACCGAAATCAGTATCGCCACAACGTTTTCGTGGATCGTAAATGCAAAGATCTTCATCATTAATATCATAAAATCCTTTGTAGACCTCTACGCATTCCCGATGGGATATTATTGGCACAGTGATTGATCTCAGGTTGCTAGGATGTGCCGTTCCACGTCTGAAATCGAAGAAGATTACGATTAATGGCCGCATTATGTTTTATGTTTGAGATATTGTTGGAAACTTACATATTTGGGTGGTAGTAGCATCCCCATCCAACAATAGTTGCATGTGTACCTGCCACTAGAAGTCCCACGTGAAGGTGTACGGTACTAGTATATCTTGATGAAAAATGTGGATGAACTTTCAAGATAGCAACACCATCAAGAGCTCTTACTCGCTGATGATTGCCAATGCGTATTTCCTTCGAAACTACATTGTGACTTGAGCCATAACGTAATTTGTTTATTGAACCAGCGATAACTTGATACTTTGATATATTTTGAGAAGCACAGTAAGCAGATGTGATGACAGTGTCAGCTGAGAGTATACTACCCACGCAATAGGGTTTATCGTCCAGTTTAATATTTACAACGAAGCGAAATTCTCCAGCCTTTACTGTCACGTCTTCATCAGACTCAAAATTAAGTACTCGCTTATTGCGCACGAGAAGTTCCGACGATTCTGCTGTAAGTAAAATTAATTTGCTACCAGGTTACTAATTAATTGAGAACATTGAAGTGGATTATATGGTATTGACAACATTTTACTCTTTAATGATTCTTGAGAAGATAGAACAGAGAAGAAAAGTTACATACAGAAATTTAAGACTAACTTCTTCTCTTATGCTATTTTTTACTTGCTTTATTTCAATACATTTAATTCTCTTCTTATGGTTTTCAAAGAATTTACTCGATGATTTCAAACCCGGAGTAAAAGCACATCCAAAAGTTTCAATGCCTTTTAATGTTCTTCTTCTTACAGGGCTCGTGAGGAACGCACTGGGACGTTGAAATTTTGGTTTTAAAACGATTAAATATTTGCGAATGCCCGGAAATGAGGTCCATTAAACTAGCAGCTCCACAAAAGAATTCCAAAATTCCAAATACGTCATAATTTTAGGCTTTTTTAGGGCACCAATAAAAAATTTTAGGCTCCTTCACTTTTTTCAAAAAATCAATTTTGCTGTGGAGGTGCTAGCACCTCCAAAGTCTTGAATAACAAAATTTTTTAAAATCAATTGCGCCATAATTTTGGGGTTTTTTTGGGCTCCTGAATTCCACAAAACCCGACTCTCCAAAAACAACCTTTAAGTTTTAAAATCAACACTCATTACAGATATTATATTTTTCAAAATTTTAAGGACGCAGTATTTTTGGGGGTTGATTTTAGAACTTAAGGATTGTTTTTGGAGAGTCGGTTTTTGTGGAATTCAGGAGCCTAAAAAGAGCCCAAAATTATGACGCATTCGGAATTTTGACATTCATTTGTCGGGATGCTAGCTTATTGGACCTCCGGAAATGTAAGGAAATTCAATGCAACAGTAATAGAGGATATAATTTTACTTACTGACATTTTCGCTTGAGAATGTCCCAATGATTGCTTGGGACAAGACGGTGTAAGCGATTAAAAGAATCGATTGCATTTTTACCGAGTTATTTTCGTAAATTACAGAGTTTCAATATTGCTCCGTGGACGAGATCAACTTTAAAGATTTTGCATAGTGTTGTTCTTTTATAATATCTCTTTATTTGCAATGCTTACTGCTTTTCAGTTTACTGAAGTACTAGTATAAAAATAATTAATAAATCTGTGCGCAACATCTAAACACCAATGTTTGTTAGCATGAGCATGCAATAAAAAGATGAAGTGACTTAATAATTATATGTCGTTTTGCAATCATTTGAGAGCACCTTTATGAGTTAATTTTATTTGCAGTGGTTGTATGATATAATGCTCATTCTTCTCGATAGTTATATGATATTATAAAATGGTTTTGCAACTAAAATAAATAACAAATCATAAGATTGGAAATTTTTCAATTCGTATTTAAAGTTATAATACTCTTCCTGTATTTACATCTTAATGAAGTCAAGAAAGAATCGACATAATATTGATTCAGAATATTTGTAGAATTTTATTGTTCTTCCCACATTGGTGGCCTTTATTATTTATGATAATAATTATTAATTTCTATTTTTCTTTTAGGAAATGATGTTATCCCTGATCCACTGACTGTAGTGGGCGCATGCTGCAAGAGTAAAAATATTTCAGGTGATGGACGAAGTCAATAATTAAAGGAGCACAGAAGTACTTATTCAGATTACGCTAGAACTCTGGTATCAGAAACTTTAAAACTATTGTTTAAAAAAGAATATTCTTTATTATTATTCTTTATTGAATTTGGCTCGTTTAAAAAAAATAAAAGAGTTGGAATTTTCGAAATAGGCAAGATTGAGATCACTAAATGAGCACTTCATTCTGGCACAAAGAATATTCTTTTTCAAGTAATAGTTTAAAAGTTGAAAATGAATTGTAATGGAAAGGACAGTTGTATCCAAATGTATCCATCCCAATCCATACCAATCTACTTCTATCTAGATGGATTTTTATGCGGCTGATAAGAACTTTCTAATTGGATCTGATTAGGATCTACTGTGTCTGTATTCAGTACTTGGAAAGCATTACTTATGGAATCCTAACTGGCACTCAATCGGATTTGCTATTGGGTTTCTAATGGATATTTATAGGAAACGTAGTAATTTTTGAAGTGGATTTAATTAGGATCTAAAGTGTTTTGGATTTGGTACTCAAAATGTATTACCTATTGAATCCTAAATAGGAACTAGTTGAGATTTTCTATCCGGTTTCTAATTGGTTTTATTTGGTGCGATCTAAACTCAAGTTGGATTTTTTACAAAAGATTAATGACTGATAACTGACTTGGTATCTTTCCAGTAGTATTTTTTATAACTTCCTTGAATCTGCTATTCATATAAGGAAAAGAACAACTATGTTTGGAAATGACACCTCATAAAATTTAACTTCCATCATCATTATTTTTATTTCAGAATTTCACAACGTAAAATTTTCGATAATACAATATAATGTACAATTTTTGTAGAATTTCAATGTTCTGTTTTAATATACTATTTCATCGCTGATCCACCGATTGTAGTGGGCGTGTTGCAAGAGTACAAATACTTCAGGAGATGGACGTTCTCTCTGATTTTCTGCTCTCCTAAGGTAAATACCAGCCAGTTGACCGTCAATAACTAAAGGAGCACCTGCATCAGTATTTCCACAATGCTTTTGTGGATCATAGACGCAAATATCTTCATCATTGATGGCCAAAAAATCTCTGTAGACATTTAAACATTCGCGATGGTCCATGATCGGCACAGTGATTGCTCTCAGTTTGCTAGGATGGTTCGTTCCACGTCTGAAATTGAAGAAGATTTGTAGTAATGGCCGCATTATGTTTTATGTTTGACATATTGTTAGAAACTTACTCATTTGGCGAGTAGTAGCATCCCCATCCAAGAACAGTTGCTTCTATGCCTCTCATCACTGGGCCTACGTAAAGGTTTGCGATAGAAATAATTCTTTGAAAATGTGAATCAACTATCAACAAGGCAATGCCATCCAGAGGTCTTGCCCGGGAATGATTGCCGATGCGTATTTTTTTCTGAATTACATTGTGAGCTGCGCCACGATATATATCTACTGAACCAGAGATAACTTTGTACAATGATAATAAAGGTTCAGTAGCACACGAAGCAGCTGTTATGACAGTGTAAAGCGAGATTATAGTACCCAC
>JAUESI010000002.1:2135822-2150578 GCA_032275145.1 Synergus laeviventris
ATTATTATTCGGGATACTATTATTATTTTTATTATTATTCGGAACATTTTCCTACCCCATTCAAAACTTTGGCCCTCTTTATTCGGAGCTGTTCCTATTTCGAAAAAATTCCCTATTCTCTTTGAAACTTTTTCCTACTTCATTCGGAACAACTTTATTATTTATCATTATAGTTGTTATTATTATTATTATTATCATTATTATAAAACTTTGTATCTCATCAATTTTTTTCTGTTAGTAGTTTTTATTTAATGCAGAAAAATGTCTTAATTAAGTTAATATTTTTCTGACCTCGTTATTTATCAGGGATTGGTTTTTTTTCCAAGTTCGATATTATGTGGAGTTTATCTGAGAACTAACGTATCAAGGTCCAGTTATTCCATTTGTTGGCGTAATTAATTGAAAAGAAATTTCTTCATTGCACGTCAATTATAAGAAACGATCTTCGTAGTTCGGAATTGTCCGATAAAATGCAGCTTCGATATCTCACTTCAGATGGAAATCTTTATTTGTCTCTAGTCTAAGATATAATTAGATATCATTAGATAATTAGATATAATAAGAAAAGTGCCAATTAAATAGCGTCGTAAAAAATTGTAAAATAGTGCGAAAACAATTATTGATAAACATTAATTAAAATTGTAGATTACAGTTGCTAGTTTTTCTTTAAAAAATTCAGTCGTATGATTTATCTTGTTAGATGATCTTTAACCCGAATGAAAGTTATATTCAAATGTTTTGAAAAAAAATATTAATACAAATTTGAGAGAAGTATTTTTTCGATGTATAAATCTTACGTAGGCTAAAATTTAGGATCCTTTTCCCAATATTCCATAAAAGATTATTCAGAGTCCTGACCCGATTCGATAACTTCATATGTATTTTCAATTTTTATGGTAAAAAGTATAACCGTTGATCAAGTCGATTTAGTTAGAATCCTGAAGTTCTTTTTCCATTTCCCGAAAGAGAATTGTCGTGTCTGATCAGATTGCTTAACATGTATGAAACTTATGGCTGTTATTCAATTTTATTTTCATTTTTTTATTATGGGAAAAATCATGTGGAGGATTTATATTTCAAAATATAATTTCATTTACAAAATGGGAATAGATGTAGGGGCAGAGATAAGTATACATAGCGAATCACGTGAAGTCACTAGTCTAGTTTTAGTGAAAATATTTATTATTGCAAACGTAAATTTGACCTTTAGAAATTCATAAAAGACAGAGAAATAAGAAGATATTGAAATCATAAGTATTCTTGGAATTGTTTTCCACAAGCGTTTATTAAATTTTCAAGAATTACGTTTCTTGGAAATTCTTACCTAAGTTCGTTACTTCGCTTCGTTATTGAGACTCTGAAGCTGATTGGTGAGAGTCGGGCGAAGAGGGGGAAAAGAGAAAGCGTGGAGACGAGCTGGTGGGGGAACCGAGGAGTTCAGTTCGCTTTTGATTCGCGCGAGGCCTAAGTCGAGAGAGTTAGAAAGCACGTGTTCCGCGCTGCCGATTAATTTTATACTCGTATGTATATTTTCAGTAATAATATTAAAGTAACAAGTGCTCTTATTTCTTTCCGGTAGTGGTCTGTAAAGTGCTTTATCAATTGTGCAGTGTCTTCTTTCTATTGTGATGTTTCTTTTTTTTTTGTACGATCTTCTGATACTTTGGAAGAGACGGGTTTATTGGCGATTGGGATCGCCCGATTATCAGAAGCATTGTTTCTCTGAAGGATCGTGGCTGCTGCTTCGAAGAAACATGTTCGTGCCTTTGTTCTTTTGTCTAAAAAGACCTAAATATTGTTGTGAAAATTATTTGTATAATTCAAGTAGGTATTTGGGTATTTGTGGACTTAAAAAGTTTCGAAAGATTTAAGATAATTTAAGTTTGTTCGAAATTTCCCACCAAATGGTGACGAGCCCTGGTAAAAGTTTCGGATTGGAATTCATTCGAAATTCCGAAATTTTTGGAATCATTCCAGAGTTTGTATCCGAACCAACCCGTTTCATTCCGATCTAATTCGAAGAAAGTGTTCAAATCGAATCAATCCGAGGCCCATTCAAAAACAATCCGAAGTTATAATTCTAATCAATACGTTAAATCTGATAAATCCGAGTTAATACGTATTAATTGGGTCATTCCGAGTCAATCCAAATAAATCCGCTCAATCGGAATTAATAAAAATTAATTTACAATCTCAATGCGAATGAATCCGATTCAATACGATTGAATCCGGTCAACACGAATTAATCAAAATGATGTTGAACTTCTATCCGAATAAATCTGATTGAATCCGATTAACGCGAATTAATAAAAATTAATTTTAACTTTCAATGCGAATGAATCCGGTCAACTCGAATTAATCAAAATTATTTTGAACTTCTATCCGAATGAATCCGGTTTATCCGAATTAATCCGGTCTATCCCAATGAATCCGGTCTATTCGCATCAATCCTAATAAATTTGGTCTATTCGAATCAATCAGATTGAGTCCAGTCAACTTGAATTATTCAAAATTAATTTGAACTTTCATTGCGAATGAATCCGATGTATACGAATCAATACAATTTTGCATCCGGTCAACACGAAATAATCAAAATTATTTTGAACTTCTATCCGGGGCCAATGCGAATGAATCCGCTCAATCCGATTTAATCAAAATTGATTTGAACTTTCAATTCGAATATATCCGGTCTATCCGAATCAATCCGATTGAATCCGATCAACTCTAATTATTCAAAATTATTTTGAACTTGTATCCGAATGAATACTGTCAATCTGAATGAGTCTGAATGAATCCGGTTTTTCCGAATCAATCCGATTGAATCCGGTCAACTCGAATTAATCAAATTTTGTTAAACTTCTATTCGAATTAATCAGGTCTATCCGGGGCCAATGTGAATGAATCCGCTCAATCTGATTTAATCAAAATTGATTTGGACTTTCAATGCGAATGAATCTGGTCTATCTGAATCAATCTGAATGAATCGGGTCAATCTGAATCAATCCGATTGAATCCGGTCAACTCGAATTAATCAAAATTATTTTGAATTTTTATCCGAATGAATCCGGTCAATCTGAATGAGTCTGAATGAATCCGGTTTTTCCGAATCAATCCGAATGAATCCGGTCCATCCGATTCAATACGATTGAATCCGGCCAACTCGAATTAATAAAAATTATTTTGAACTTATATCCGAATGAATCCTGTCAATCTGAATGAGTCTGAATGAATCCGGTTTTTCAGAATCAATCCGATCGAATCCGATCAACACGAAATAATCAAAACGATGTTGAACTTCTATCGGAATTGATCCGGTCAATCCGAACGAGTCTAGATGAATCCGCTCAATCAAAATTAATTTGAAATTTCAATTCGAATAAATCCGGTCTATCCGAATCAATCCGGTTGAATCAGGTCAACTCGAATTAATCAAAATTATTTTGAACTTCTATCCGAATCAATCCGGTCTATCAGAATTAATACGATTGAATCCGGCTAACTCGAATTAATCAAAATTATGTTGAGCTTCTATCCGAATGAATTCGCTCAATCCGATTAAATCAAAATTGATTTGGACTTTCAATGCGAATGAATCCATTCTATCTGGATCAATCCGTATGAATCCGGTCAACAATACGAATAATTTCTGAAAAATCGGATAAATTCGAAATTCATTCGGATTTATTCTGATAAGGTGCATATGACCGCGTAAACGTGCGCTTTTGTGAAGAAGAGAGGGTCATGAAATGAAATGAAATATGTTAGAGAAGATGAGGAGATACGCGAGGGTGGGAATGATATGGGAGTGACGGCGAAGGGTGAAGGGGTCTGTTATTGATCTCTCCCTCCAAGTTCGCCTCCAGTCTCGCCAGTGGTGGCTGCACGAAATTTCAGGAGGATAAGATCTTTGGATTCAAGTTTAAAAAGATGTTTAGTTCATCAGGATTATAATCGATCGAATTCGTTACTTGTATTTTACATTTTATTATTTTATTTAGGAAAATTGATGAATCAATTGTTTCCGATTTTTAAATCACATGTAGGATCACAAATGATAGTTTACCATTTTTTTTATCATGAATCCATTTCCACTCATCCTGTGTGTATTAATGTATCACATCGTTTTTTTTTTTTGTAATCTCTGTTTGCTATCAACTCTCTCTTTATCAATAAACCTTCAAGCCTTAATATAAACTCAGCTTCGCTAAATATATACACATTTACAAATTTCCATATATCGATCCAGTTTTGAAATATCAGACGAGTTCTTCAGTAAATTGGCTTTATTGAATGCTTCTTCAAGTGTTCAGACTACTATGCAGCAATTGTTCGGCTCCCGAGAGGGATCAAGGAATATTCAGATTACTCGGTGAATTTGAATCAATGCATTTTTCTACTTCGGACGAACGAAAAAATGTATATTTTATGTTGTGGGAACATTTGGTGGAGGTTTCAACAGATTTTAGGAGGCATTTCTTGGAATTCTTTGAAACTGATTTGGATTTAAAAAATTTTTTGTAAATCTGTTTAAATTTTCTAAATCTTTTGTATTCATTTGAAATGGAATAAAATCTTGTAGAATATTTTGAGTTCTTTTCAAATTTTTAAAAATATTTTCCATTTTATAAAATCTTTCAAAATCATAAATTCCTTGAAATAATCAGAAAAATTTGAAATTTTCAAAAAATGTTTTTCATTTTACTTAAAATTGGAAAACATTAAACATTTCAATTCCTAATTAATAAACAAAAACGAAGTTAAGGCATTTTTAAATAGATGGATTTAGTTTTTTCAGTAAATTTAGCAATCAAAAATTCATCAATGACCTTCTGCTATGATAGTTTGCAGTGCAACAACAATTATGTATTATTTAATGAAATTTAATAAACAAATGCATTATTTGCCCATTTTTGAGAAGATGCGTTTAGTTTTTTCATCATAATTAATAACTAATAGGTTATCAATGTGTATTTCTGTTATACTTTACACTTGGGCACCAATTTTATATTGTTTAAACAAACTTAGTTAACAAATTAATTATTTGAGCATTTTTCAATAAAGAAATTTCGTTTTGTAACAGAATCAACCACGAACTATACTCATAATTGATTCTGCTTTTGTTTATGAAATTTGTTTAAACAATAAAAAATTGTTATCTAAGTGTAAAGTATAACACATTCTCAAAAAAGAAACTAAATCTATCTATTTAAAAATGCCTTAATTTCGTATTAGTTTATAAAATCATTATAAAAAATTAACAAATTTCCATAAAATAAATTCTTTTTTACTAAAAGTCAGTCCTGAAAAGTCAAAATTTTTAAATCCCTCCATTGTTAGGATGCTGAATTTAATATACTTTAATTTAAAAAAAAACAAAAAGAAATTAGTCCGAAAATTAATTTGTCCACCGGCACTTTTTTTGAGCCACTGTGCGTCGATGCCGGTTGGGATGAATTTGCGAGACACCCTTTATCTTTCTCTTTTTCTCGGCCGACAGTAGTCGAGGCTTGGCGGGAGTATCCGATCGCAGCCGAGGTAAAAGGACCCGCGAGCGTCGACCGAGCTTGGAGGCTCGCGTCTCGATCTGAGCAGAGGCACAGTATCAGTCAGTGCGTGCTCAGCGGCCGGTCGACGTGTGTCGTCGCTGGTCACAGCGCACTCCCCACACTGACGTCTGCTTCGCTCGCGAATCCGTTTTTACCGAGGGACGCACGAACGTGCTCAGGTCCACGGCACCGGGCCCCGGGGCCCGGGGGCCTCGTTTGCGAAGCCCCGTGACCATGACCCCAACAAATCGACGAAAGGAAACCTCCTCCCGAGTGCTTCGACTGGTGACTACTTACAGCTCCACTGCGACCGGGATCTCAATGCATTTCAATGGTAGGCAACTGGCAAGAAGCCGGCCAAAGACTTCAGCTAATTAAAGGCTGAGGTGCACCAACACAAGACCCCTAACCGCAAAGCAGATCCACGGCAAGGGATAACCGAGGCTCCCGTGATTCGTGATTTGTGACCACTTAGAATGTGGTGTAGTGGGTAGGATGTTTTCTTTGAGTTTGGAGATCACCTCTGGATGACAGGATACTACCAACAATCAGCATGTCTCCTACTGTCTAATACAGCATCTAAGGGTGGTTTATCCCACTGTCAAGACAACTTCCAACTATTAGGATGACTCCTCTTATTATCAGGGAAACTCCTGATTGTATCAGGATGATTCCTCTAAATGTGCAGATGTCTTCTAACTCTAAGGATGACTCCTATTATTGTCCAGACAGTTTCTGAATATTAGGACGAGTCCTCCCTATTGTACAGATAACTCCTGACGGTATATGGATGACTCCTAATGAGCAGATGACCTCTGAATATAAATATAACTCCTCTGTTGTCAAGACAGGGCTTCTTACTGTCAGAGCAACTTGTCCTACTGTCAAGACATCCATGTACTCGTGTATGTCCGAATGTCCTCTGACCCTCTGGATAAGTCCTGATATTTTCAAGTCACTCCCTTCTCTCAGAATCTCCTCTTTCTCTTAGATTCGAAAACAGAAGCACATACTCCCTATCTGGGGAGAAGCTACGGGTTGACGGAGAGGTTCGTTGAAAGCAGCTCTCAACTACTCAAGCTCCCGCTTTAGGTCTTTCGAGATTGATGGATTTGGTGCTTTCCGAGAGGTGATGACCCCTTTCGAACAAGGGATCTCTAACTTCTTTCAGAACATTCCTAATGAACACAGCTAGGGGTTCTTTTAGTAATACTTAAACTGGCTAAAGTGGATTAAAGTGTTCTAAAGTTCAAACTTTTAATCGCCCTAGTGTAGAGGCAATTTTCCATTCTCTATATATGTCTTATTTTAGAGTCGAATTTTAGAATAGAAGCTTCGGAGATATGCCTTAACGGAGATCTGGAATTAGAAACGAATTCAAGGAGATAGGACCAAATTCAGTTCTACTCTGATTTGCATTCTGCTATAATTTGAATTCTGCTATAATTGGAATTCCTTAGTAGAAGAAATAGAATGCATCCTAATTTGTTATTCGTAGCTGTCCAAAACAAATTTCTTGCATTTGAGTTCTATATTGGTTGGATAATGAAACATTCTTTCGATCAAAGGAGCGAGCCAATTATTCTGTTAGTGAACTCTTCAAGCTCTCCCTCCTTAAGAGGAGTGGCAGTGTAACTCGAATTAGATATCGCTTGACAAGTACAGCTTTAGAATGGATCTCCTCACATAGGACTCTATGGTAATGGACAGAAATATGGAACAATGGTATAAATTAGGTCGTGTTAAGTACAATGTCGAATCTATAGATTCAAATTACTATATCTCTAGTTGCATATTGCTGATTCAAGTCTTCATTTACCGGTCTATGACAAGAGAAGACCTATACCTAAACAAAACAAGGTGTAAGCAATTGTCTGGAACTACAACAATGAATTTTATTATGTTCAGGATTATTGTACCATATTAGAGGAAGCAGTTTATCGAAGAAAAAATAAAATTTTTTTCTAGATAGTTTTGGAATGATTGTTGCTTGACAATTGTTGGTTGAAGGTAGCTGCTGATCCATGGTATCAGCGGTTATTATTCATCTATCATTTGCGACAAGTCCATTTCCTGTGAAGACAGTGAAACATTAATCGGCTTCTAAAACTGTACAATTGTGAATTACGATGAAGTGGAAAGAGGTTTGTTTAGCGAAAGGTTAATGCTCGATGACTCTTTCATGAGCAGGCTTTCTCCCCGTGGGGAATATTTAAAGACGAATACAGGAGCCTCGTGATAGTTATTCTCTTGCCAACAACCCCTCACAAGTATTTGACGCAGATGTCTGCTGGTGATCACAACAAGCGTTGATACGAGGCTTGAAGATTGATAGAGGCTGGGTTTTGTATCAGTGGACCTAACGATAACTACATAATGAAAGTGTGAACTGAGTGCCGACGGATGTGGTGAAGTTTAGTGCCCATATTTTGAAGGATCGTGAAAACCAAACGAATAGGTGCGAGGGACGCGAAGTGGAAAGAAGTGGTGAGTAGGATGGCCCAGATTCGAGAGGCAAAAAGTTTATGGTCCGAGCTTTATCTGCTGGGAGAAAGGCGGGGATTTGTTGTCCAGGTCAGGGAAGATCCCAAGGTTGTAGTTTGATAGGGAGGCACACAGAGAATGAGAGATTATATAGAAATAGGTGGTATTATCTTTTAGGTAATTTTTCCCTTTATAAAAACATACCTTTGCTTAAAGAGAAGAGGAAAATATTATCTTTTGATTATCGCGATTAGGAGTTTTGCTTGCAGTAATTTTTGTCTACATAAATAATAGAAAAGAGAAAAAAGTAGAAAAATAAAGTAATAAAATTGTAAGCTTCTTGAATTTTTTCATAAATGGCCTCGAAGGTCTCATCAATTTTCCTTTCTGATTTCTAATTAATTAATAAAAAAAAAATACTTGGTTTCTGCTAGCTCTTTAAATTTCCTCATAAATTGCTACACATCCACTCACGGTCCTCGATGGCCTAATTAATCTGCCTGCCTGATTTTTCCAATAAAGAAAGATGCACATTTGCATCATCAGTTAATAATCGACAAAGGCCTACTTTTCCTCTCACTCGCTCCCTATTTATAACTCTGTCAGCTCTGGTTATTTTTTTTTTCTTTCTTTGAGGATGGAATCTCTAGATTCGCATTATGACTGACCTTGACATGATTTTGATAGATGTTTAGATGTTTGGGAAGCAATAAAGACCATAAAACTTTGGAATCTCGTTTATGGTCCACCCTACTGTAGTTGAATAATTGTGAATGTGTGGTGAAGATTGTGGAAGACAGTACAAAGACAGAAGAGGAAGCAGAAGTACTAGAGACACAAAACTGGCGTCCAAGACACGGGAGAAGGGTTCCCACGGGACTCGGACCCGTCGAAGGACGAATGGAGGCTCATTGTCCAGCAGAGGAAGTGCAACTGGCATGCAATGCGGCCTCTGCGCGGTAGTCGCTGGACTTTTTCGAAGAGCAATGTGCATCGCTGGTAGCAGGAGAGGCTCTGGAGAGTCCTGCTACCAAGAACTAACCACAGAGGTACTGACCCACGCCCAACAGGCGACCACCGCGACCACCGAAACGTGCCTCAAGTCGTCCTCATTCTCCGAAAAGGTCAAGGAAGTTGTTCAAGAGGTGAGGATCTGCACTGAGTTTTAATGAAGCTATTGCACTCCGAGTATTATTACATAAAATCTAAAATTTCAACCGGCTCGAACCTTTAGTTCCCGGCATGACGTGATAAAGTTCGGAAATAGAAGCATTCGACCGGCGCGAACCGATTAGTCCCCAACATGACTTGAAATGCTTTAAAGCATTTAAACATTTTTTATCTTTTTAAAAACATGTCCTTGTACACAATTAGTGTCTTAATATTAACTGAACTTTTAGAACAGGGAGAAAATTGCTAAAACAAGTCATGCCTGTCTTTAACAGTTCGTCATTAAACTCTTAATCCTTGCTCTCATCCCATTTCGTCACCTCGTTTTCACTTGAAGCACGTCCTCGCTTTGTCGAGCCAGGGCCGAGCTTCAAATGCCGAAGTATGTCGTGAGGTTGAAGTTTAAAACTTGAACTTAAGGTCGCCTGTAATCTTTAAATCTCGGTATAAAACAGCGGCAGTAATAGAGACAACTTATCGCTACCATACTCTTAAGTCAAGGGCCGTGTTGCAAATTTGCATTTTTCCTTCACGGTGTAGGTATAGGTTGCGCTTTAGTTCGCACCCAACACCCAGCACGCGATCCTTCCGGTGTTATTTCTGCAGCGGTTTAACTTTAGCCAGAGTCCAACAGTATATGAGGCTTGCGAGCCTCCGTCTAAGGCTAACTGAACTCGAAACTTGAAAGCTATGTAAAGGCGAAGGTGCAACTCGATTCGACCCTCGTACAGTTTACGTTATGACGTGGGCGACATGCAAGAGGTAGGATTAACTTAAAATCCTATCCTCTGGAAGTAATAACCATTTTTATGGTTTTTTTTTTTTCTTTTTTAAATTGAATGCTCTGAAATACAATATAGTTCTCTTCAATCCTTCCTAATCCCTCTTCCTGAACTCAACCATCTCCCCTCTCCCCCTCACTCTAATTTAAATCCCCCTCGAGCCCCTCCAGTTCTCTCACTCTTTCCCTTCCCTACCATCAACCATCTTTTCTTATAATATATATCTCCCTACTACTCTCTGCCTTTTTTCCTAATCTTTTTCATTCCAGTGATATTTATTTATTTAGAATATCACGTCGCTTCGACTTCTATCATTTAAATCCCCCTCCGACCCTTTATTTTTTCCCCTCCCTCACTCTCACATCCTTCCGCTGCCTTTTTTCTTTTTCCTACCCTATTTTATTCCAGATATACTTATTTATTTATAAAGTCTCTCTGTTTGTCATATCTGTGAAGTTTTACCCCCGCACTATTAAAATTTCAAAATTTTCTTTAGAGTTCTAAAAAATCAATTTTTTAGAATGGGGAGCTAACTTCACGCTCCCCCCTCCAATTTTTGAAAAATTGAATTTTTTTCGGGGTTCTGAGTAGATTTAGCATAGTTCTAGAGTTTTTGATGATTTTCGGTAATAGTTTCCGCGAATTCACCCTAAAAAAATTAAAAAAAAAAAAGTCCCACCACTTTTTCAAAAACAAATTTCTCTTCGCGTATTTTTGTCTTCTTCGCAGAGTTCTATAAAAAAGAAATTCATAAAATTCTACGGGACTAAAGATATAAAAAAATTTCAATTTTCAAAATTTTGACAGTTTCAGGAGTTCTGTCGAAAAGTACTACACCATTTTTCGATCAACTCAAAATCCAAAAATCTACGAGATTTCAATTATTAATTAATGTATTACATTTAAAAAAATCAATATTTCAGTAGAACTCTTGTAACTCAAAAATTTTCAAATCAAAATTTTTTGGTATCTTTAGAGTCCTGTAGATTTTTAGATTTTGAGTTGATGAAAAAATGGTATAGATCTTTTTGAACAGAACTCTTGGGGGGGGGGCAGATCTCACAACAGAACTCCTGGAACTGTTGAAGAAAAATTTTCTATGATATTATAATTTTCCCAATACCGTATATTATAGGATTTTGAATTATTCTAAATAGGGATAGCTTTTTTTCGAAAATTTTTTTTTAGGGTAAATTCGCCGGAACTGTTACCGAAAATGATCAGGAACTCTAGAACTATGCTAAATCTACTCAAAACTCCGAAAAACATTCAATTTTTCAAAATCTGGGGGGGGCGTCAAGTTAGCCCCCCATTCTAAAAAATTGACTTTTTTTACTCTTGAAAATGGACACGTGGGGTAAAGCAAGAGACGAATATTTTTTATATATAAAAAAAATATCAAATTATAAAATATGTGAAGCCAAGAAATTTATTTTTAAAAAGAACAGATTTCGAGAAAGTCAATTATTAGATTCTGGCAGTGTAAATAATAGAGTGAATAATCACGTAATTGATGTTCATTTGGCTCAGTGTGAATTCACAGGTTGGGATCCTACCTTTCTTAATCACTGTTTAGATTACCGTCGTTTACACACCGATCGAGTACACACGCACTCATTCTTGCCACACAGAAGGAAGGGGAAAGATGCATGGATTATTTCCAAGCCTAGGTCAGGCACAATCATCACGATAACAACTATTATCGCTTGGTCTTAACTGTACAAGGCTTTTAAGGGCGAATCGAGTTTTAATTTACTACCTGTTCGCGTGTCTCCCTAAACACCCAAGGAAAACATTTATTTAAATCATTTGACCGTTTCAGACTCATAAATTATTTAGTCACTTTATGGCCTTATTTCGATTATAAAATTGATATTATTCTTGTTGATTTTGCACTTCTCAATTATTGTATCTATGTTGGTCACACCCCATTTACAAATAGGATGGCGTATGGGGTGGGACCAAATATTTTCATGGTATTATTTTCTAATAGCAGAGAGCTTTTGTTTTAATTGTTTGGTCACACCACATTGCTTGGGAGTGAGGCATGACCAGCCCCCCTCAAGTATCTCGATCTTCTTTTGAGAAGCTATCCGCCCCACACTTTTTCCCAATTCAGATATTGGGCGCGACCAAAAAATTTCCGACGTATTTTAGAAGAGAGAACTTTGATAGGGGGTGGGGTATGACCAAATATTTTCCTAGTTCATTTTAGAAGCAAATTTTAATTTTTAAACATTTGGTCACTCCTCATCCCCTAGGTGCAACCCCTTCCCCAACTTGAAAATAGTGGGGGCGTGACCAAATATTTTTGAAATTTGAACGCGGCATTATTAAAGATAGTTGTTATTCAAGTCACATCCCTACTAATGTACATCTGGGATATGGGGAGTGACCAAGTATTTTAAATATAAATGTATAGTACTACCCTGTTTAGAAATCGGATAGCGTATGGGGTGTGACCAAATGTTTAATGGTATTGTTTTCTAACATAAGAGAGATTTTTATTTTTAAATATTTAGTCACGCCCCATCATTTTCGAGAGGGGCATGACCAAACACGCTCAAATATCTCGATCTTCTTTTGAGACCAAAAAATTTCCGGCGTATTCTAGAAGAGAGTGTGTTGATGTGGTTGGTGTGGGGTGGGGTATGACCAAATATGTTTATGGTTCGTTTTTAGAAGCAAATTTCAATTTTTAAATATTTGGTCACTCCCCATCCCCTAGATGCAACCCCTTCCGCAGCTTGAAAATGGTGGGGGCGTGAACAAATATTTTTGAAATTTGAATTCGGCATTCTGAAAGATAGGTGTTATTCAAGTCACACCCCTACTAATTTACATCTAGGTTATGGGGCGTGACGAAGTATTTTAAATATAAATGTACTCTTCTAATGAAAAATATTTGTCCACGTCTCTTACGTTTTTTAAAGGGGCACGGGGTGTGACCAAATATTTACAAACTCCTAATTATCTTTTATATTAGAAAATAATATCCGGAAAATATTTGGTTGCACCCCTCACACACCCTACCATTTGGAAATACTCATGGGGTGTGGCCAAATATTTTAATATTCCAGATTTGCACTTCGGGTAAAAAAAAATAATATCTGGCTAAAATATTTGGTCATGCCCATGAAGTACTTTAAAAATGTTAAGAAGTCCCATAAATTTTCTGAAAATCTCGTCTATCAAAATTCAAAATCCCGAAAGAAAATTGGATCATGATAGTAATTGATTAATGTCGAGGTTACCAAACCCAAAGATTTTTTTGATAACAGATCTGGTGATTACACTTGGACAATTTAAGTTGACCAAAACGTATTTGCCGAACACTAAACGCAGCTACCATATTGGAGGAGGTCGTTTGCGCAGTATCGACTGTCGTGCTTCCCCAGTCAATATGGTTAGCAGACGCAGCGACACTATAGTTATATCGATATCAGTAGTACTAGGAATTTCATTCATGTTCATAGAGCATTGCCTCTAGGAATATCACCCATATCGCGATATAGCCAAGTCGATTTCGTTTACGATTTCGAAGACTTTAACAGAAAATGTACCAGTATATTAACTTCGCGTCGCTAAAGTAATGTACACTTTCATCTGTGTGTCGAATACGTTGATTTCAATTTCTTCACGTGACGCCAGGTGAAATGGCTTCATTGATTTTTGAAGACTTCAGTGATTTTCGTCAACTTCAATGTGTTTAAATGACTTCTATGATTTCTTCTTTCCCCCTATTCCATTTACTAACATACGCCTTTATTCCCCCCCCCCCGTGAGATACGCCCTTATTGACTCCATGTGAGATAGGCCCTTATTGACCCCTACGTGAGATATGCCCTTTTTGATCTCGATGTGAGATATGTCCTTCTTGACCCCGACGTGAGATAGGCCTTTATTGAAGTCATGTGACATACGCCCTTATTGCCCCCCCCATGAAATAAATCCTTCTTACTCAACGTGACATACGCCCTTCTTGACCGAACTTAAGATAAGCCCTTCTGAACCTTCTTGAACCCATGTGACATACGCCCTTCTTGATCCTACGTGAAATAGACCCTTCTTGAACCCATGTACCATACGCCCTTATTGCCCCCACATGAAATATATCCTTCGATCTTACTCAACGTGACATACGCCCTTCTTGACCGTACTTAAGATAAGCCCTTCTGAACATTCTTGAACCAATGTGACATACGCCCTTCTTGACCCCACTTGAAATACACCCTTAATCCCCAAGGAGATACGCCCTTCTTGACCGAACTTAAGATAAGCCCTTCTGAACCTTCTTGAACCCATGTTACATACGCCCTTCTTGAACCCACTTGAATTAAGGGCGTATTGCCCTTAATCCCTCAGCAGATACGCCCTTCTTGACCGAACTTAAAATAAGCCCTTCTGGAGCTTCTTGAACCCATGTGACATACGCCCTTCTTGATCCTACGTGAAATAACCCTTCTTGAACCCATGTAACATACGCCCTTATTACCCCCACATGAAATATATCCTTCTTACTCAACGTGACATACGCCCTTCTTGACCGTACTTAAGATAAGCCCTTCTGGACATTCTTGAACCAATGTGACATAAGCCCTTCTTGAACCCACTTGAAATACACCCTCAGGAGATACGCCCTTCTTACCGTACATAAGATAAGCCCTTCTTGACCCCACTTGAAATACACCCTTAACCCCCTCAGGAGATACGCCCTTCTTGACTGTACTTAAGATTGAACTTCTTGAACTTTTGTGACATACTCCCTTCTTGA
>JAUESI010000002.1:2166791-2182334 GCA_032275145.1 Synergus laeviventris
GACATAAAACTTCCGAGGAAAGTATGTGTGATAATGGCGATAATGGCAAGCATCGATTATTCGTTTGCTACATTTGTCAGTGAGAAACGTTCAGCTCGATACCATTTATCGAACGTGGGCGGATTTGGTAGACTTAGTGACTCTTCAATGTCGTAATAATACCATAAACCTCCACAAATCGTACCAAAACAGATTGACAATATCACACAGACGTACATAACAAAAAATACAGAGTTGCAGATATATTGGCAGCTGTAAAATATTTCTGGTCGTACGTTGATCCACTCCACTGAATCCCCCTCTACCTCCTCCACCCCCTCTTTCTCCAACTGATCCCCTCCCCAACCACTCATCATTCTCTTCTCTATTTTTCTCCTCCCACCCACCCCCCAATCACTATTAACCTCCTCCTCATATTCAATCTACCCCTTCTAGCAATATAAGCCCCTCACCCCCTCCTTATGTATATGCAACACACTACAGTCCTTCCCCATGCAATCATCACCCCCTCCTATTTTATATATCCCATACTAATCATACCCATCCCTCACTCCCTCCTCATGGTTCTCAAACCAACACTATCCATATCAGCCCATCCTCTTTGTCCAACCACCCCCTCCTCCAACTACTTATCATCCTGCTCAACCGTTACTCCTCTCCCCCTCCTGTTACTCCAATCACTCCTGTTTCTTCAACCACCACTCGTCACTTCCTCCATCTCCTATCACTCCTCCCTGATACCTTCCTGTTTCTCAATCCCCTGTCCAACTACTCCTGACCATCTTCCTTATGTTTCTTCGCCCGCCCACTCCCGAACCACTATTAACTCTTCCTACATAGTCAATCTATTCCTATTACCAATTTAAGCCCCTCGCCCCCTCCGTATGTATATACAACACTATATGCAACACACTACAGTCCCTCCCCGTGCAATCATCACCCCCTCCTCTTTCATATATCCCCTACTAAGCATACCCATTCCTCTCCCCTCCTTATGGTTTTCAAACCACCACTATCCATATGAGCCCCTCCCCTCTCACCTTATCATCTTCTATTCAACTTCTACTCAGATTAGCTCCTCACCTCATCCTCTTGTTTCTCCAACTACTCCCTCTCCCAACTACTTACCATCCTGCTCAACCGTTACTATAGCTCTCGCTGTGCTCCCCCTCCTGTTACTCTAATCACTCCTGTTTCTTCAATCAGTCCCCACGCCTACCACTCGTCATCTCCTCCTCTTTCATCTTTCCCCTATTAATCATAATCCACCCCTCCTTCAAGTTCTCTAACCAGTACTATCCATATCAGCCCCTCCCAACTACTCATCACTCCATCATCTGCTATTTAACCCCTACTATCTAAACATTACACAGCCCCCTCCTCTTGTTTATCTAACCACACCCTTTCCCCACTACCAATCATTGTGCTCAACCGTGAATACTCTCCTCGCCACTCACCTTCTCCTGTTACTTCAACTACTCCTCGTATATTTCATATCCTTCCTCCTCCTATCACCACCCTGTACCTGTTACTCCAATCACTCCTGTTTCTTCAACCACTCCCGACGCCTCCTCCTCATGTTTATACAACCCATCATTTCCTCGACATCCACTCGCCTCTTTCATCTATCCCCTACTAATCATAAAACACCCCTCCTTCAGGTTCTCCGACATATACTATTCATATCAGCCCCTCCCAAACACTCATCTCTCCATCATCTGCCATTTAACCCCTTCTATCTGCTCCGTCCCTCGCCCTCTCCTATACTTTATCTAACCACCCCCACTCCCAACTACCCATCATCGTACTCACCTATGACTGTTCCACTCGCCATTCTCCCATTCCTGTTTCTTCAACCACTCGTCTCCCCCTCCTCATATATGGTATTTCATATCCCTCCTCGTCCTATGACCCCCCTCTCCCTGTTACCATCATGTTTCTCAATCCACTCCCCTGCCTTCTATTCAACCTACTAATACTATCAATATGAGCCCCTCGCCACCTCCTTATGTTTATACAACCCATGGCAGTTCCTCCCCAACCACTCATCACTCCATGATCTTCCATTTAACCCCTACTCAAATCAGACTCTCGCCCCTCAAGACAAAACATGAAAGGGAGAGGCCTTTCCTAATCCTCCAATCACTCCTATTTCTTCAATCACTTCCCCTTCTCAACAACTCATCACCCCTCCTCCGCTTAATCATGTCACCCGCCTATTTTTCAATCAACTCCTCACCCACTATTCATCCCATCCTCATATTCAACCTACCCACACTAGAAATATCAGCCCCTCACCCCCTCCTCGTGTTTATACAACCCATGGCATTCCCTCCTCATCCAGTCGCTACTCCCTCGTCTTTCATATCTATCCCTACTAATCATACCCACCCCTCACCCCTCCTCCTGGTTCTCCCACTACTACTATCCATATCAGTCCCCCTGCTCACTGCCCCTCATCGCACCATCATCTTCCATTTAACCCCTACTCATATCTGCGCACCCTCTCCCAACCACTCATTATCTTTCACAACTGATACTGTTCCTCTCGCCGTCCTCCCCCTCCCTTTTATTCAATCACTCCTGTTTTATCGACCACTCTCCTTCCTCCTCTTACGCATATCCCTCCTTCTCCGATCACCCCTCCTATTTCTCAATCCATTCCTAAACACCCCTCACCATTCTCTGCTGCTCCTCATCTTCTACCCCTCCCCTCCCCATGTTTCTCCTCCTTTTTCTTCAATCCCTTCCCTCTCCCACCAACTCCTCCTTCTTTCCATCCCCATACTTCGTGACCCTGTCTCCTCCCTGATCATCCACAGATTCTTAATTTTCATCCCTGTTTCGCCCCACCGCCCTATCGTACTTTGACCTGTACTACTGCGAGAGCCCCTCCGCCCCTTCTAACCTCCTTTTTCTAGTCCTTAAACTCCTACTCTCCCTCGTCCATCTCCTAATCACTCCTGCTCTTTCCGCATTTCCATCCTCTAATCTTTCCCTCTATTCTCTATCTACGTGTTCATATTGTCTGGTTATATGTTTACTTGCACTACTGAATTCCTATCCCTATTCATTTCCACCCATTTGCCAATTCCACTCATACAAACCCTCCCCCCTCCCTCTCTCTCTGTTACTCCCCTTTAATATGTAATATTTTATAGCCTTCCTAATAGCTGACCGTACGCTTACCTGCACTACTGATTCCCTTCCCACACGACTCATCCCTTATCACCTTCCACTCCAGTTTCTTCTCCTGCCTCTTCTCTGTCCGATGTCTTGATCGAACTCACTTGACACTCTGCCCCTCCCTCCATCCCAAATAGATGGTAAAACGGTACAATAAAGGAAAAGTCGTGATCAAGAGTCAAGACGTAGAGTAAAAGAAAATAATTGGTCAAAGGGTACAGTAACTGTATAAACTTTTGGTTAAATTTCTCTTTACGTAATAATGCTTGAGAAAGGGAGTACAGTCAAGGTAAGAAAAACGTGGTCATTGTAAAAAATGGTACAGTCCAGAAAGAAAGCTTGTTGAGCCGTAAAAAAGGCGTGGTTAAAGAGTACAGTCACTTCATAAACGCTTGGTCCAATGGTACAGTCCTGAAAAAATAGTTGGTCAAGTGGTACAGTCAAGACGAAAAATGTTAGCCAAGAGGTACACTCAAGGCCAAAAATGATGATCAACAGGTACGGTCAAGCCAAAAAGGCGTGGTCAAAAGATTAACATAATAATTGGTAACATTGCAGACCTTATTTTCTTATAGCAAAAAATTTGCAAAATCTGTGATACGATTTTCTTTTTATAAATTTGTTTGAAACCTTTTAAATCTGACATTTATATTTATGTACGTTGAAATATGGTTGTGTTTAAAAATCTTTAATTAATCATCTCTCATTTTTATTATTAAACGATTGTTTAAAAGAATCGCCTCACCAAATTACGTGAAAATAAATTGACTCGTTTTTCCAGTCATTTGTCAAAATAACAAAAAAAAAAACAAAAAAAAACAAATTTAAAGAACTTTCAGAAACTCGGTGATTGATTGCGAAACAGATTTTTGTGAGTGAGTGTGAAAAATGAAGTTCACCACAGTTTTGAAGAAAATATGAGCAACAAGCCTCGTGACAACTGAGAAATTAACAGTCTTCAAATTTCAAACGATTTATTTTACTTAAAAAAAATTAATTTACATTTCTTGAGATTTTTTTCAAATTATTTTTATAATTATTTAAAAGCTATTTTTGCTTTGTTGATAAACATGAATATGTATTTTATTTAATAAGAGTACCCTTTAAATTTTTTTTTTTTTAATTACTGAATAGTTTTTTATAAATTTTAAAATATTTTTTATTTTTACAGAAGATGCGGCATTGGCAACTTCCGGAACGACGCCTTTGAAAGCTACCTCGGCGTCGCAAAGCGAATCTGAGTCGATGTCAAGACGCCTTTCTGATGAAAACTACACCCTTTTGGAAAATCTGGATGTTTCCAAAAATCGACCAAGGCATGGAGGCCGATTTTTAACCATGCACAAAAGAAGACGCAAACGACTTGTTACACGGTCTATGACTCAAGATTGCGGCATCCTCGACGATATTTTTCACGGACAAGTTAAAGTGAGTTAATTAAAAATTTTTGTTTCACAAAAAAAAAATCTAAAATTTTTAAAAATGATTTTTTTCTAATAAAAACATTTTTTTTATTAAAAAATATTTTTAAATCCATTACAAAATTCATTTTCATTATGGTCAAGTATAATTTGAGGATATTTCTGGAAATTGAAAGACTTGAGTTCAATTTTTTTTTAAATCTATAAAATTCCTTCAAATCTCTTGAAATTCTTCAAAACATCTTAAAGTCCCTTAAAATAATTTTAATTTGTCAAAATTATTTCAAATTCATCAACCCCTCCATAAATTCCTAAAAACGTGTTAAAACCTCAAAATTTGATGAGATTTAACATTAAATAAAAAATTTCCAAATATTTCTTGAAATCCTTTAAACTGCCTGACCAACTGTAACATCCCTTAAAATCTTTTCAAGTACCACGAAATGCTTTAAAAATGATAAAAATCTTTAGAAATAATAATATTGAATAAAAAGTTTTAAAATTCCAGAAACTTGTTGAATTAAAAATCCTCTTGAAGAAAATGAAAAGAAAAAGAAAAAGTAAAAAAAAAAGATGAGATCGAAGTTAATACCTACTGATACCTATAAATATCGAGTTTATCAAGCTTCCTGATTAAATGTGGCCTTATCACTCGAAGATAATGGCCATGGTGGAAACGTAATTGCAAGAAATTATATCGATAACGTCACAATCATTTCCAGTTTGTTCTGTCCTTTTACTTTCTAATAAAAAAAGTATGGTTCAAACCATTAATTATTGTGCCACTGTCGCAAAGTCCAAGAATATGACTTTTGTGATAAATCGACGATTCATTGCCTTGCTTCCCACGTTATAAATGTAACTTTAGCACTCTTATCTATTGTGTTCCAATTTTATGTTGCAGTGCGTTCTACAAAAGGCCGGAAACTGGCGATTCAATGCGTTTACGTTGGAAACTGTCACTGGAGGTATATCTTTTCATCTCACTATCATTTTTCAATACTAGCTAAAAATCCCTATTATTGAAACATTTTTCATAATATCAATTCAAGAAATCTTAGAAAACAGTCTTAAATCTTAAAAATCTCTTGAAATTTTTAAAATCCCTTAAAATAAATACAATTTGTAAAGAAACTGGAAAGTCTTACATCTTAGCCTTAATAAGAAGTTGACTTAGTAATTGAATATAATTAAAAATACACAAACTTTAGATGACCTTGACTTTTTCAAACTAGAATTTAGTCACTGAATACTATTTTTGTTTTAACACGTTACTGACATATTTCTGACTGTACTTTTTATTATTTCCCAATATTTAAAACATCTTTAAAAAATAAAAAAAATAAAATTCTTTTCTTTATTATCTACTTAAATTCTCATTCAATTTTCAGGTCGTTCATTGCCAGTGTTGTGTGTGCACCTCTTTCATTGGTACGGACTTCTTCAGCACTTCAACTTGGACGTTGTCAGAGTGTGGAAGCTGTTCAGTGAGTATTAATTAGCATAAGTGGTATACGGAGTGGTCCATTTGAGAATATAAATAGACTCATTCTCGACCTCCTGTCCACAATTTGCTTTCGAAATGCTAAACGCAGCAGATGCATTTGCATTCAGAAAAGAAACAATATTATTTACAATCGTCAGGTGACGCAACTTTTTATTTTCTGTAATATTATGGCTATGGATTAGGGAGTCCTCAGTTATAGGGGGTGACCCTTGATACAAAGGGGTGCTGGATCAGAGGGAGCCCCACGTGATTAGGGGAGTCTCGTGACTTTACAATTTCTCGAAATCAAAATAATTCTATTTTGGTCTTACTTTGGAATTTAAGGAGGTCCAGGTCGGAAGCGATTCGTCGTGTTAAATATTCAGGAGGCCAAGCACTACAAGAGAAATGGTTCCTTTATGCATCGTATCGGTATTTATAGTGAACTCTAGCATAGGTGTGCTTATTATTTATTTATTCTGTCAAAGATTTCCATACAGAGAGGATTTATGCACTGCATTCGTTTCTTCAGGGACCTCCTTGCATCCACTTTCTTCCTTGAGTGAATCCCTTTTCGAGAGAAAACTGATTTGCCGATCTCAGAAATCGAAATAAAGAATAAAATTATTCCAGTAAAATGTTCTCAGAAGGATCACTCGAAGAATACAATTTGACAAGGATTTAAAATCAGGAGGATTTCAGTATACAAAGAAAATTTCTGTAAAAACTTCTTCTGTAAACTCTTGGACCTTTTCTTACATAAAGGGAATGTATTTATTTACATTTATTTCTGAAATTTACAAACAGAGTTACAAATATTCGCACTTTTGAATTATTTTATAAGAAAATTCAAGAAATATTCCTTAGATAAATAATTGATTTAAATGATATGTTTGAAGAAATGGAAACAAATGGCAAAGAAATTAGAGGACAGCCTGGTGGATTTTTCTTTCTTATGACGTTTTTATTTTTTATTCAAACTTCCCCTATTATGATTTCAGGTCTGATAGAAGAAGGTTATCACAGTACAAATCCATACCATAACAGTATACACGCTACTGATGTGACGCAAGCGATGCACTGCTTCCTGCAAGAAGAGAAAGTAAGTTCAAACTATTTATTAATTGATTAAATTTCCTCAAAAAAAGAATATTATTATTATTATTTTAATTGAACAAATGAATGAAAATGAAAAATGTAGTTTGGAAAAAATACTGTTTTTACCGGTTTGTGATTTTTGATATTATTAAAAGGATTTCAATTTGGAATTGAAATTGAAATTGCAATAAAAGGGAAGAATCTGATGGAATGTTTAAATAAAAAATTGAATATTTTTTTTATAGATAAAGGCAAACTTAAGTGATCTGGAAATTATGGCTTCTCTAATCGCTGCAGTGACTCACGACCTCGATCATCCAGGGGTCAATCAACCCTTTTTGGTCGCTACCAGCAACCACTTGGCAGCTCTCTATGAGGTATTTTTTTTAACGTTTCCATAAATTATTTAACAGTGAGAATTCGTTTAGAAAAGAATTTATGTAAAAGAATTTTGAAAAAGTTTTTTTCAAACTACTTGGAAAATAGAATTTGAAAAAGTATTCGAAAGTAGGGTTTGGAAAAGTACTTGGAAAGTGTATTCGAGAAAACATTTAAAAACAAGACAATCCATTTTTTTATTTTTTATTTTTCGTATAATCCATATAATTAGAGATTCAAATTGCATTTATTTAAAATTGCAGAACACCTCAGTCTTAGAAAATCACCATTGGAGGTCGGCAATGGGTTGTCTTTTGGAAAGTGGAGTCTTGGAACAACTTCCAGATGAAATTCGACCAGAACTTCAACAACACATCAGTTCCTTAATTCTCGCGACAGACATAACAAGGCAGCAGGAATTTTTGACTTGTTTTAAGGTAATTAAAAATTTCCCTAGATGATTATGATTGAAATTTATATTTAAATTTGATTTTATATTGAAGGCAATCTTTCGTAATTTTAATATCCCTTAAAATTCCTTTTCCAGAAATATCTCGACGAAGACCTTCTTGACATGAAAGGTCCCGAGTATCGACACTTCATTTTACAAATCGCCTTAAAGTGCGCCGACATATCGAATCCCTGCAGGCCTTGGGACATCTCGAGGAAGTGGTCGTATAAAGTTTGTGAAGAGTTCTTTCGCCAAGGCGATTATGAACGACAATTGAATCTCCCGGTGACGCCTTTGTGTGATCGTCAAAACACAAGTATTCCCAAAATCCAGGCTGGTTTCTTTAAATTCGTCGTCGCTCCTCTTTACGAGGAATGGCACCGGTTTCTCGGCGATGGCCTCAGCATTTGCTTGATGGATTATCTTCGAAGCAATCAGAAGAGGTAATTAATGAAATATATCAAGTGAAAACGTATGGAGATTCTGTGAAGCTTTAAATCAAAGAGAGACTTTGAAAAAGACAATTTTTCTTCAAAATTCTGGTAACATTTCAGATGGGAGGCTATGATCCAGCAAGAGGTGACCGATGAGACAAAGACGGAGGTATTAGATGTCGAGGAAGACGAGAAAATCCTAAGTTCGGGAGAAGAAGTCCTACCAGACGACGACTCAGGCAGCATCGACCTGGGGCTTTCCTCCCAACTTTCTTCCATCACTCGCAGGCCAAGTTTACCGATCAGAACCGAAGCTCAACGCGGAGGAAGACGACACTCAGTACCTCTGAGTATCTCGAAGCCCTTATCGCTCCCAAGCCGAGCGACCGCGAGAAGAGAGAGTTTGCCGAACGAAAACATCAAGCCGAAGAATCCTCTCCTCAAACTCGACGATCAATCTCGTCATGGTCGGAGTTCCCTCTCTCTCTTTTCCTCAAAGAGCAGTCTTCTGGGCTCTTCAGGAAGCGCGGCTGAGAGACCTGTGAGTGCCGAGAATCTCTTACCCGAGCCTAGCATCACCAGTATTACCAACAGTATCGAGGCCTCCAGGCTCTGCTCTGTTTTACAACCTGATATCCAGAAACCGCAGCAGAAGCAACTCACGAGGCAGCAAACCTTCCCACCAATACAGCCTTACGTCAGGATGAGGTAAGATTCACCTTTATGGCTTTACTAAGATGGGGGTAAGCGACTATCGTCACAGAACAAAAAATTTAATTTAAATTTAAACAACGTTTTAAAATCTTTCAGGTACATGTCCACAACAGCGGAAATGTCACAGTGCTGCGAGATACTGATGGAGGCTGACAGTCCCTCATCTTCCTCCCCAAGTCCCACAAAGGACATGACTTGTCCTGGCGGTCATTGCGGTACACCGTTGGAAGAAGCTGAGAAGTTCATTGAGGAAGTGAAGGGAGCAGAGATATTTGAAAAATTGGACAGTCTCGTCAATATCGAACCGAGGAGGCGAGCCTCTGCTGTTTTTGAAACACTTAAACCTGGTCTTGAGTATCCTAGAAGACACTCAATGCAGGTTGTAAGATCAGAAGAATTGATTAGACATCGGTTTCTTCGACCTTCGTCTGCTCAGGACATGGAAGCAAGGCTCTATGCTTCGTTGACAGGTTCTAGGTATATAATCGGGGTTATTGTGATTTTGAGGATTCAGCTTCCAAAATGTTTGAAAGATTTCTACATTTTTCTTTTTCTTTCAGAGTATCACAAACCTCCGATATATCCGATCTGCCAGGATCCCAGTCTCGACCTGATTCCAGGACAGCTCATGATAAATCCAGCAATGAGATTTCGATCAGCGACGACATGAGAACCTACTCTATGTCAATGAAATCAGATCGATTCGGATGTCAACAGGATTCCCGAATAAAATGGATGGATTCAGAGCCTCGAAGGTATTCAACTCCGGTCGCTAATTCCTCAAAGAAGCCAACGTCCTCCGGTGGACGAAGATTCACTGCGATACCAGTGACTACTGAGGCTGGGCCTCATAAGGTTTTCTTTATCGGTAGTCCACCTGATTCACCACCCAGGACGAAGAAGATTTCTTCCTCGAGCGATAGCGGAAGTGACCCAAGAAGAAGTATTGGAGGTTCGAGTAGTGATAGTGTCTCAATTGGGAGTAAGAGGGATTCGGACTCGATGAGGGAAAAGAGTTCCAAAATACCCAAATTGAGTCTCGATGCTCAGATGAAGGAAAATGTCGATCCAAGAGAAGAAATTTCCAAGGGCGCTGGCCATGGGCGAAGAAGCAGTCAGGTATGTTTACTATTTTTTACTCTCTTTTTCAATCATCGTAAATTAAATGTTATAAAACTAAAATTTCCCAGGGACTCGCTAGAAGAAGAGGTTCAGCTCCTGTAGGGCTGATGTCAAGGCTTGATGACATTTCTGTGTCTTCAGTTCCTACAATAACCGACCAATATTCCAGACGTGGTTCCGTCCCAATGGATATATCTTGGCAGCAGAGTAAGCGTAAATAACATTCCATAATTTTCTATTACAATTCAGTTTTTTGAATATTTAAGGCTGTTGGATACTTAAGTTCTAACTTCAAAGTTCGATTTCTTCATTTTACCTAACGAATATTGTAATTAGATATTTTTTCGAGTTGTAGCGTTACTCAATTTTTAAGTAGAATTATGTATACAAAGCGAAAAATATATAATACTAATATTCATTGAGTAACCCATTCTACTAAATATTTAATATCTAAATTCTCTGGACCTTAACTAACTTTTCCAATTTCTTTGACACTAGACGGAGCTTTCAACAGATCAGCATTGGGTCCCAGGGAAGGAAATCTTCCACTTCCGAGGAGAGCTAGTCTCCCCCAGGAAACAAGTCTGGGAAATGTCATTGGGAATTTCATCGCTGCTTCAGGTGAAAAAATCTGCTAAAAGAACAACCATCATTCGAATTCTCCATTTTACTCAACAATTGCTATAGCTAGATACTTTTTCGCTCTGTAGAACTACTCAATTTTAAAATAGAAATATACAAATCTAATCCTTAAACTATATAAAAATTCATCTTGTTTGTAGAAGAGCGCGAGAACTGCCCGATGAACAACAACAACAATAACAACAACTCGAGCAACAACAACGGAAATAGATTAACCGAAGGTGGCTCCCTGGCAGTGCCCGGAATGCCTTCTCCTCGACGAGGATCTGTTCCTGCCGATATATCCGAACTCCGTCGCGACCTTTTTGGCAGAAACAGCGTGAACGGAAAATCCCGCAATCGTAAAAAGGTCCTGAGGCGAAGAAGCAGTGGCGGACCGGAAATGTTCGCCGGAGGCAACGGAGAAGGAAATGACAACGTTTGGCTCAAACCCAGGAGAGATTCTGTGAAAAGGGACTCCATCCCGGAACCTTCCATTAAGCGACGAGGATCTTTGCCCGCTGAAGTCGTTGCAGTTTCTCATACTGGTCGGTACATTCATAGGTAGATCAGAATCGGCGAGGCGGCGCTCTCAGAAAATTTCCTTTCGCACTTCCGCTTTTAATTCCAAAGCACGCTCAGAATTTACTGCTTTTATCAGTGCCTGACGAACGATCGCTCTTTGCCCGATGAGACCTACCTGATCAGTTTTTTTTAATTTTTTTTTTACTGACCCATCGGCGATTATTGTATATTTCGATGTCCACTTTTTCAATTTGTGTAGTACTCTTTGTTAGGGAAATTACATTCGAGGTGCTTTGTTAAGATACTTTGTTTTTAATATCGAATTTAGAATTGGTGTCTTTAAACTCTTGTAGAATCTCTTGAAATCCTTTGAGATGTTTTGAAATCTTTATTGAAATCTTATGAAACATCTTGAAACCACTTTAAATTCCTTAAACTCACTAGAAATCTCTCTAAATCCTTTTAAATGTCTTCAAATCTTTGTTGAAATTTTGTGATTGGCCAGGGAAGCCTGGGAATTTTGCAAAATAACTTTTTCTGTTCGAGATTAGATTTAAAAAAGATTTCAACAATTCTTTAAGGACATCAACAATTTAAAAAGTCGACTTCGTAATAATCGCAAACGGTTCAGTAATTGTTGTTTCGTGAGTGAGAAGTCTCACGAAAATTTTTGAATGTTAAAATTGTAGAAAGTTCACGAAACTGAACTTTCTGGTAGGCGAGTCGGATCTTAAAGACGAAATCGTTCGTAGGCTGGATCTGACGGAAACGCTATCTATGTACGACAGGATCAGCATCGGGACTCCGAAGATCCAGCCTCTGGAGGCTTTAGCACACACTAGGCGGACCAGCGAACTCGAGTGACCTTGATTGATCTCGATTGACCTCGATATTCAGCAACGACTGCCGACCTCAGCCATCGGACGCAGCTCTAGCAACAACACGAGTCAAAAACTGGATTTTTACAGCTCCTTGATCGAAGGAATTTAAGGCCAAGCATTAGTTATCCAATCCCTACCTTACTGGCTTATTTTTTCATGCAATGCTATGTCTACATTTATTCAGATATCTAAGTAGTTGAAAATTTGTAAAATTAAAATAAAAGCGTTAAGGTACTTTTATTTACTCCTATATATTTACATTTATAAAAAAAAATATTTAGAAGTGGCAATGGAGAGAAAAAAATTTCGTTAAGGTAGGGATCGCATAACTAATACATGGCCTTAAGTATCTTGGCTCATCTTTATTTTCAAAAATTCAATTCTTTGATTTACTCAAGGAATTTTATAAAAATTTATTTTTTCTCTCTGTACCGCTAACCTTTTTTCGAATATAAGTCTGCGTGCAGAACGAAAACATATTTAATTTTAATACTTTTTGCATAAAATGAAAAATGCGATATCTTACCTTAAAAAGGAATTTTTTCATTTTGCAAAAAAAGTATTAAAATTATACATTTTTTACGCTTTGTGTGCATATTTATATTTAAAATGTGAACAGTACTACAGAGAGGAAAAATATCTAATTACAATATTGGTTGAGTAAAATGAAGTATTGAATTTTGTGATTAGAATCTGTGTCCAACACCCTTAAGAAAACATGGTGGTCGCGAGTCTCACGAAACTTGGAAAAATCGCTGTTTGTGTACATTAAGTGTATTTAAAATTTTTTTAAAATTGTACATAAATTCCTGTAAATAGTGTTTACGTGACCTAGAATATTGTGGATTTATTCAATTTTTTAAACTATTTTATCGTTTCACGTAATGCAAGTTTTATGTCCCTCAGATTTGAAAAGTTGGATAAAAATTTCGGTGATTCTGGATTCAAAGGTTGTTGAATCAAACCTCTGACATCAAACTTTAATTTCTTCATTTTACTCAACAAATATTATAATTAGATATTTCTTTGCTCTGTGCGCATAGTTTTACGTTAAACGTTATTAACGCTACAGTAAACATTTTTTTAGCAAATAAATGTTTACTCATAATATTTGTTGAGTAAAATAAAGAATTCGAATTTTGTGGTGAGATTTTTGTTTCAACACTATATTATAAATAGATTCAAATAGAATAACATTGAATAAGATACATGATCGATTGTCGATGATATAGATGCCCTCTCTGCTTTTAATAATGTAGACTACCTATATTGCCTCCCTTATTGACGGCCGATAGGGTGAAACCTCTGCATTACTGACAATTGATAAGCTAGTTTTGTTCAATGCCCGCATATTAAACAATTTTTTTTTTAATTTCCAACACAATCAACTGGAGAAATTAAAAAATTTGAAGTTTTAAGAGACACACAGATAAAAATGTTTCGCGGCCACCATGAAAAGTGTCGCTTGACCTTAAATTAAAAACGTCTTCCCAAGGAATTTTTGAATTTGGGAGGAGGAATATTAGCGCCAAATCGATGTGTGCCATACCGAAATGAAGTTTTCTCTCAAAAACTCGTGGCTCAAACATGACATGCAAGTGTAAATGAATTCGCTAAAACTGAAACACTCACAGGGTTCGTAATGACGATTTTAATAATTAAAACATTAAAAAAAAGAAAAAAAGCCTAGGTACGGAGAAGGAGAAAAGACTGGTAGAGAAACTCGCGGCTGTAGAGGTAGAGGTTAAAATGGAGAAAAGTAAAGTAAGGTAAAAGAAAATGTAAAACTAGTTCGCAAGCCGAGTTCGAAGTGACAATTTTGCTCATAGCTAGGAAAGTTTCGAATGTCGAATTCGCTCGAATTCAGGTTCTTAGTTTTTCGATTTTCAGGGCGAACCCGGAAAAACCAGAAAATGAAAATTTACAATTTGAAATCTTAACTTGAAAATTCAGATTCAAAAATTTCTTTACGCAAAGAGTATAAGAGTAAAAAAAATATTTTTAAATTAGTCGGAAATCTTGAAACTCTCTTGAATTACTTTCAAATTCCTTAAAATCAATTGGCAGCTCTGAACTCGACTCTAAAGTACAGAATGGCGAATATAAATCCAACCAATAGGAGGAGAGAGTGCAACTTCAGATTTCAAGATTGCGAGAATCGATTTGCGATATAATCGCAACCTCCTTTTATTATTATTATTATTATAGGGAGTACCACTACAGAACGAAAAAAAATCTAATTATTACATTAATTTAATAAAAAAATGAAGAAATCGAATTTTGAGATTAAGATCTGGTTTAAATTAAAATTCTAAGACCTATTTCGAGTGGTTTTTTTCTTTCGGAGTTTATTCAAAATAAAAGATAACAAAGGCTATCGAAGCTGGCTCTAGTAGAAATATACTCAGTCCCAGGGGGAAGCGCAAAACCGTAGACATTCCTTGAAAGGTGTATAGTTATTGGATAATAATTAAATTAAATTAAATTAAATAATTAAAATAACGATTGTAATTAAATATCAGATCATCCACATCATTTGTCATCCTTATCGTCATCGTTGTTGTAATAAGAAAAAAAAAACGATATCGAGAGGAATGTTCATGTAGATAGTCATTCGACCTCAACTTAGATAAATACCGTTGTTTAATGTTAATGTTCTTTATTTATTGTAAATCATCAAAATACCTGCGAAGCGTAAGATAGTCCAGTGGAAGTCTTTCTTTTTTTTTTATAAAAAACCGCTTATTCTCTACTCAATGATTGGAGACAATATTAGAGTTCTAAAATTCTCTGAAATTAAAAATTGGAGAATATATCAAAATATTCTCTGTTTAGAACTCTATAAAAGATGATACAGATTTATTTCTAGATGATAAAAGTCCCGTTTTGCGTACAAGGCTAACAAAATTTGTTGAAGAATTTTTGATGATTTCAAACAAGTAGTAATTACGTTTCAAGTAAAAAATAATGAAAGCGAATTTGAATTTGGCGCCAAATAAGTGACGTCACTATTCGGCAATTAAGCTACGTTTATGGCTCTGATTTTCTCCCGCCATAAACCTATTATTAAGATAGTTATGAAATTAATGTGAAAAAAAGCCTCAATGAAAAACAGGGGGGGTGACACTCCAAAGTTAAAAGTGGCAATATGTTGACCAACGCCGAGTGGCGGCGCTGGCTGTACTTTTAGGCCATCAGTTTGAAAAATACATGGGAAAAGTCTCAT
>JAUESI010000002.1:2182434-2196304 GCA_032275145.1 Synergus laeviventris
AGCGCCGCCAGCGGCCTTGGACAGTTCTCAGGACACATTTATTGTACAGGCCGTTATAGGAGAGTCACCCCCCTGATGAAAAACAAACGAACATTTCCAAAATTTTTTTTAGTCTTGTGCGGGCTGCTAAAAATAAATCTGATATCCCTCTCAGCTCGATTATTAACTTTAAATAGGGATCTCAACCGCGAGGAAATTTAACAGTATTCCACGTTTAGTGTGGAAATTCTGTTTTATCGAGTTTTTTCTATTTTTTATTATTTATTGAATTTTTATGTTATTTTATTTAGTGAGTGACTATATTAACTCTAAAGTTTAGTGAGGTCTTTTTTTTAATCCTATACATAGTTTTAAAAATACATTTTTGTATGGTTTAATTTATTTCTTAAAGTAACATAATTAGCATTTAATTAGAATTTAAGGGTTTCGGGTTCAAGTCCTCATCTCAAAATTCTGAATGCTGAAGTTCATGCAAGTAGATGCTTTCTTAATCTATAAACCTATATATTTGCCGACAGTTGATAATATAGATAGTCTGTATTACCAACTGTCGATAATGAAGGAATCTGCACATTTATGTTGGAGAAATGAGATACAGTAAAGAGTGAAAAATATCGAATCATTATATTTATCAAATAAAAACGAGGAATTCGAATTTTGAAGCTGGATTTTGATTCAAAACCCTCAGATGAAACTTCTCAGTGGAAATTCTCGATAAGACAATGCAATCTCTATCTTGATAAGCAACTCTTTCAACTGCCTTTCCTCTCGCAATAGGAGCGAAAACCCTTCGTCTGTTGAACTGTCAGAAAGTAAATTAATGTTATCTAGGAAAAAAAAACTGTAACAATTATGAACTACAATTAACTCGAACTAATAATCGATATTTGTGTCAGTATAGATTAGCGATAATTTTTTTTGAGATGAGAAAAATGACAAAACTTAGCACATTTCTCTCTCGTTTTCAGTCGCATCTCCGCGCTGAAAAATTTCGAAATATTTTTTATTGTCGAATAGAAATCCCTCGAATCTAATTGGATTCGGTGATTTAATCTCGTTCAATAATTGAAAGAAAAGAAAACTCTGAAACTTATATAAGACAAATTAAATATAATTTCATTGTAAAAACTTACCTTATCGATTGTAGATAATGTAGAAGTTCTCCCTAGTCAGCCGTTGATAATGTGGACTATGCATCTTGCCGACAGCCGATAACAAATAAAATGTGATATGAAACGAGATTCATTTTTGAATTTTGAACCGGTTTTTGACTCGCTTATAGTTTCAGAGTTTTTTTTCACTTTGCCAGGGTCCTTATTGCGAAAAAGACCAATAAAAACGGGACTAAAATAAAAAATTGTTAAGAAAACTAAATCCTGAATTATTAACGAATTCGCTAATTCTATACACGACCACTCTCCGAGCACTACTTTTTGATCAATTTAAAGCACTTAGATATATGTGAACCTATTGCTATCTCGTAAAATTATGTCTACTCCGGCATTTGTGAGTTATTCCGACATTTTCTTCTGTCACTTTTGTCAAACTGGTGAAAAAAGCTTCAGTTTAAAGCCACATAACGTGTATTACATTTCTGCATTACCGACTATTGTAAATTTAGCACCCTATCTTGACAACAGTCGGTAATTCAGATTATAATTCTCAACAGCTGCGTCTAATGTTGAATTCGAACCTTAATAACAGCACACAAGACAGTGATCATATCTTATCGATTGCCTGTCATGTAGATTGTCTATATTATCCGTCGTCGGTAATTTAGAGTTTCTATATTTCCGACTGTCGATAATTTACTTTTAATTAACAACTGAGACTTTACTTTTTCACCAGGATCGCAAACGAGTTTCTATGACTGCGTTCTAAGGGATAATTATTATCGATGTTCATTGAATACGTGTGAATGTAGCATCGTATTTTTCAGACTCAATTTAAAAATGTGTATGTCTATTGCTCGCATAAAAACAAACAACAATGGCAGGCCACAGCGTATTCGGTACAAAATAAATATTTATAAATTACAATATTACAACCCACTCGAGACGAGATTCCTCGCTTTCTGAGTAACTTTGTTAATTCAGTCAAACTGGAGAAGCTAAAATTCAAAACATGTTTTAATTGTTCTACTGAATTTTCAAAGATTTTTAAACATTTTATTTTTTTATTTTTTCATCTGAAGGATTCGACAAGTTTTTCTCAAGTCAACTTCTCTTTTCCAGAACTGCCATTCGAGAATCAATTGCGCAAATAGTATTGATGATGTCAATTAAGTAAAAAAAAAGGCAAGAGACAAAATAGAAAAAAAAATAATAACAAACGCAGGTCTGACGATAAGACAAAGTCATTGTATATTTTCTATATAATATTGACTGTAGATAATCGACGCGTTAGCTGCGATTAAACGATGTGTTCTTATTATTAATATTATTCGTAATTGTAATGCTGCGACGACACGTACATAGACTTAGAGAAAGAGAGAGAAAGAGAGAAAATGAGAGAGAATTTGTTTACTATATCCCTTCCAGAGAGAATAAAAATAGGTGTGGTGACTATTAATATTAAATGGCCTATCACCTTCGTTAGTTGCCCATGATAGAGTCCGAATCTCCCTTATAATTTATTCTGTCCTCTCTATTTATTAATCTCGTTTAAATTTATTAAACGGACGCCCACGAGATCCCCGTAGGATTAAAATGTTACGCTGGAAATACGAAATGAAGTATGTAAACCCGTTTTGTTTATTAAAAGTACTCGTAAAATATTCCTGTCTTTTCACTCTCCAACTAGCCTCGAAATTCAATTTCTTCATACTACTCAACAAATATTACAATTAGATATTTTTTCGCTCTGTACGACTATTCAGTTTTGAAATAGAAATCTGCATACAGAGCGAAAAAATACATAATTTTATTATTTTTTGGGTAAAATCAATTTATAATTGAATTTTGACGTTAATTTTTGAATTCTTCATTTTATGCAAAAAGTATTAAAACTGGGCATATTTTCGCTCTGTACGCGTATTTATTGAATAGTATATTACCGCAAATATCTTTTTCTAAAACTCGTTGAGATAAATGGAGAAATTGAATTTTGAGCTCAAGCATCTTAAGATAATTTATTCTTAGAAATTCCTGATCATACGGTGGTAAGTAATACTTTATGTTTGTATGAAAAAGTTATTGAAACACTAAAATAATTTTTAAGATTTATTTCTTTTTATAATTTACATATAATGCGATCCCTAGTTTGCCGGCATTTCAGAGAAAAAACTCCGGTAAAGTAGAAATCGGATACTGATACATATTGAAACAAAAAAAAAATTCTGTAGCATTTAAAAGAATTTAATAAAATTCAGTAGAAATAATATAATTCAAAATCATTCTTCTAGAAATTTATTTTTAAATAAATTAGGAATTTTACAGAGGGAAAAACTTCCTAGCTACATAATCCGATCTCTACGCTACCGACATGTTTTTCAATGCTCTTTCTACATTTATTGACACATTAAATTGAAATTTTCTAAAATGAAACTAAATTCAAAATAAAATTTGCTCGAAATGAATCCAAATTTAAGATTTAATTTACGTATATTTAAAAAATTAAGAAATGAACGAAAAAAACAAAATATATGCTCCTATAAAATGAGTTTCCACCATATGAATTTTCCCGCGCTCGCCATTAGGTCAGCACTGCCTCCAACCTAACAGCACCATAAATCCGTTGCGTCATATTGCGCACTAGGCCGACTCGCTAGGCCTTCCTCTTAAAAACATTTTCAAGGCACATGCCTCGTCGCGGATTTAAATAAATCGTGAAAAAAATAGTGTTCATCGACTCGCCAAGTGTTTTTGTGAAATGTGACCTCCACCAACTCAATATCCGTTAAATCTCGTGACCATCCGTTGACCGACGTATCCGTGCGCGCTCGGTAGGTCAAAATGGCGTGACCAGGACAATCGTTTTAGGTTATAATCATTCTTTCGATAAAGAATGATTTAGGACTCGACTCTAATTGCATTTGGTGATTGTTTTGGTGTATTTTGGGAGCCTCGTTGCATGAGTTATGAAGACGGAATGCCCGCAGGCGGTAACAGTCGTTTCCGTGGTTACCCAGCGCGGATGTCCGAGCGTCAACAGCTCGCACTTCTTCTGCAAATGACCTCTCAGGAAATGGTTTCAGGTACAAACAAACCTCAATATTCCCTCAATTCTTTCAACCCACGATTTTCCCTCTCAAAAAAGCAAGATTCTTGTGCGATTTCCCCCACCTGCGATTCCACGAAATTCTGCTTTTGTCATACTCTACTGTAAAAGTAAACGGCTTATTTTCTCGAAATAATAACAATAGTTATAATAATACCGATAAATCGACAAGACATGAGTTGGTTATATTTGATTTTTTGCTGAAAACTCTAAATTCTTGAAGGTTTCTAAAGGTCAGAGATAATAACGATTTGGCAGGATTTGGTTACGTTGCTGCTTTTTACTGTGTTCGTTAGAGAAGTTTTTGTTATTTTGGAGCAGGGTTTTGACCATTTGTGATAGGGGGTTGGTATTAAATAAAAGAAAAAGGGCTTGAGGTGATTTTTAGATCTATTTTTCTTAGTCTTTGTGTCTCGTTTCTTTCGGAGTTTTCGGAGCAGCGATTTTGTTAAGAGCCAGGCCTGCCAACGTTCGGAATTAGAAACTGTGACAGGTGAAAATTCCCGCGAAAGTAGCGTAAATGTTTTTGGGAGGGGAAAATTGTGGCGATGTTTATGAGGTTTATATGTAGATTGAAGTTCTACCTTCAAAATTTGATATCTTTGCTTTTGTTGACGAATATTTGAATTTGATATTTTTTCTCTCTATGGTGGTGCCAGTTTTTTAAATCGAATTATGGCTGTATCTCTATATTGAAAAAATTCTTGAAGAAATCCTCGTATTATTTTCGGACGAGAAAAATAACACGATTTCCTCGCGAATTTTTCCAATAGGGCAGAGCATGACAATTTTTTGGAAAAATAGTATTTTCGTAAAACGAGAAGTTCGAGATAAAATGTCAAAATTTAATTTAAAACTGCAATAGTCAACAATTTTTACTTTGAAAGAAAAATTCAATTGGATTTTAAAATATTTAAGAAGTAAATAAGAATATAACGTTATTTGTTCTTTCAGGTGGAAATCGGCCTGAAAATACAAATTTACAGAGTACTTCAAAGACATCCCCGTTGCAGCAACATAAAGGATCTAAAAACCGTTTTGGAAATAAAAATGGCGAATCTCCGGCTTCTGCTGGCATTAACCGGAAAGACGATTTTCGAGTTCGACAAATTGGCAATGGCTTTGAGAGTAGCACCAAGGAATCGAGTGGTAAATAATTTAAAAAACTCTTCTCTTGATCAACATTATGGGGAACGGCTGAAAAATGTCGAAATAAAAAATTACTGTCAATACGAAAATTCCCGAGAGAAAATTGCCGACAAATATTCGGGAATTTTGTAATATTCGTAGATTTCTATTTTCGTGAAATTTTACTTTTCGGGATTTTTCAGTCCCGATTTTGATTTAAAATGCAGCGAAAACAAATAACAAAATCTTGAATCTTAATCTAGATTATTTTTTATTATAAAATTCAATATGAAGAGGAAACAATTTAACGATGTTTTAAAGAAGAATTACCAACTTTTTTTACTAAAAGTGTAATGTTGGGGAAACTAAATCTGCTATGATGGTAATTAGCACATCTCCTTGAAATAGTTTAAAATTGTAAATTAATGAAGTAATGCGGATTGCGGAGCGAAATTGAAACCATTGAAAGGCAGAAGCTCTCCTCTTTGTTACCTTTCATCGAAATATCTTTCAAGTTTCAACCTCTCCCGATTCGAAGTGACTGTCGATGCCAGTTATTAACAGTCGACAATGCAGAGATCCGTCTTACAAATATGTTCGAAACTTGTCTGATTTTGTGACTGGTAAGAACTGAAAAGATATGTGTGTAGGCTTTTAATCTTACCTTTTAAAGTATGGACAGAATAGACTCCCCCCTCCTCTCCCTAAACTCTTTATTTTCTTACGTTTGTTTCTATTTAGGTATTTCTTCCAAAAGGTCGATAGGACCAGGTAGGACGTTCAATGCTTCAAAGGTACCTCTGAAAGTCTGAACAGTAGACTTATAGTTTGGTCTAGAGACAGGTGCATGACATCCTGTCAGGCTATCAGATTCTAGGGTTGACTCGGGTCAATCAGGGATGGTGTGTCCTGGTGGTGGACTCGGGAGGGGCGACAGACGACTCTCATGAAGATCAATACTTGAGTCAGGGCCGCACTTGATGCAGAATAATGCATTTAAAAAATATCAGGGTTTTTTCATTTATTATCCAACTAAGTCGCTATTAATAGTTGAACTTCTGGTTCAGAGAAAGTTATTCGACACGTATTTTTTCGATTTAAGAAATATGTTTCTTCGCCGAAGTTATAACTGTTTGAATTTTGGAGGGGTTTTGCAAAAAAGAACAAATTAAATCATTGAAAACATTTTTTAAATTAATTAATTAAAATTAACAGAAAATATAAAAGTAGACTTTTTGAGAAAGTAGACTTTATATTTATATTTTTGGAATTTCCTTGGTTACTATGAAAGAGGACGAAAAACTTCACCAAGAGCTGGAAAGAAAACCTTAATATATCAATATTAAAGAATTTTTAAATTTTGAACACATTTTAAAAATCTTTAAACCACCTATAACTTTTGACCTATTTGAGATATTTAACTTTTCTTTCCACCGTCTGGCGAGATTTGTCGCCCTCTTTCGAATTGTCCTATAAAATTCCAAAAAGGTCAAAATGTACGAAATGGCGACTTTTTTTGAAAATATGAAAAACCTACTTTCTCAATGAATTTAATCTTATATTTTATCGTTAATTTTTAATTGATTTTTTATGGAGGCTAAACCATTTTTCTAACAACGAACATATTTTTTTTAAATCTAATTTTTGTAATATAGCCTGGAAATTTAAGAGAAGATTTAAAATACTGAGAAGAGTCACTATAGAAATATTTGCAGTAATCTTATTATCAAGTGGTAGTTGCATAGTTCATATCAACATCATAACAATATTGTCGGCGCCAAATTCATTATTGATCGCATATTGCGATGCGATTGAGTTTACGTAATCCATTTTGTTTGGCCATCCTATTTAAATTTGTATTTTACATCTGAAAAAGTTAACTTCAAGCCGTCAGCGTCTCAGTATAAATAAATTTGAGAAATTTCTTGGATTTGTCTCGTTTCTTGTTGAATTTTAAAATTAGACTCTTTAATTTTGAAATACTAAATTTAAAAAAAAACTTGGGCATTGAACCGTGAAAAAATTCGAACGTGCCTTTCAGATTGAATTCTTTGAAATTTGAGCATTACGAAATTTGAGCGTTGCGAAATTTGATCATCATGAAATTTGAGTATCTCAAAATTTGCACGCCTCATAATTTAAGCTCCTTAGAATCGTATGGCTTTAAAAATTGAAGTCCTTCAAGTCTTTTAAATTGTTAAAATATTCTTTTGAAATTTCAGGTTCAAAGGGAAAGTTCTGGACTTACTCGATAATGAATTCAGCAGAAAGTCGTAATCTAAGAGCTAGGATAGTAAATCTGGAAACCGGAAACTTCTATCTGATATTAAAACGGTGCAATAACATGCGAGTGGTCGGAAATCTTAATAATCCATCAGCTTTAAGCACGCAGGCGTCGCCCTGAGGTGCTGTTTCTCTCCTTCTAACTCAGGCTGAAAACTTCATTTGCTTTAATTACTTCATGACTTTGAAGCAGTAGACAAGAGATTTGCTTAAAGTAAAACCATTTACTAAACTCTCGCCTAAAAGTCAGGCTTTATAGACCAGTCCTTGTATCCCCTATTGACCCCTATATTCAGTATATTCAGCTGAGGTCCCTAATGTCCCATATATTTAAGATTCCGTCCCTAAAGTACCCTATTTTCATTCATTTATCCATTTAAAAATTAACAAAAGACATAAAAGTAGACTTTTTGAGAAACTAGAATTAATTTTTTTATAATTTCCTTGGTCACTGTGAAAGAGGATGAAAAACCTCACCAAAGGCTGGAAAGAAAACCTAAATACATATCTTAATTAAGTCAAAAGTTATACAGATTTAAATACTTCTAAAATTTGTCGCTTAGCTTTCTCTGAAAATGAATTCTAATTATTTTCAGACAAAAATTTAAACTCCACCTTTTTTGAATCTTATACAATTTTTTAATTTAAAAATCCTCCGGAGACAGCTGCAAAACACTCGAGTGCACTTTTATGCTTGAACACGAGATGCGCAAATAAAGTCCGTCCCGCAGAAATTTTATCCTGGTGAGATGAAAGACGGTTTTGAATCATCGATGAATATTTCATCACTTCAAATTAAATATTCGATCGAGTTCCTCTTGAAAACACTCTCGTTCCACAAATTGGTATTCAGCAGAGAGCCAAATTATTACAAACAAAAAGAATTAAACCAGCAAAACAACTTTTTTCTAAAAATTTAAAATAATATATTTGAAAAAAAATGTTACTGATTTCCAGAGCATTTTGAATTGACTGTTCTGTAGATCGATGGAAGAAATCTTAAAATGGAACGATTGTAAATAAAAAAAAAAACTATCGAACAGTTATGTCCTTGGGTTTATTTACAGCTGGTTAGTTTCGATGTGCGGAAATTCTAATTCGCTTGGTAGGTCGATAAAAAAGTCCTTGTTAGACGAGATAAAATCAAAAAAGAATTTCGACACTCGGAATTTAAATTAGAAAGCAAAAATAATTTCATGGCCCTTGCGAAAAAAATTTAAAAATTTTTTAAAAAATTAACTGAATAACATTTTTCGAGATGAATGGATTTTACCTAAATCAATTTCTCTTTGGTATATCAAGAACAAGGTACAGCAAAAGTGCTATTAAATAACAACGTGACTCGAAGATCTAAATATAAGCCGAAGCCCCGAGACCGCATATCCGCTCGAGTCATTGTCCACTTTTTATTCAAGCGAAATAAAGTACAGTACCTACCATCCTGTCTAGAATCACAGTTATAATGTGATGTGGCCCTTTTGAATGAATGGCTACTGCACTATTGCATGGAGATTAAAAACAATAATGAATATTAATCACGTATAACTCCTGTGAATAGAAATTATATTATTTTAGAAGCTGGAAAGAAAACCTAAATATCTCAATTAGGTCAAAAGTTATAGAGGTTTGAAGATTTTTAAAAAATTATTTTTTTTTAAATCCCTTCGAAATTAAAATTAAAGAAATTTTTTAACTACATATAACTTTTGACCTAATTGAGATATTTAGGTTTTCCCGGGTTTCCCTTGGCCGTCTGGTGAGGCACTTTCAAAGTCCTTAAGGAAAATCTTTAAAAAATTCGAAATTAGAAAAATGGCTGGCGTAATTAAAAAAAATTTTTTTTTAATTTTTTCTTTGACATTTCGAAAGTCGACGATAAACCTCCTCAAAAAATGTAAAGAAACCCTAAATATCTTAATATAGGTCAAAATTTATAGAGATTTACGGTTTAATAATTTTTTAATTAAATTTTTTTCCAACAAAGAAAAAAGTTTTAAAATCTTTAAACCTCAAAATGGAATATATATATTTTTTCAAAAATTGACAAAAGTTATAGAGATACAAAGATTTAAAAATTTGAAAAATTTGAAAAAATTCAAAAAATCTTGACACCTTTGTAACGTGTCACTTAAATTGAGATATTTAGCTTATAGTGAGGTTTGTCGGTTTCTTTTGAAGTGTCCAAAGAAATTTTTAAAAAATGTTAAAAATGAAGAAAATGCCGATTCTATTTTTAAAAATTCGACCCACTCTAATCTTCAGGAGGAAGCAGAGCGTTTTTGAAATGGTCGCTTTGAAATTTGGGTAATCAATTCTCTTGATTTTTTTTTTTTTATTAATCGTTAATAAACCGAAGAAAAATTTGGATTGATTTTGAATGGACCTCGGATTAGATCGGAATAAAACTTTTTGGTTCGGATAGGAATTCCGAAATGATTCGGAAAATTTTGGAATAAATTTCAATCCTAAACTTTTGCCAGGGTAACGAAACAGACAAGAAAGGGTTTCAGACTGACAAGTAGCTTACTGGTGGCAAGAACGAGTCTGGAATATTTACACGCGTAAAAAGCGTTGAGTTAAAGAAGATGTATTGGTCTTTCCCTTCGAGGTTGGACCCGACCGGTTCAAGAGAGAATTTTAAGAGGTCGTTTTTAAATCCATTGGAGATGATTCGAGAGGATTCGACTGAATTCTTCATTCTTCCTTCCGTTCCGCCATTGGCGAGGTCATTGCTCATCAAATCCATAGTCGATTCGTCCATTCACAACTGTTCAGTGGAAACAACCCTATTATGGATTTCCGATAGAACAAGATATAAGCGTCACGCAACGATTTCGCTCGTTCTATATTCATCGAATCCTTTCGGGTTTCGGGTTCCGCAACGCCGATTTATTAAGGTCTCAGGGAGATTTAAAATTCCCGTTCGGAATATTAAAAAATATTATTTCTACGATTTGGGGGATGAATTTTGAAAATTTGAGCGAATTTTTCCTTCGAACTCTTGTCTTGGAAATTATTTAAAAACATTGAAAATATCTCGAGATCTTGTCAATCGCTAAAGAAAGAAGTCTTCTGAAATTTATTTCCTTAATTTTAATTTCTTTGGAATCAGAAGAATTAAACAATTTGTGCGTAAAAGAATTCTTTTAAAATTTTGAATTTCGCGAAAATTTAAATCTAGTTTTTGATTTAAAAAAGAATCCTACTTTTGATATATCTTAGGATTATTTTGGGAATTTGTAAAACTAATTTACATAAAACTATCCATGTAAAAAAAGGTTATGATTTTCGGGCTCTTGAAATGCCGAAAAACCAAATTCGAATAAACCAACCCTATCATTGATAACCTACCCTCAATTTTGAAAAATAATTTTTTGACAAAAAAAAATACTTCGGAATTTCGGGATCTTGATATACACAAAACTCAATTTCCCAAAATCAACCCCTAACTCCGACAACCACCTCTCATTTTAAAAATATACTTTTTGACAAAAAAAGTACTTCAGAATTTCGCGCTCGTAAAATAAGCAAAAATCAATTTCCCAAGATCAACCCCTATCACTGAAAACAACCCTTCAATTTTAAAAACAATTTTTTGGTGAAACAAACTGTACCAGAATTTTGGGCTATTTTCGGGCTTTTTAAATACCAAAAAACCAAAGTCGAAAAATCATCCCCTATCGTTAATAAACTACCCTCAATTTTGATAAATAATTTGTTGACAAAAAAAAAACTTTCGGAATTTCAGGCTATTTTCTTCGGGTTCTTGATACATATAAAAATCAATTTTCCAAAATCAACCCCTAATTCTGACAACCACCTCTCAATTTAAAAAAATACTTTTTTGACAAAACAAACTATACCAGAATTTTAGGCTATTTTCGGGCTCTTGAAATATCAAAAAGTAGTTCGTTTTTTCCAAAACTTATTTTTCAAAATTGAGGGTTGGTTATCAATGATAGGGGTTATTTTTTCGAATTAGATTTTTTAATATTTAAAAAACCCGAAAATAGCCTAAAAATTCTTGTACAGTTTTGTCAAAAAATTATTTTTTTAAATTGAGGGGTTGTTTTTGAGAAATTGATATTTGCTTATTTGCCGAGCTCGAAAATAGCCCGAAATCTCGAATTACTTTTTTAAATCAAAAAAGCATTTTTTTAAATTGAGGGTTGGTTGTCAGATTTAAGGGTTGATTTTGGGAAAGTGATTTTTGTGTATATCAAGAGCCCGAAAATAGCCCGAAATTCCGAAGAAGTTTTTTTGTCAAAAAATTATTTTTCAAAGTTGAGGGTAGGTTATCAATGATAGGGTGTTGTTTTTTCGAATTTGGTTTTTCGGTATTTCAAGAGCCTGAAAATCAGGTATGATTGGATTAAAAATTTTTAGCGTTTTCATATACTGGAGGTGCTAGCTGCTCGAGCACTCAGCACCTCACCGAAATTTTTGTTTTTTTGAGAAAAATAAAAGAGCCGAAAATTTTTCATTGTCGCCCATAATTAGCCCTAAATTCTGGCATAAAAAAATGTTGACATTCCGTTGTGGAGGTGCTAGTGCTAGCTGAACGCAGCTCGTTTGTGGTCTCGAAACACGTTAGGGTCGACGATTGCATTGCAAGTGGAATGGTGTGGGTGATTATTGTGGAAGTGGTGTGTAGAGGGGGTTTGTCGGTGGAGGTGGAGCGAAGGTTCGTCTTTGGTGTAGTGCGGGGGGTGGAGCCACTGAACGACCGACGACGTAGCAACGCAATATGGCCTCCAGTTCGCGAGGGGCCGTGTTCGCAAGCACATCGAGCGCGTTCGCGTACGGTGTTTCCCCGGCGAACCGCCAGATGACACCACCCCCGTTTTAAATAATCGAAATTCCCTTGCAATCTCGCCAAAAAAATTCCCTCACCCACCCTAGGAGTCGAACCCCTGCTGTTTATCGACAAGAAGGAAGAGGGAGTTCAGCTCAAGATCGAAACCAGAACGAGGTCTCTAGAAACTCGAGGACTCTAAAACTGTACTATGGGACTTAAGCCATTGCCCCATAATCCCCAGCGGCTCCCCTCGTGAACTCGCCGTGTTGCAACTTGCGAGACTTGGATCTTGATTCTTGGATCCTTTAAGACGGATTCGCGGATTTTCCTAGAGGTCAGACAGATCCCAGGTCCTCCATTCGATTCCAGTGTTGTCAGATGAGCTTTTCCTGTTCTCCCTAGAACTAATGTCTTTGCCTAGATCCACTGGAAATTCCATCTAAAAGTAGTCCTTAAAGTCATTTAAGTACTCAATGTACTCCTGAACTTTTTTAACATATGTGGATGTTATGTTGGTATTATTATGTTAAAAATATACTAGGTAAATAAATAGGAATACTGGATTGGAAAACACAGTTTGTAAATATGTTTATGATTACCGACAGAAGACGGAGGCGCGAAATTTAAAGCTGCGCGGTATTTAATTTTTTTCTTTTTTAAGAGATACACAGTTTTTAGATAAACAGAGGATAAAAATCACAAACAAGTAATTTATATGATATCAGATTCATCGGATTGGTCTATCTTGTATTATTTCAAGTTCAAATTTGTTTCTTTATCGCATTTCGTGTTTATTATTTAGTAAAAAATTTCTTCCTGGAAAAACTCCTGATCTGGCAACACTGTTGCATTTTCAAAAATCGCCTGATTTTTTTTAGAGAATAAAAAACTTTGGAATTTTCGGTCTTAAAATACGAAAATTTGTGTAATTAGATTGTGCAAACGTTACCCCCTAAAATTTATTTTATTTTTAAAATTATCCTTAGTTTTTAATTTAAAAAAAATACCAATTTAAAGCCAAACAATTCTTTCAACCCTAGGAAGTATTTATTATATTTTTTTATTTGTTATTTGTGTATTTAATTTATTGTTTACCTATTTATTTATTTTAGCCCTAAAATTTGCAAAAGAAAACAAATTTTTCGAAACATTGTCTAAAAAAATAAAATAATGAAATAATACCTAATAATCAAATAATCTGTAAGTTGTTGGCGGATTTCGAATCTTGAGGATCTTAAAAGATGTTGAAAACTTTTGAAACTATGATTAAGGGCATGCTCTACGGAGGCCACATGACCAAATTAGTTGTTAGTTATGAGCATTTTTTTTGGTGTTCACCATATCCAAACGCAACGATATATCGTTCTCAAAGTTTGGAATATAGAAATTGAGGCAATAAATTGCGTTTGTATATTTACTTTGAGAAATAATTTTGAAAAAAAT
>JAUESI010000002.1:2196404-2221325 GCA_032275145.1 Synergus laeviventris
AAAAACACTAAAGAACGTTTGTTAATATCAATATGTTAATAATTTAAAAAAGAAGTTTATTTATAAATTGATAAAGTAGGAAATTACCACTCGAATTGTAGCACTTTGCAGGTAATGTCGGTTTGATTCACTCGATTGCATTGGTCGATCACGCTCGAAATTATATTAATAGTTCAAAAAAATTTTTTTTACTCTCTCAACTCTGTGCCTTCACATACAGTAACGTAGAGCATGCCCTTAAGTCATGATTAAGATTAGTAAAAAAGAGAAGGTTTTGACCATCTGATTGTTGATCAATTGATTACCGGAAACCAAACCTCGATCAGAATTGACAATTTAATGAGCTGCAGATTCTGATCAAAGTTTGATAAGATAAGGAGTATCTTAAATTTGTTTTTTAGAGCTTGTAAATAAATAGAATTAGCAGTTGTTTAAATTCTTATTTTTAAATTACTTTTCCTTTTTTGCTTTAGAAATCACGGAGGCAAGTTCGCCGGACGAAGCGGCGACGACGGCCACGACCGCAGAGAGTCCACGTTCTCCTTCGGAAGTTAGTGCCGCAGCGCCAACTAGCGACCAGCAAGAGCAACACTATCAAAATCAGCAACGCTCCGCTGGCACTGCAGCTGCCGTCACTGAGGACAGTGGAGCCCCCTGTGAGATGCGGAGAACACCACCGCAAAACAAAGGTGAAGAAAAATTTAGAACATATAGTTTATGCTCAAGAAAATAGTAATAATAATAATATTTCTGTTATTATTATTATTATAAAATTTATTCAAAATTTCTCTTAAACAATTTCATTTAATATCTACAAACATGTTTTATTTGTCTAAAATTCCGAGAAACTTTAAACAAAAATTTAAAAAAAAAGAATACAGATTTTAAGAGAAATTATTATAAAAATTTTGTTTTTCAGAAATATGAAATTTTTGGGAATTTGAAAATACGTGTATTTTACATTTTCAGGAATTATATTTTTGAAATTTCGATAATATTATTTTTATTCGGGAACTTGAAATTTCGAGAATCCACTGAAATTTCGGAAATTTGATTTTGAATTATTTTTGAAATATTTATTACGTTTGCTGTTTGCAAAAAACCCCTAAAACTTCAAAACTTTTTAATAATCGAATTTTTCGAATTTTATATTTATAAATAATTTTTTTAATACAATGTTATATGTATTAAAGAAAAAGTAATAAAACCCCCCGGCTAGAAGTTCCTTAATCTTTTTTATGTAATCGCTGAGTGGTTCTTATCAACCCAAGGAAGCAAACAAAACCACATGTAGACACCACTAACAACGGTACGTGTGTCAAAACGACTCGTAATTTCTTGTATTGTAGAAAACTCAATGCCTTTGAATCACCACTGACAATTAAAGAGTCTTCCTTGTGCGAAGAACGACTCTTTCAGTTCTGCTTCGTCTCCACACGGATTAGTTTATCATTTTTATTTTTATATTATTCATTTAAATTAAAATTAGTAATTTTTTAATTAGTAATATAATTACATTATAAATTTCATCAGTTAATATATAGAAAATAAAAGATTCCCAGGAGAGGTAAGCCAAGTGTCTTGTAAAAATATTTATCTTGAAATTCAAAACAAAATGCATATTAGCCGTTAGTCACAGTTAGTCACTTGTCGATAATCTAAGAGTTTCGATTCTTTCTGTCACGACTCGGAAAAAATTCTTATCGTGAAACTTTTCTTTCTCTCGAAAGATATTAATTATATAATATTAATGACAATCCTAAGTTTTAAAACCAAGTTATAATATTATATACGTTGGAAATATAATAATAATAATAGTCATTTAAGATTTTTTTCTAAAAATATATATATATTTTTTAAATCACAATCTCAACTCTTATCGAAAACTTCGCCTCCTCTCGAGAGATAATTGATTGATTATTTAATTTTTGAAGAATAACCCGAAACTTTAAAACGAAATAATTAATAGAATAATAGTATTAAATATAATATTTTCGTCAAAAAAAAAATATATTTTATTTAAAATGAAAAAAAAACGTTTTTAAATGAAAATTATAATACTGATAATAAATATAATATTTTCACTATCAAAATCATTTATATTTAAAGGTTTTTTAAAATGATATTGATAATTATTTATATTATATTTCTTTAAGGGCATGTGTTACTTACCATACGAGCACTTTTTATAATAATAATTTTATAATAAAAAAATTGTAGAAAAAAACTTGGATTACCTAAATGTGCTCATATGGTAAGTACACATGCCCTTAAGATGACTAGTAGAATTGTGGATCTATTCATAGAGGTGTTAATAATGGTAATAAATTAATATGACCTCATTACGAAAGATGCTCTCTTTTTTTAAAGTCGCGTGTACCTGACTCGATACCTGATTGCAACGTGGCAGACATTATTTTAAAGCTTTATTTTCCTCGTGATATCGGTCACGATAATACGACTATGCAATGCGATTAACGCAGAGAACAAGTATAGGCTTGTGTAAAATGTTCACGTTGTATGTTTACTATTTAGTATTTAGTACTTAAGCATTTAAGGTCATGTGTTACTAATCCGATCCCTGCCTTACCGACATTTTTTTTTGTCCTGTTACTTCTAAATTTATTGAGATATCAAAATGAAAATTTTTTAAATTAAAACATTAAGGTACAATTATCTAACCCTAAATATTTAGATACATAAAAAAAATATTTTGAATTTTTTTTTGTTTTAATAGAAATTCAGGACAAATATATCGGTAAGGTAGGGATCATGTATAGTATTAATTATTGAATCCCTACTTTACCGATATTTATATTTTATTGAAGTATCAAGATTATATAATGTCGGTAAGTTAGGATCGGATAAATGCCGTTAAAGACATTGTCTATGATTTTCTCTACTTATTCAAGGTGGTAAAGAGAAATGGTAAATTTTTGAAATTTCTTTTTCTTTTGCTCTCTCACTTTATCAAGTTTAAATAAAAAGAATTTTTTTTATATTCAATTATTTTCTGTTTTTTTTAACTTGGGAATAAATTAAATATTAAAAAAAAAAGATTTGATACAAGCGATAAATAAAACACTGATCACACTTAACCCCAGTGAAGAAAATGAGTTCTAATTTTAAATTCTCACTATCTATATCGCATTGGAGAGCAATGAGTCATTAATATGTTAGAATTAGAACCGACTGACGGATAGTGTCACCGTTTCGTTTCGCGTTCCTTCACTAGAATAAAATCGGAAATTATTCGTGATTTATTATTGATCGGATGGGAAATTCGGATTTTAAGCTTTCAAGTGATTTCAAAAGAATAGATTTGGAATTTTAAAAAATGTATTTGATTTCTTGTTGAATACTACTGAATTATTTTTAATGTTGCTGAAATCTTTCATATGAATTCGATTTTTTTTTAATCCTATTATTTTTAATTTTTTCGAATTCTTGTTGAATTCTTTTGAATCCCTTGAATTTCTTTTAATTCTGTCAAATTTTACCATTCTCATCAGTGAAGATATTATACATGAATTCCTTCGAGTCCTTGTGGATCCTCTTAACTTTAACTTACTACTACCAACCAGCACAGGATACTTTCCTCAATCTGATTTGAACCTCCACTGTACCTGTATTAATTCCAGAGTGGAGGACACAAGTGGGGATAGAAGTACAGACAAGTTAATAAATGCAACGACGAGAGAGACTGAAAGTGGGGGCGAAAGAGTAAGAGTCGGTCGTCGCTTGTCTGGGAACCAAATCGGAACTCGTGGAAGTCGTCGTCCGTGGAAAGGAGACGTAGAGAGTAGAAGAAATCAGAAGACAGAAGATATAAAGTGGAACGTCGAGGAGCGAGACAGTAAAAGAGATCAAGTAAATCTAAAACCATGGCAAAACTTCTTGTAGACTACCAGACCCAGGAACCTTCCTTTTTTTCATTTGTAACACCTGTTTTTATTTTTCCCTTGGAGGAATAATTTACAGTTGGTTCTAGATCCAAGATAGTGTGTTCAACTTGTTTTTGGATCCTTTTTAGATCCTGAGAGTTTCCTAGATCCTGATCTTCTTGGTTCCAATTCCTCTCCCTCTTCTGGATCTCCACTCTGGTCTCCAGAGTTGTCCAGAGTTGGTCAGGATCGTGTTTGCTCGTCGCTGCTCGTGAACTCTCGGAGCCCAGGTTACAAGTTACAAGCACTGTTACCAACTATTACAACGAGCCAGAGCCAGTACCGACTACCGGAGACAGGAGACAATGACGATGACGGCAGCAAGTGGAGAAGTGCAAGTGTCTAACTCGTGTAATTGCACCGATCGATAATAATAGCAGAGACTGAATCCACTCAATTGGAACTGGAGTTCAAGATGGCATTCCGGACGAGTGACGAGGCTGATGAAGATCCTGAATTGGAGAAACAATAGAGGAAGATACCAGATAGAAGAGAGGGAAGGAGAGAGAGGAGGAAGAGAGTTGAGAAGGATCCTAGGATGCTAGTCACCACTGCAGACTACTACTGCTTGATTCGTGGGTACGAGTTTGCGCCTTGAGGAGAGGAGAACTCTCGGCTTCACTGATTATATCAGTGCTCGGCTTACACCGCTTACATTGACAGGAATCCACCGGGTGACCCCGAAGTAGAGACTGAAGAGATCCTCTGAATCGAGCTTGGTAGATTTGATTTACTTGGGAGACTTAATAAACTGAAGGACCTGGTCTGACCTGGTTATCTGAAACAAAGTAAAGCCTGTATCAATCCTAAATAAGCCACTTAAGACTTGATCCTGATTCTAGTGGTTACAGCAACGTTCTGGTTGTATTTGGATTTGTAGTTGTAGTTGTAGTTGAACGTGATCGCAGCTAAAACGACCGGCGAGTCCAACAGTCAGTGACTGCCAGGTAGATACTTAAATCCCTAATTGTGAATTCAACAGTTACAGTTCTAGGAGTTCAACAAGCTCATTATATAAGATGAAATAGTTGACAAATGATAGATGATAGATATGTATGCTTGATCAAGATCTTTATAAGCAAGGAAAAAATAGAAAATTACTAATTTAAAATGATTGTTTTAGATTCTTTAATTTAATTGAGAATTTAAAATTATTCTTTTAAATTCTTTTAAATGCATTCGAATTCTTTTTAATTCCCTTGAATCAGTTTGAATAAAATCGTAATTTTGAAATTGAAATAATTGAACATTGTGAGAAAAATTTCAAAAATGGAATCTTAAAAATTGTAGAAATATAAATTTAATTGTATAAAATCAGCTAAATTTATTAGAAGCGGTTCAAATTGAAGTTCGAATATTTTAAATCTTGGATTTTAAATTTGAATTCTTTGACAATTGGGTAAATTTAAATAGAAAAGGCGGCAATTAGGAAAGATTAGAATTTTTAAAATTAAATCAATTTTACCGGTTCAAATTATAACTTTGTAATTTTTCAAAATAAGTATAAAAACAGAAGCTGAAAATATTATTTAATTTTAAAACTTGGAATTATTTAATTTAAAAAATATGTGAATTAAAATTTTCAAATTGAGACTTCAAAATAAAAGCTTTTTCAATTTAAGATTATTTGATTTTTTTTATCTGATGCCAATGCATTCATCACTTTAAATATTTCTCTATCGCGCTACACAGCAATCTCTCTTTCTGTCGTCAGCAGTATTTTAATATTTTAATCACTCTTAAGTACTCATAAAAGCATTTAATATAAATTATATTAAACATTAATTTAAAAAAATTTTTATTGTACATCTGTGAATAAAAATCTTTCATTAAACTTTGTTCCTATATTTTTTCCGTTTCTCCTAAAAAAAAAAAAACATTTTTTTCGAAATGTTTTACTTTTTTTTCGAGATTGTCTTAATTAAAATTTTTATATCTGATTGTGCAAAGTCTGGAGTTGAATTCGCGTGAGAAAAAATCAAATCACTATAATTAAACTTGGATGCAATCGCCGGAAGCAAGGACCGTTTGTTTCTATGAATATTTTCAAGGCACAGATCCAAGTTCGTATTTCAATGCAGTTTTACCGCTTCTTGTCGTGCGACCTTGCACATTTTTTCTCGACTGCAGTTATGCTCGACTAGCAGAACTTGAATATTTTCCAAAAATTTGTAATTCTTTATTCGTAAATGTTTTTAGAATACTCTAAATCATAATGTTCATCATCAAAGTCATTAATTAGTAAAAAGAAAAAAAAGTCAAGCCAGTGGGATTCGAACCTGTACCTTTTACAAAAGGCAAATAAAATAAAACGCATTTAAAAATTATTCAAATCGGAAACTTGTATAATTAAAACGTCATTTAATAATTCAATTAATCGCAGAATTAATTTGTTGGAATGTGGATTTGAAAACTCGTTTGATAGAACTGGAGAATTTTGATGAGTGGATGCATTCTTGGAAAAAGCAAGTCCTCATGTATCTTGAATATTATAGAATAAAAAAAAGATGTAGAGAGGAATGAGAACTGCGAACTGGTCCCCGTTTCTTAAGGAACTTGTTCTTGACTTTGATTAATGATCAACAAGTTGATCGTAATGAGCAGATCGAATGCAGTTCCTTATAAAACTTCCTCTCAGAATTTATTATTAATATTTTTATCATAATTTTTATAAATTTGTTGTTGTATTATTCTGTTTATAATTTTAAAAATGAACCAATTTATGAAAATATTTTTGTTTATTTTTTTTGCAGTTGACAGATTGGGATCCGGGCAGTCTGGAAGCTCGCCAAGAGTGACGCTTCGTCTCAACCAGGTTCGAGGTTCGAGGGATGAAAAAAAAAGCGGTCCTAATTCCCGTCAGGGCGCTGTGAACACGCAGGTAAATTCATTTTTGAGTTACGAATTAGATTGATTGAAAAATGTTACTAAAAAGCCTGGAAGCACTGGAAATTAAAAAAAAATTTTATTAAATTTACAAAATTTGTTTTGAATTTCTAGGCTCTTTAGCAACTATTTTTAAGTCTTGAAAAACCTATAATCTTTTTGTAGTAAATTAAATAAAAAGTTAAACTGGACCTTGTTTTAATTAATTAAATTTTTCAGGGACAAAATCAAATGGAAGGAACAGCGAAGGCGTCGGCAGCTCCCACGGGAACTGTCGCTGCCATATCGTCTAGTTCTAGTGGAACTGGAACATCCTCGTCGACTGTCGACAACAGTGACGTCTACGAGTTTAAAAGTTCGAAAGAAGCAACACCAGTAAGAGGTTCTAGTACCTCGCCAAATCCCGAGAAAGAGAAAGATGCCAAGTCTTCCGGAAATCAAATCCAAAGTGGAAACACCAGCTCGAGCGTTGGATCGACATCCAATACTTCGGGGGAAGCTGCAGCGACCTCTGGAGTTGAGGACACTGTGATTGCCACCTCGCCTTCCTCGAAGCGACCTTTTGAAAGCGACAATACCGAAGAACAAGACGAGGAAAATCGCAAAAAGAAGAGGAAGGATGGGGAGAATCCTAAAGAGAATCCCAAAGGCAGTGCCGGAAGACAAAACGTCGGCAGAAATAACGCAAACGCTGGGGAAAAGGTACTAAAGGATAACAGATTATGAAATGTCTGAAACCTATTAAAATCCTTCAATTCTTCGAGTGCATGGCAGAGTAGCTCGTGCCTTAGCCAATCAATTTCTTAAAACTAGATTTGTGTATAAGTAACTATTTTTTTAAATGCTAGGGTAAATGTTGATCGGGAATATTAATTATTCTCCTGTTACCATAAAACGATGATTTCTCTGATTTAATGATTACTTTCTATTGACAAAATGTTTCTATTCTAGTGTACAAAGTCTGGAAAGCAAGGAGTGGGTGCAGCAACGGGGAAAAGCAACTTGACTTCCAGTTTGGTTAACACCGATCGGAAAAGTCCGAGCGCTTCCACCGCGAGCAGTCCAAAGCCCGCGAGTGGAGCGAGTTCGGCTTCAAATTCGAAAACGGCGACCCCAGCTCCCCCAGAATCCGATGGCGAGGACGATCGTTCAAAGGCGGATTCTGGTTCCGCGCCGAAAGTTCCGCCTCTGAAGATCGTAATTCCCCAGAGCACGACTTCAGAACAAGAACAGGGAAATAGAATCGGAAAAAACCCTTCCAATAGGAGTCATCAACTTCCTTACGTTGTTGCCAGCTCGAATAGCAACGACTCGACGGATAAAGATCAAAATCAGTCGGCAAGTGGAACGACGAGTCCTACTGAGGTTGTGTCCACAGTAAAGAGCGAAGACAAGAAAGACTTTAGCGGAGCTCTACATGGAGAAGAGAGGTCTACTCATCATCAGAGAGTTCTTCGAAGTTCCCACCGGTTAGTTGAATTTTTTTATGGTTTTTTGTTTAGAGTGTTTGTTTTATCTTTAGGATGATTTCAAATTATTTCAAATGGTGTTCTGAAAGATTTTTAATAGTTTAAAAAAATTTGAAGAGATTTAAAAGAGAGTTTAAAAGATTTCAAGAGATTTTAAAAGGTTTCGGGACATTTCAGGTAATTTTACAGAGATTAAGGATTTTCAAGACATTTAAGTGATTTTAAGGAATTCCAAGGTCATTTTGAATGATTTTAAAGAATTTCAAAGAGATAGTAATAATAATATATCATTATTAGGTTGCCAACAAAAAAATAAAATTTATGAGTAATAAAGAAGGTTATTAAGGGTTTTCAAGAGATTGCTCGAGATTTCATTAAGGATTGTAAAATTTTATGAGATTTTAAAGTATTTCTAGTATTTTTAAAAGAATTTTAAAGGATTTAAAAAAGAGTTTAAACAATTTCAAGAATTTCCAAGTAATTGGTAATCATTTGAATTTCTAGGAATTTATTTTCATATCGATTTAGTTCGAATTCTTTTCAATTCGACAAATATTTTCTTAAATTCCTCTTCAAATCACCTAGCATTATTGGGAATGAAATAGTTTTAATTTCTTGAGAATTTAGCTCGAACTATTGAAATATTTCCTAGTTTTTTAAATTCCTTTAAAATTTATATTTGAAATATTATCTTTTCAGAATAATTTTTTTTTTCTAGACAAATTTTTTAAATATTTCCATTTTATGGATTTAAGTTTGTTTCAATTTTTCTTTGCTTATTTCTCATCTATTTCTATTTTTAAAAATGCCTCTATTCATCTTTTTTTAGTATAAATGGAACTTTGATGACTGAATTAATTGAAATTGCATTGCTTAAAGTAAATGAAAACTTTATTGAGATCTCTTTTCTGTGATTTCATAGAGAAAATATATAGTACAATCGAGAAATAGTGATGTCACAATTTAGCATTTCTCTTTAAAACGTCAAAATTTTGCACCGAAATTGGCATCAGGTAAATAACCCTCATAAACAGGATGGGAAAGCAATACCTTTCGTCCATCACCACCAGAGGTCATTCGAAAATTTTCTTAAGGTTTTCTATAGAGACCCCTCTAGTCTAGTCTAGACTAAACTTTTAATCTCTCGACCTTCATTAGACGCCGGCATTGACAATTTATTAGTCGTCCTACTGACATACTTACGTGAGACATTTATTTCAAAGTTTGTATCCAACATGTTAAAAAAGAGACAACTTTTTGGAAAGTTGCATAAGTAAGTATTATTTTTATTCATAAAAATTCAATAAGTGTTGAAAATTCCCTTAAACTTAAATTTGAAACAAAAAGAAAACCTTCAAATTGATACTACCGATTTTTACCTCGATCTAAATGTCTCGCCTCAAAATCCTATTTCCTCATTTTACTTAACAAATATTATAAATATATATTTTCAAACTAGAACTGTGTGTACAGAGCAAATAAAGATCTAATTTTAATATTTTTTTAATAAAACGAAGAAATCAAATGTTTAGATTATATCTTGGATCCAACGCTTTTAAATTTTTATCTCTGATCATAAAACTAATAATAAATTTGTATTTTATTAGCAGCGGCAATGGAGGCAACGGATCCTCGAATTCGAAGGAAACATCCGGGACTGCGTCAGGAAACGGACTTTACTCAAATTCGTCGCCTTTACCGGCCGCATCGGCTGATCGTTCCAACAACTCTTCGCCTCAACCAACTCCCGAGGCTGGGAACGCTGAATCGAGTAAATCCACCTCGTCAGAATCTGCATCTGCCTCCAGTGCGAAGACTGGGACGACGGCGGAAAAGTCGGAGAAAAATAGCGAGGGTGTAAAAGCCCAGAAGGACGGAAATGAAACGTCCGAAAGTGCATCTTCGGCGGCCTCCACGTCGACGACTAATACTCCAACTCCAGCGCCCGTTGAGCTGCACCCGAGGAAGAGAAAACTGAAGCCTAATAAGGAAGCGTTACAGGCAGCAGCCACGGCGTCTAATGAGACTTCTGAGACCACGAGCTCCGGTCCTGAAGTGCATCCTCACGACCAACCGATCACCAACTGCTATCAACTCTATCTCAATATCAGGAAGCAGGTATTTAAAATTGAAGTTTTAAAATTCTCGAGAAGAAATGTAGAGTTTTTATTTTGAAATATCTTAAACTTCATTGAAAAAAATCCGGGAATTATCTTTGCTTTTATTTTTGATGCAAGAAAAGTGAATTTCGCGTTGGAAGAACGTTTTCTGAATAATTAATCTAAATATTTTTATTTCCAACTTTTGTTAAATCTCTTGAAACCTTTTGAATTACTTTCAAATCCTTTAAAAAGAGGCTTTAAAATCCCGTGTTAATTCCTTCAAATCACTTAAATTCTGCGAAATTCTGTAAAATTTTTTGAAAATCCTTAAACTTTCCAGATTAAAAACATCCCTTTAACTAGTATTAAAATTATTATAAATCATTCATTAAAATAATTAAGAAATATCGTCCTTTGCAGATCGAGAGAAGAAGAAAAGGTCTCTTCCCAGTTCAACCGAAACCTCCTCAAGGCTTCAAGGACTATTTAATGAATCGCTGCACCTACGTGCTCGCTGGAAATCCAGAAACTGAGCCAAATATGAATATTCCCGCGGGATTAGTCCAGCCTATGAAGGACCTCTACGTTGATCAGGAAAAGGAAAGACATCGTCTGAGAATGCAGCACGTCGTAGAAAAAGAGAAACTAGTTTTATCCGTCGAGCAGGAAATTCTTCGAGTCCACGGCAGAGCAGCTCGTGCCTTAGCCAATCAATCGCTTCCTTTTTCCGTTTGCACTATACTTAAGGACGAAGAAGTTTATAATGTAATCACCCCCGAACAAGAGGAAAAGGACAGAAACGCGAGAAGCAGATATAATGGCAGATTGTTCTTAAGTTGGCTGCAAGATGTCGACGACAAATGGGAAAAGATAAAGGTAGGCATACTGGTTCATATTTTAATACGTCTGCTAATCCCGAGTCACGGACGAATTTTCCAATATGGTCGTTCATCGATGACGAGGGAAAAATTAAAATTCGCTACGTAAAAACCGACCGATTTGTGATTCAAACTAATTGGTTTAAAAGATCGTAGTACAGTTTTGCATTTTACAACTGAATAAATTCAAATGGAAAAGTTGAAAATTATATTCCAATCCTTTAAAATATGAATTTCAGGGTGCTAGATTCAAGAGCTAATAAAATTCGATTTCTTCATTTTAATTAACACATTATAAGTAGACAATTTTAAATCTATTATATATTATAATAGATAATTTTTGTGTTATATTCAAATTCCTAAATATATTTTTGGCTTCCTTCAAATCTCTTGAAATTTTGAAGTCTGGCGTTGAAATGAAAATTCGAGTGGTCAACCCCTTGTTCAAAAATGAAACTAAAGTTTTTCAAAAATTAATCTGAAAAATTGGAACTTTGAATCCTTCACAAATAGGAAGCGATGTTGCTGAGGCATCATAACGAGGCAGAATCACTACACGCCGTTCAACGGATGGACTGGGAGTGGAAATTGAAGGAAGTCGGCCTTTGCGAATTCAAGGCCACCCCACAAATTGAAGATCTTCACGTTCCAATGGTGCACGTCGCCGACGACTTTGATCTTTTACCTACTTAGTGTAACTGAACTATGTACAAATCGTCAGCACTTAGTTTAACCCGTTGCATTGCTATCTTCGATTCAAGATCGAAGTTATAATCTGTGATCTTTCTGTCGATTTAAGCGTGTTATGTAGGCAGCGACGTTAATTATTCCACAGTCCACACACCAAATTAGACGTAGATGTCTTCTTATTTTATTTTTAACTTTGGATACTCTCTTATTCAAGAAAATTAAATTATTTTTTTTTATTGTTTAACTGCTCCTAAGATATTTGATTTTATCTTGTGATTATGACATGGCATTTAAAAAAAGATAATTGGCGTCGACTGTCGAAAATCTAGAATCTGGTTCTTTTTTATACGAAACAAGGCTTATAAGCCCTAGCCTTCCAATCACCTGCGACTAACTATATTGTCATAGGACATACATATTTTTTTACAATCCTTACTGATCATCTCTTAACATTCTTTACGAAGAGATTTGAGGTTCATTTTTATTTCGTCTCTTCTATTTAAAGAAGCCGCAAGACACTCGCATCTTGTAAATATTTTGTAACTAGCCATCAACTTCACAGTGTATAAAGCATCACGAGGTGAGAGGAGGAAGTCCAATAAAATAAATTGAGAACTTTCGAATTCATTGTTTATTATCTTCTATTTTTGTTATTTACTAGGTTCTTCTACTTTGTGGGATACGACATCTTCGGGAATGCCGAGTTTAAAGTCGAATGGTTTGTCGTATCCCATGATTAGCTCGTAGTGAGTTAAATCGTTGAACGATTCGGGAGTAAAGAATAAAGGCGTGTTTTTTATCAAACAAGATGTGAACATTCCCGGGACTTCGGGCACAAGGACGTCTGTTGGCTTGAAGTAGATCTGTAAGTAAATTCAGAGAAATGTATACTATATTAGATATATATATATATATATATCTATATTATCTATATTATCTATATATCTATATCTACTATATATCTATATTAGATTTTAATTATATATTTTGTTAAAAAATGTTTTGAAATTTTTTGAATCTTTTAAAATTCAATGAAATCAATTAAACCCCTAAAAAATTTTCGGAATTTTGAGAAATTTCTTCAATCCGAAAGGATGAAATCTGAAAGCAGAGTAAATATTTCTGTGACGAACCTTCCTATTTCGCAAGAATAACGTATAAGTTGTCGCAACGTATCTGTTTTCTTCTGGTAAGTACTTTATACTAGTAATGTACTTTTTTGTAACCAAATTAAGAAGCAAAGGTGTTCCGATTGTGAAAACTCCGAAAAATACTGAGATGCCTACAAGAGTTCCTAAACTGTTTGTTTCTGCCATTTTTGTATAAATTACTGGTTGCGCCATTAGACCCATAAAAGATGTACACCAAGAAAATATCTTTATGTTACGAATCTGTTTGGTCAAAATTCCAGAGTAGACTTGCGTTTCGGGAGAAATTTTTTCCTCCACTTTTGTTGAATAATGCTTTGCACTGAAATAACTGGTTATCTGGGGACAAAAAATGTTTTTGATAATATTCTGAAATAAGATTAAGGGCATTTAAACCACGCCCTGAGCTTAAAATTCGTTTTCCTCATTTTACTCAATAAATATACGTATACTAGGGGGGCTTCTTCCCCCTACGCAAGGCGCACCGACCCCCATTTTAAATTATTTTGTTCTTTCCTTTATTTTTATTTTAAATATACTTAAATCTTAGATTTAGAAAATTACTAATTGCAAAATTTATTGAGTAAAATGAAGAGATCGAATGTTTAGGCTAGAACTTGGTTCCGAAACTTTGAAAATAATATTTAGAACAAAATTTGTTTCGAAATTAATAAAAAAATCAACGTTTTTCTTCTATTTTTTTTATCTACCTGTCCAGGTTTGTTTGATTTTTTGTTTTTTCTTGGATTTTAAGTTTATATTTTAGAATTTTAGAAGGATTTTGAATTATAATTTTGAGTGAAATTTGGTTTTTTTATTTAAAATATCTCTCATATTGTCATTTAATCAAATAATGATAGAAATTTAAAACTAACCTTAATTCTATTATTGTCGTGGTATTTGGTATTTAAAACACAAGTGCATTTCGATTTACTCATTTCTAAGAAACAGCGTTTCCCCTGAGTACTGAACCACGTTTTTAAAAGCAATGCCATTGTGACGTTTTAAAGTATTTTATTTAAAAACAAAACGTAAAACAGATCATTTCCGAAATCATAACACTAGTCTCCATTTTTTTCATATTTTTTTCTTAAACTTTTAAGCTTAATACACAGGGGAGTTTTTGGCAGAGATTCATCTCTGTTCATCTCTGGTTCTGGATTGCGACGTAGTGAGAATAAACTGTCAAAGTATACTTCTATCCTCATCTCTGCTTCTATAAAATAATAAGAAAATAATAATGAAAATTAAAATATAAAAAAATCCAACATTCTCGCAAAACGCTCGAAACCTTGAAATTTGTCGCGAAGGTTCTTGAGAAAGAAACGCCATTCTTTTTCCTTCTTAAAGAATTTGAATTTCGCGCCTCTTTTCGACACTTCCTTAGTTCATGTTCCTATCGACAGTAGCGCTGCCGCTCGACCAATTGCATCGCGTGATTCCACGATGCAATGTGCCTTTATGTTTACAACATGGCGTCTAAGACGAAACAAGATTAACAACGCGCCACGCTACGCTAACAAAGTACACCACACAATTAGTCTTTTTTTTCATTCTTTCTCCTATATTTCCCGTTGTTTTTTCGGAGAAATATCGACCAAGATTGAAAATTGTGCTCGTGAGAAATAGAGTTTATCCTCCGGGGGAGGGAGGGCAGTCAGTCTGGCTTAGTCTTGGTCTGGCTGATTTCCAGGAGTCCAGGGGGCCAAGCCCTGTCGCAGGTAGGCATACAAGGCACAGGAAGGCGAAAGCACAACAACAACGACAACAATTCCCGTCATTCTCGTGGTTGAAGGTAACAAGGCGGACTTCAACAGCCTTGAACGTAAACAAAAATGGAGGTCAAGGAGGAGGATGAGGCGAAAATTTGCAGACTCTGCGGACAATCGGATAATTTCTCTATCGACGTTTTTAGTGAGGATGGCACAAAACGACTGCTTCATGTCAAAATTCACTCGAAAATAAATATTCTGGTAAGTGAAGCAATTATTTCCGCTAAAAAAACGCGACACTCGCGCTCGAAACTCTCGCCGCGTCTTTCGGAGGGGGGTTAGGAAAATGGCCGGGAGACAAAAGCCGACGTGTTTCGGTCACTTTTCCTAATCAGCACGCCGCGAAAACGAGTTTTTTAGTTTGGAATTCGCCGCGAATCGAGTTTCGTCCTTGATGAAAGGATTTAAGTGATATGCGATTCGCTGGTAAACCCGCCTTTTAGAAACTTGTGACTTCGAAAAAGTGCATTTTTTACCATTTTATTTTTTACCTTATCTTGAATTGAGTGATAGCGTTTCCTGCAATTTTTAGGGCAGTTTGGGTTCAGCATTCAGAGGAGATTTTGATAAGGTTTTATAATAAGTTTTTAGAAGTACAAAGTTTGAGAAATGTCGATTTTTGGAGCTGAGTCGTTAGAAGTCCTGATAAATTTTAAGAGCGATTTTTAACGTTTTCGTTTGTTTATTAATTGTTGATTAATCCTTTGGATAAACCACAGCGTTTTGTTTTGATGTTTTTAATTGCAGAGGACGCTGGAGAAGTCCCCTGAGATTAGGGAGGAATTGTGGAATTCAGGGGGACTTCTCATATTGGTGAATTTGCTTTGTTTGTGTCAATTTTTTTCGTAATTGTTTCGGAAGTTTGTAATTTATTCTAGTACTTATTGTATATTTCTCTAAGATTTGAAATTCAAAGTTATTAAATTTTGAATACTTATTTTTATATTACATACTAGTAGTAATTATTAGTAAAATAATTTCCAGCGTTATTATAAATTATCCTGGCCTTCCGAAAATTTTGTGACAGAGTCGTCGAAATCCTACCGAAAAATATTGAGATTAGTTAACGCGGTAGGTACCAATTTATTTCCAGTGGTGTGTCTACAGAGCGGTAGGGTGAAGATGTTTTTTTAAAAATCCAATCATCAATTATTATTACTAACAATAATTACGTTTATAATTTTAACCGCTGAAAAGATCGCGCCGTCTACGTAAAAATTAATCCTAACTTAGTTAAAAGACAAATAAAAAAAAACATATCAATTAAAAAAATCCTAGCAATTTCTAGTACAAGTTTATCAGGTAATCTGTTTGAATCACAGATAGATGAGAGGGATCCTCTGCCAAAGACGATCTGTGTTCATTGTGTGGGGAAGCTCGAATTTGTTTGTGACTTCCAAGAGGAGTGTCTTCGAACGCAACAACTGTTACGCGATCGGTACAATCTGCCACCCTTATCAGATGTTGTAAGTCAGTATTTTATTTCATCTAATGCTCTACCGCTCTCATGTGATGCTACCAACATGTCGCCCTTTTTTTGCTTCTCGTTGTTTCATTTATCCAGCAAGACAAATAAAAGAAAGAAGACAACTTTATTGTTTTGAAGAGAAAAGAAATCCGAAACACGAAGAGGGCAAGAGAAGGGCAAACATGATGAACAAAAGGTCTTCTCGAATTTTACCACTTTCTTCCTATTTATACTTTATTATTTATTTGCTTTAAAAATTACTTCTAAGTAGTCTAACTCTAATAGTCGAGCGCTTTTAAATATCACGCTTTAATACAATCGCTTTTTTATTTGCACCTTTCAATGCTTCTCCAGATTCGAGAAGACCTCAGCTCAGCTTGGCAAAAAAAAAACCACCAATGAACTATCGGCTTGCAATTTTTACACTATTTGGATCTTTTGAATTCCGTTTTCTCAAAAGGAGGTCAAAAAAAATATGTGGAAATTTATATTTTGGCTTTGGTTTGAGTAAGAAGAAATACTGTTAAGAAAAGTTTCTCATTTATCTGAAGGGTTAATTTCTTTTGAAATCTGGCCTAGACTCGCTATTGAAATCAAGATAACATCTTTTTGTCGAAAAATCAAAATCATAAATATGAAAAAATATTTTTTTAAATATTCCCGAAAATTCAAAATCCTTAAAATGAAAACAATTTATACTGTTTTTTAATGTTTAAAACTTTTGTTCAAAATTTCTATTCATAATTTTTAGGATATAAATTCTAGAGTTTTTAATAAAAGTTTTGAAAAATACTTTCTAACAGAGAATTCTAGGGAAATTTCATACAAAAATTTGAAATAAATGTTGAACACAAGTTTTATATGAAAATTTTAATCATTTTTTGAAAAAAATATAATTTTAGAATTTTTGCGGATTTGAAAATTCGATTATTTTATATTATCGGGAACTTGAATTTTCGGTAATTTTCTATTTCAGTTAATAAATATTTTTGGGATATTTAAACTTCGTTAATAAACGTCTTTTTTTATATTATTTTTATTCGGGAATTTTGATTTGTGGAAATTCTGTTTACGGTATTTTTTCACATTCAAAATTTTCGTTTTTTGATAGAAGAATGTTTCCGCTTGAAATCTTTTAGAAAGCCTTTAAAATTCCATGAAATTCCTTTAAGTCTCTTGAAGCTTCAAAAATTCCACGACATATTACTAAAAAAAATCTCTTAAAATCCCTTGTGAACTTTTAAAATTGTTTAAAAAATGTCAAATCCCATATAATAAACTAAACAAATATTTTGTTATCTTAAAAAGCTAACTAAAAAAGCTGAAAACTGATTAGCTGAAAGTCTTTAATATTCTTAAAACTTTGAAAATCCCTTAAATTTCATGACAATCTTCAACATTTCTTTAAAAATTTGAATTCATTAAAAAAACTTTGAATATATTAAAAATCCTTTAATAATCCTTTGAAACATTGTAATCTTTAGAAACCTCTTGAAATTTATTGAATAATTTCGAAATCTTCTGAAATTTCTTTAAATCTGGTGTACACAGAAAATTCTCTATTTTCAACTTCATTTTCAAATTTGTTACCAATAAAACAAAAATTGCAGCCTTTAGTAATTGTCTCTGGGAGTGTTTTGCTTGATCCTGCGCTTAAAATCTGGATTGGTACCCATTTGCACGTCTAATATGATCTGTATTCAGGATGAACTCGAGAAATTCGACCGTTCGGTTCCCGGGACATCGACGAACAACAACAATGACTCGGACAAAGATCTCAACGCCAAAACTTCTCAATTGGATGAGCAGGAAGCCTCCAGCGACCTCAATAAACCTATTCTCACGACTCTTCAAAATGTCCCAGTCTTGACAACTCTCCAAAATGTCACTTTTCCCCAGAACTATTCCAACTCTCAGGAAATTCTCCAAAGTCAGGTTTTGGAGGAGGAAAATATTTTACAAACTCAAGATATTTTGAATCGAGATGGTCTGCGAACCGAGGTCGTTTTGGAGAATCGGAACATTCCCCAAGGCCATGAGGCTATCGAAGTTCATGACGTTTTACAAGCTCACGCCGTCCTTCATGCTCATGATGCTCTCCACACTCAGGATGTCCTCCAGGATCTCCCAAGATCGCCTTCAACTCCGAATATCAGGAGCATCGAGAGACTCGTGAACCAGAGCAATCCGGATAGCCCCACGCCTCAAGAAAGCTGTTTCCGATGGTTGAGAAGCAGAAACGAACTAGAAATAAAATGCACCAAGTCTAAGGATGCCAACCTCTCGATTGCGGGGAGACTCCGTAGCCACAACAACAGCGTCACGGAGTCTCCGAACTCCAGGTCGTCGAGTCAGATCTCGGAAAAGACGAACGGCCAACGCAACATGATCCAGATCGCCACGAGCACTTTGAACAAGCTTCTGAACGTGATTGCCGATTCCTCTGAAGTCGAAGTTTCCGTCCGGGAGTCTATGAATTCCAGCAACAGCTCCGAGGACATCAGCTTCCTGATTGAGCTCCACAAGAAGCAGAACTCAAGTGTGAAAGTCCTCGCGAAGGTTTTTCCCGACCAAGGCTCGTGTCTCGTCGACTCGACGATCGTCGCTCTGTTGAAGGATCAGAGGAACGCGGAGATCAGTGAAATTCTTAAGATCATTGTTGAGAAGAGTCAGAGGGGGATTTCGGAGTCGGAAAACATCGAGGATGAGGAGAGCCAAGGCTCCGTCCGGAATCCAGAGGAGCTCTTCAAAATGGATGGAGAAGAGATCCACGTGGATGAGAATGTAGAGCAGGTTTCTGTTAATAATCAAATTAGCTACGCCTGCAGACTATGCAGGAAGGTTTATGAGCGCAGAGACAAGTGTACGGTTCATGTTAAAACACATTTGGGAATCAAGCAGTACATGTGCATCGTCTGCAATGCTAAGTTTGTTTGCAAGTCGGATGTAATGAAGCATATCAGGTGCTCTCACACGAACCCAAGGCCTATTTCATGTCCCAAGTGTCCTAAGAGGTTCAGGTCCAAGTTCGACTTGGCTGAGCACAACAATGTTCACAAGGGGATTAAACCTTACAGGTGCTCCGATTGTGATCAAACTTATCATCACAAAGTTTCGCTGCAAATGCACGTCAAGTCTCATCTTCCACCCCAGAATCTAGCGTGCGAATATTGCGGCAAGGTCTTCCCTTATCGGACCCGATTGTTGAGTCACGTTGGCAGCGTTCACATGAAGAATAGAAGGAACTTCAGGTGCCACTTCTGCTACAACTTGTACTCGAGTTTGTCTGTTTTGAACGATCACATTAAGACGAGGCATGCTACCACTTTCACTTGCGAGACCTGCAGCAAGACTTTCAAGGTCGCGTCGAAGTACAAAGCGCATGTGCATCAGCACACTAATCCGAAGCCGTATGTTTGTAATGTTTGCGATAATAGGTACGCCTCGAAAGCCTTTTTGAATGAGCATTTGCTCAAGCATCAGGGATTGAGGAAGCATGTTTGCCAGAAGTGCGGAGCTAGGTTCGCTCAGGCCAGCCATTTAGCGGCGCATAGACATGTTCATGGGGAGAAAACACACGCGTGTCCTGAATGTGGGAAGAAGTTTAACAGGAGGGATAATATGAAGGTGCATCGAAAGAGACATTCGGAGAATGAGAAGAAAGGGGGGATTAAGAAGGAAGTGGGAGTGGAGGAGGTGAAGAGTGAGAAGTAGTTGATTTCGAGATTGGAAGCTTTTCAGCTTTTACGGTTTATTTTTTTTTAATATCAATTTCGGTGTTTGATGGTCGTTTGGTTATTTGTTGGAGAACAAGAAGCCACGTAGAAGAGATTTTGAAATGGATCTTGGATTTTTGAAATATGTCAAAGTTAATAAAAGTTTATTAGCAAGTTGAAGATCATAGGAAAAGATTTCAAATCCAGACAGTCAAGTCAACTTCAGTTTGCTGAATTAGTTGTTGAGGCATTGTTTTTTTTTAACGATATTTTTGGGTCAGACGTGTTTTTTCTTAGGCACTTCGGAACAGGACGCCAGACCTCGATAGAAGCTCGAAACATAAATTAAATATCTTAATTTGATCGAAAGTCTGGATTTATTGAGAAAATTCTTTTAATATTTTCAGTATTAGGTCGCAAGTTATAGTGGTTTTGTTTCCATGTACTTTCGAGGTTGATTGTCCTCTTTCGAAGTGTCCGAGAAAATGATTTTTTAAAAACTAAAATGATTAAATTAAAGGGGTTGTGTTTTAAAAATTTAAAAATACTTATATTAATATAATATATTATAATATATAATAATATATTATATATATTATATATAATAATATATTATATATAATATATTATAATACTTAATATTGTGAATGGTATAAAATTTAGACTTTTTTTTTTTACTGATTAGCTTCCAAGAAATCAGCATTTTCCACTCGAGAAAAGCGGCTTGATTTATTCCCTTCCTTAGAAAATCGTTTGCTCGATTATTAAGTCAACCTCTCAAGTTGTACATAAAGAAGGCAAGCATTGAATCCTTGTAAACAAATAAAATAGGTTCCTCGAATAAATGTCGCGGAACGTTTTAAGTTTGTGCGACATTTATCTACGTTATTTACAACTTAGGTTCTTGTAACTCTTAATTATATCTGTAAATTATACTTTAGAATTCCTTTTTTTTCAACAAAACAAAAATGTATTTGATTTTTTTGTATTGTCACGCATTATGAGTTTCTCTAACTTCCAATGATAAGCTTAAATCCTCGTTAGGAATTTAAGAATGCAAATACACTTTGCTAAAGAATTGTAACTGCGTGACTTGAAAACCTTCGGCTTCGTGATTAGTCTTTAATGACAAACGTTATTTGAAATTGATGTTATGATTAACAAATTGTAAATGGATTCGAGCGTTTTAAAAAGACGAATAGGGCTTCCAAAATTTCGCAACCTGACTTCGTATTTAACGCAGTATTTTCTACATGATTTTACAATCGCGTTTCAAGACTCAGATTTATAATAGCTATGTGTACAAGACAAATACGTGAATTTCTACTATTAGATGATAAGAATTTTGTAATTTTTACCGTTAATTTGAGTTTAAATTAGCTGTAAATTAGGTTTAGGCAATTATTATTATTATTACTATTAATAATTATCTTTATTATAAAACTAGAGTTAGAATCAGGCTCAGATCCAATGTCGCATTTAAGGAACATTGTGAAATTTGTAAATAGTGTATCACTGTTGGTTGAAGAAAACCAACACTTCCGGTGACTGTAACGAGAGTGCCTTTGCCAAAATGATAATTCGATTTTTGATATGATATACAAACTTGTGGGCAACTTTTGCTGAGATTCATAGCGTCTCTTAGATTTATAACTACTATCTGAAGAAAAATTATTTTTATCGAGATGAAACTATTTTGAAAGAATCATAGAAAGTATTTAGATCGAAGATACAAAAATGTTAGGGTGCTTCTGAATTCCTGATTGGGATCTGAAATCTTCGCAGCCTTCAGAAACGGATCTAGAATTTATTGTTCAAAAATAGTCCAATTTTTTCTATAATTTTAGACAATTAGATTTTTAAGAGACTTTTGGAACTCCATTTAGCAATTGCTATACTTTATATTATTAAAAAACAAAGGAATCGATTACAATATTCGATTTGATTAGGACGTCTCTTTTTTACCACCCGAGATTTCAGATTCCAACTTTTGTAATGCAAAATTTAAATAATTTTAGGGAAGAAGAAACTATTTTGGAAATTTGTATGCTTATTAGATTTGTTATATCTTGATATTTCTACTAAAATTTTGGCAATTTGAAACGAAAATGTTTATTAAAAATTTTATATGAGAATTGTTTAAAAAATTACAAGATTTGAATTTAAAAGTTTATTTTTCTTGAGAATTAGAGTACTTTTTTTTACAATTGACTTCAGAACAATGATTAAAGATAATAAATAATGAATAATAAAAACTGCCTTAAGTGACGTTCACGAAACTTGAATCCCAATTATAAAAAATTCTTAGGCGATAATAATTACTATTGATAATTTTTTTCTTTTTTTTTTAGGTGCAAATAGACCTTAGTCTTAAAAATCAGCATTTTCTAGTAATCTGCTTGTTTATTGAATCCATTTGTACGACAATAAAGGCATATTTTTTAAAGAGCCTTTTGTTATGATTTTTATTAATTACGTTTTATTGATGAAACCCGATCTCTGCGAAGAATGAGAAATTTAAGAATTGGAAAAAATGCACTTTTCGAGGCGAATTTTTATTTCAGAATAAAGGATTCGAAAATTGATTTTTTTATTTATTTAGATTACTGAAGAAGACGGGTTGCCAACTGCAGTTTGCATAAAATGTATCGGAGCCTTGGAATTCTTGTGCGAATTCTATGATTGGTGTCACCGGGCCCAAGAGGTTCTGGCTGAAAAGGTGAATATTTTTTTTTATTACCAGCATGATTTTTTTCAAATCCTTTTAAAAAAACTTTAAAATCCCGTAATTGAATATTACTTTAAGAATTAAGGATTCTTGCTTCATATTTTTAATAAATTGAATATTTATTTCCAGAAAAAGAGCACCAATTACGAATCCGATGGAAGTCAATTTTCCACTGACGAGTCTGACAAGGAAAACGTTTTGCCACCGAAGAGTCAAAAACGAAAGTTAAAAGGCAAAGTTAACTCTACAGAACCTGCGAAGAAAGTTTCCGAACAACAACTTCCGGAACCGGAAACCCCGGAAAAAATAGCTGTCAATAAAGGAATTAATTCACCTTCTGTTCCGTCCGAAAAAGAAATTTCGATTTCTTCTGAAAAGGAAGTTTCTCTTTCCTCCACAAAAGAAGTTCCGATTTCTTCTGAAACGAAAGTTTCTCTTCCTTCTGCAAAAGAAGTTCTAGTTTCTTCTGAAAAGAAAGTTTCTATTTCTACTGAGAAGGAAGCTTCTGTTTCTTTTGAAAAGGAAGTTTCGATTTCTTCCCAAAGTAAAGTTTCTCCTTCATCTGAGAAAGAAGTTTCAGATTCTTCTCGAAAGGAAACTTCGGTTTCCTCCGAAAAGCAAATACCCAATTCCTTGAAAAAAGAGCTTTATGTTACCCTCGACAAATTATCCGTCTCTGTAAAGAACACTTCGATCGTCAAAAAAGTAGTTCCTCTAACAAAAGCAGCTCCTGTCTCTCTGAAATCAGAGATTCCGAAAAAGAAGCAAGATTCAGGGACTCCACCGTCCAGGTTAAGTATTGATAAGAAACAGAAAGAAGAAACCAGAAGATCTGGTGATAATAAAGCAACTACTCCTTTGACTACCTGGCTCAAGGGCGATTCAATGAGCACAAAACGCAAATACAGTAAAGTCAAGACTCCGAAACTCAGTGATTCCAAGTATGGGAAAATATCGGAACTGATGACTAATGAACAGAAGCAAGCTATTGAGAATTTTTATCGGGTTGATATGTCAGTTGTTGATGAGATTAAAGTCGCCAATAATATGACGATTCACTCACGAAATGAGATTGAGTGCAACATCTGTAAACAGAAATATAACCGGATGGACAAGTGTCAGGTAATTTTTTTATCAGAGTTTAGTTCATTCTTAGCCTTTTTTGTTTGCAGGCTTAACAATCGCATGGTGTCTACTTATCAGAAAAAACCAGAAATTTTTATTAAAATATTTTGAAATATTTTTAGGTTCACATCTGGAGACACTTAGATATGACTCCCTACTTTTGCGTTGCCTGCAAGTTTTCTACCCTCACAGTGAGCAATATTCGTTGCCATATTAGGAAAAGTCATTTGAAAATCAAACCCTACGTGTGCCATATCTGCGAGAAAAAATACACTTCGCCTACTGCTCTGGATGAACATATCAACACTCATACTGGAGCAAAACCTCATCACTGCACTCTTTGCGACTTCTCGTGCTCCAGCAGGCAGATTTTAACGAATCACTATCTCATCCACAAAAATCTAAAGGTAAGGATATTTTTTAAATTATTATTTAATTATTTCACTCTTTTTAAGGATGTTGAGTATAAGTTCTGAATTCAAAATTCGAACTATTCAGTTAACTTGATAAATATTAAAATTATAATTTTTTTCGCTGTTTAACTGTACTTATTTTTTAATTAGAAGTATGCACACAGAGCAAAAAAATATATAATATTAATCCTTTTGTATAAAACGAAAAGATTGAATTTTGAAGTTAGAACTCGAGTTCTTCGTTTCAAGATAAAATAATTAAAATAAAACATTTTTTCGCTCTGTAGACACGCTTGATTTTCAGAATAGAGCATGCCTACAGAGCGAAAAAATATATAATTATATTTTTAAAAAAAAAATGAAGAATTCAAATTTGGAGTATTTAAAATTTTGTTATCTAAGTTTTTATAATATTTTTATTTATGGGTTGTAATTAAATACATAGAAAAAAATTTTATTTCATTATTCTTAAAGACAGGATTTTTATAGAATTCTGAGTAAAATGACGAAATTGAATTTTACAGTTAGAAATTGGTTTCTTACTTATGACTATGAAAAATGAAAAACTCGAAAAATGTTAAT
>JAUESI010000002.1:2241098-2252379 GCA_032275145.1 Synergus laeviventris
GTTTTTGTATTCTATTTTTTTATTTTGTTATTTTATTACGCTCATGGCACGAAGTGCCCTCGGTAGGTGGCTCGTGCTCTAGAATAGAAGGTGACCGCAGTGGGGTTACGTTTTAACGTTGTATGAGAAGGGAGAGTCAGAGTTTGAGACTAAAGTGTGCGAGGAAGAGTGAAAAAGAGAAAGAGAGAGATGTACTGATGGGTGAGGTTCGTTGCACCCACTCGCGTTCACTGCACTTTATACATCATGATGATGAATATAGTTTTCGCGGGACCGTCTGCTCAAATTTGCTAAAACTAAAGACTTCATTCTCTTCAAGTTTCCCGCCAATCTTAAGCCTCTTCTTCAAATACTCCGAGGTCCAACACTCCAAATCGTTATCGAATTTTCTCATTTTACTCAACAAATAATAGGTTCAAAACCTACCCTATAAAAATTGGTTCTATGAGTAAAACAAAAAATTGGATTTTAAGGATAGAGCCTGCATCCTTAATCATTTGACTAAGTATTCTATTTACTTTGACAAAATTATATTTCTTCAAAATTCTATTTTTTTAAAGCTTCTCAGGGATTTCAAAAGAGTTAAAAAAGGTTTTTTTTAAAATTGTCAGTATTAAATAAAAATATTTTAAACTTCTAAATATTGAATTTCATATTACTTTAACTATCCAGAAAAGTTTTGTCAATCCAGAAACGACCCCAGATGATTCAACTTTATCAATTGAACAAAGGTGAAAAAGTGACAAATTCCCAGAATGGGTGGAAAAGACTGTGAAGTCTGTAATCTCTCGATTGTTTAAAATTTTTTAAAATAATTTTTCTACACTATTGACTAAAAATAGCGACCTGAGATGAATATAGGGACCGGTCTGTAAATTTTAGTCAACAAATATTAGTCCTAGAATTTTTTCCCCTATATTTAGCCAAAAAATGTAGAATTAAAATCCTTTTTGCGTCAAATAGTTTCGAAAAAACTTTTATCTCAAATAATTTGAGTAAGCATTCTATTTTCAAAACCTGAAAAAAAATTAAAGTAGTTAATAATTAATCAGGGGTGGATCCAGGGAGGCACGGGTGCATGATGCCCCCAAAAGTCCAACCTCAAATTTCTTAGAGAAAATATCTAAATGATAAAAAAAACTTTCTCCAATCAGTCTTGAAAGGGAAAGGGTATAATTATACGTTGCCCCCCCCCCCCCAACCCATCGTCGGATCCACGCTTGTTAATAATTAATAAGTTAATCAATTTTCTACAAACAAAAAATCAATTAGTAATTATGATCAGGGGCGGTCCAGAGAGAGGCGCCCCCCAAAGGTCCAATCTCAAATTTCTCAGAGAAAATATCTAAATTATACCTTTCTCCCATCACTTTTGTAAGGGGAAGGGTACAATTATCATGTGGCCCTCTTAAAAAGCCAATCTCTGGATCCGCACCTATTAATAATTAATAAGTTAATCAATTGTCTATAAATAAAAATAGGGAAAAAATCAGGTTAGTATCATTTGATACCTAACCTAACGTTGAAGAAAGCGAGAGTTCGCCGGTTACCACTTTAAAAATCTGGAAGTCACTGGAAGTTCCTTGAAGCAGTAGATAGTGAAAGTACTAACTGTAGATTGTAGACTGTACACTGTAGAGCGTAGAGGATATTACAGTGCTCAGGATCTCAATCTCGAGAGCAAAATCTCAATGATAATGAATGTCATCAAATCTATTTGATGAGGTATGTAAGTTTAAATAAATCAGTAGAATTACAGAATGCAATTCGGGTTAATTAGAAACCGCTTCAGGAGTAAAAAAAGAATGTTGAAATTACCGTTTCTGATCAATTAGATACAAAGTCTCTCTCTCCCTCCTCTCTCTCTCTCACTCCTCCACGCCGGCTGTTTTATTTCGAGAATTTGAGATAAAGCAGAGGAAGTTGACTTTGAGGTTATAGATTCAAGTTTCCTTATAAATTACAATTTTTTCGAAGGAGCTAATTTCTCTTGCGTGGTTATTCGGTCTATAACGGTTTTTCAAGAACTTTGAATTTGAATCTAGCTTCAAAATTCAGAAATAATTGATCAAAATTTACGAAGGAATTTTATTGATGCGATTTACACAGAAACAATGTCTGTTGTTTTGACTGGTCTTGACCTGTCTACAGCTTTGAATCTGAAGGTTTACTGAGGTTTACTAGGCCGCTCAAAATTGCAGCTTCAAATTCAAAATGGCGGACCGTATTTAAAAAAATGACTTGAGATCGTTGAATTCGAATCTAAAATGTAAATTCAAATTGGAAACTCATTTATAAAAAATTACACGATTCCAAAATTCCAAATTTTTAAAATCTAAATTCTGGATGTAAGATAAATTAACATTTATTCCTGATTTCTCGTATTTCGTTAAATTTCCAGAAAAGTGTCATATATTTAATTTTTGATTCAAATTCTGTTTGATTTTAGATTGTGTACGTGACAAGAAACACTTTTTTACATTATCGTCAGAGAAGGTATTATATTTTATTAGAAAGATACAAAAATATATGCAGAAAATCCAATTCATAAAAAATGTTAAAAAATTATCATCAAAACTCAATGTTTCCTTTATGGGGAAGCAAGGTTTTCACTGAATGAGCACAAAATTTGATACAACTTCACAGATAGTTTTACTTTCAACCGTTCAATTAATTGTTTGAGTCGATAAAAATATGTAAAGCTTTCAAAGGTGAAAAACAGAAATAAAAGAAATTCATAGTTCTTAACAAAAATAGTTTTTAAGTAAAAAATTAATCTAATCTCGAAACGACACTTTTCTTTCTCAGCTCCTCATTTCTTGACTATCGCTTGTCGGTGCAAAAAGAATGGCGGATAGGCCGCATTGCACCACAGGGAAAAATCGAGCACACCAAGCCAGGTTGAAAAACAGTAAACAAACGATTAGTTTCTTTTATGTTTTACTTGAAGAAGATTTATTCTTTAATTAATGTATTTTTCTCTTATCAGATAACTCCAGTCGCAAAATAATCTCTCAGATCCATTAACATCAAGATGTAAAAAAAGTGCAATCTCTTCTTATAGACTTGCAGTTTGGAAAGTGGACAACTATCATGCAAGAGTGGCAATATAAGAATTCATAATGGAATTAGAAGACTCCAACCATAATTTCTCAAGGATTTTGGAGAGCCATTTAAGCAGGTAATTTGTAAATTACTTCTTACGAAAAATGGCAATCCAAGTCGGCTCCGGTTTCAAATACCCTCGAAGAAAAAACAATTTTAACTTAAATTTTTTCAAGGCATTGATGATCAACTTCACCTTCAACTCGAAAAGCCCAACTAGGAAAGGAACTCAACTTACATTTTGGACAAGCATGGAACCGCAAGAATCGAGAGAACGGTCTCATTATTCATTTCCATAGAACTTGGTAACTATTAAAGTTGTTTTTAATTAGATCAAATCGTAACAACTCCATGAGCGGAGAGCTGGCAGCACTGAAGAAGATACCAACTGAGACTTGGAGGTCTTCGATCTCAGTAGCTCGACCTCGTCTACTCGTAGTACCACGTAACAACACCGAAAGGCAAAAGACCTCGCGACGTCGCGTTCTTCGGCGATTTCACTCGCGACGCTGCCCCTTCCGTGGCACGTGGCACCAATCCGGGTTGCAGAAACGAAATGGGAATTGAGAAAGGTCGCGAAAAGTGCTGACAAAAAGCCGAAAAAGAAGAGACGACTGTAGGAATCGTGCCTCCGATCCAAGTGCCGTCGAATGTGCGGCTGAAGACGAATGCATCGGGCTCGAATACGGAGGTGGGGTTGCCTCGTCTACACGAGATCGTAGGCGATGGTGGGGAGAAGCTAGGGCTCCACTAGTGTTGGACTAGGTGAGCAGTGCGAGGGAGGTTAGGTAAAGTTACGTTAGGTTACCCGAGGACCTTGTCGCCGCGTCCTACTTCTTCGCGAGGGCACGCGAGAACGCGAAAAGAAAAAGCAGACTCGAGAGAACACTTCTCTCTTCAACCTCCGTCTTTGCCAGGGATGGGAAAGTTCTTTTATCTTCCTCCACTCGGAAAAATTCTAATCTCCACTTAAAAATTTGAATTGGGCTATCAGCCCCCGAGCTTCAAGATAAGTTTCAATCTTCAAGGTCAAAGTCTCTTCGTTCAGACTCTAAACTTTCGAATTGAACCTTAAACCGCAACCATCTTGAAAAAGAGCTCTGATTATTTTTCACTAAACATTTTCACAAGAATTCTTACTGAAATGTTCCTCTACTTCTCTTTTGCATAATATTTGTCAATATGAACTTCAAGTACGCTCTTCGTGTACTGAAATGAGAGTCGAGTATCCTTAATTGTCTTAAATTGCGGAACGACTCTTGAGTTCAATGACCCAAGTGCACGATCGCCTGATGATGAGTCGTTTGATTTGCTGAACTTTGATCTATAACGTAAAATAGCTTCAGGATCGGATTTCTTTTCAAGAAATGAAAGAAGTCACAGTAAAGATTGGGTTGTATGAAGTACAAGAAATTATGTAATATATGCAACTCTGCCTTGGGTCATTTAAATCATTGTTTCGCTCATAAGGCGCTATCAGCAGCTACTGCAAACATTATCGGTTTTTTTCGAAAGAGTTCTCTGTCCAGACTTTAAGAATTGGTGCTGTTTACTGTTAGCGATACCTTGACCTGAGAAATCAGCGGTTCTTCATATCAGTTCATGACGCAACTGAAGCTATTAACTTGTTGACGTGAATTTTTTGACTGAGAAGTAACTTTCTATTGGAAAAAGTGTTTTTTTCTACTACCATTCATACTCGAAAGATCTTCACGGATTTCTGGAAGCTCAAGAGAAATTTGGAAAAAGCTTCATCAGATGATTACACACAAGTTGGTGAGTGATCGACTATCAACAAATCTGATAACGATGTCACTCGAATGTAGACTGTTCCTAGTTATTATCAAGTGCGTTATTAAAATCGTCGAAGGTTCGACCTAATTCGGTGGCAGCGCTCGGAGGAACGGTCAATCGCCTAAGCTGTCCCTGATCGCCAAGGCCGAACTCAACTCCGTCGTATACCTCTAGCCTTGTTTAGGTCAGGTTGAGCTGGTCCCAAGTCCGTAGCCAGACAAGTAGAACGGCTTTTATCGACGGAGCCTTCTATTCGCAGTAGGCCTGGAGAAAGGAGTTGTACTTTCGATTTCGTTCACCACGTGCGTGTCGGCGCGTGCCTCATCCCCCGACTACCTATTCACTATGTGCAACCATACATGCAGTTTATATTATACCCGGAGATTCGAGAACCTTCATTTATCCTTTCCATTCTACATTTTAAGAAGATTGAAAAAATTTTACTAGGGTGGTTTCTTTTATGCAGAATATAGATCAATGGAATTATCTTTATCTGGCTTTGGCCCCTGAAGCTGACCCTAATAGTGAGTCAACTGGTCATCCGCTCGATCGAAAATGCCGAGTCTTGGATTTATTCCTGTGATGTTATTTTTGTCGCGACCTGAGGAATTTTAGTTCCTTTCCAATAAGGGCATTTCGAATTAGTTCATGGAGGTAGCTTTAAGACGATAAGGATAATCTTTGAAGTTTGCCGTAAGTCCAGAAAAAGTAATATTTTAAATAAAATGGTTTAGTTAGTAAATATTGCAAGATTCTATAGATGCGTCGCTTTTTAGGGCTCTTTCTTCTGCTATTTATGTTCGGCTGACCTTGCTGATTGACATTCAGTGACGCACTGTTAAGGCAAAGTGAAGCTAAAGTCTAAACTCTAAACTACAACAGAAGATATATCTAGGAAGATAACATTTTCAAACTTATTTATCTTTTAATGGATGCGGAATAAGTAAGAAAATATTTTAAGTGAGTGAAACCAGATTACAAGGCGGAGTATGAGAGCAAAAAATTAGTTTGCCTGAAAATGTAAACCAAAATCCTTGACATTTGCTAGTTCTCCAAGTCTTGGACTTCATAGCCTGAGTCACCGGGACTCAAAATAAAACGTTTAGAATTCTGAAAAGTAGATCCTCTGATAGGGGTTATAATGCAACCTGACATAGGGGTTCATGAATTATGCTTCTAAAATGACAATAGTGAAGATCATGAGTCAACATCTGTACCAGCTAGGAGTACAAAACAAAACATCATTGCTGCCAACTTGGCGGCGAAACCGGAGAACGCAGTATAACATAAAGAAAGAGATCTGATGACTCACCAGGGCTTAAGGCCGAGGGCCTGTAGAACGTCCATGCCTTCTCTATAACCTATCTCATTTTCAACTTTGATGTTAGTAGGCTGAATTTTGCGCTGCTGTTTTGGCTTAGGCTTGGGCTTCTGCTGTTTTCCATTGACGGCCTTCTTTTCGGCGAGCATCTTCGCATGCGCGACCCTCAAGACAGATCGTCTGGATTCCTCAACGAGCATCTTGGTGACCGGCTCAACCGTCACAGGCACATCATCGGTTGGTACCGCTCCACGGCGCAGTCTGCTGCGCACCGGAAGTCCCAGCACAAGGTGCTCCATGTCCTTCTCGTATGAATCATTGGTAAAGTGGAGGGAGCAGATGCGCGCCGTCTGGATGTTGAATGGAATATCTCCATTTGCGAGGGGTGCGCGACCACAAGCGCGCACCCATAGTGAGCGCACTTCCGGTATTTGCGGGAATCGATGGTACCGAATCCGTCGACCTCGAGTTCGTCGATGACTGTTTCGACATGTGGCTACAGCACATTGAGGCATTGTTGTTTTGATTTGGGTCTTCTATTCCTTTATCACAATCCCGTCCTTATCTCCTTTCTTGGTATCGTTGATTATCAATATTGGTATCCCTGATTAGAGGTTATCTCCAGGCTGATTGTGAATCACGCCTCGGTTGCGCTATGGAAGCTCTCTTATTTGGTCCCGCTTTCTTGGTCCCGACTTCAGTCTGGTTCTAGATAGCAAAGGTTTTATTTAATTACACGCTGGAGGGGAACTTTACTCGTGACGCCATTTTGTGTCCTTAATTTCCTAAGCTAGGTTGGTTGCGTTCCAAAGGTCAAGGATCAAAGATGCGAGATAGTTTTACGTTATTAATTACGCAGTTTAAGGCTGCTCTTCGACTGATACATTACGATACTTAGCATCTTTTATAATTTCCTTGAATTAATTTTTTGGAAATATTTTTTTTGTAAAATAGAAAAGATATAATGTTTTGTATTTTTTATGTAAGATCCTGGTCAACTTTTTTATTTAAAAACATTTTATCATTTTTTAAAAAGGCGTAACTTACTCTACTTTCAGAAACCGCTGGCGACTAAAAGGGGATACCGCCTGGATGCAGCCCTGAGTGTCAATTGTAAAAAATTTCTAATTTTTATTTTAAAGACTGATATTTGTACAGAATTTCAAGACGCATATTTTTTCCTCTTGCAAAAATTTGTAGGTATTTTAGTTTTCGAGATAATTAGTAAAAAGTGCATTTTTTGAAAACGAAAAATTCCAATCTTTTCAATTATTTTTTTTTTTTAAAGTTTCAGAAGACTTGAACACGTACTTTAGTATTAATAAAATCGGAAAATTCTAAAAATGGTCTAAATTAGCGCGAGTTGAAGTGAAAAAAGTTTGGAATTTTTCGTTTTAAAAAAATCCACTTGTTACTAATTATCTCGAACACTAAAATACCTAAAAATTTGTCCAAGAGGAAAAAATATGCGTCTTGAAACGCTGTAGAAATATCAGTCTTTAAAATCAAAATTAGAAATTTTTTACAATTGACACTCAGGGCTGAATCCAGGTGGTATCCATCCCCCTTTGTTCGCCAGCGATTCAATTCTAGAATTGTATGAAAGTAGAGTAAGTCACGCCTTTTTAAAAAAGGATAAAATTTTTTTAAATAAAAAAGTTGACCAGGATCTTAAATAAAAAATACAAAACAGTATTTCTTTTCTGATTTACAATAAAATATAAACAACTTTTATTTGATCTGTATTTAATATGGACAAACATAATCCTGAAAATTTCTGTAAAAAATAATTCAAAATGGTCTTATGCCAGGGGGAGAAAATCTATCTAATAATAATATTTGTTAAAATCAAATTCGGAAGTCTGAGAAGTTAAAAAGCTTTTTGGTAGCGAACAATAATTGAAACTATGAATCTTAGAAAACAATTTTTTTAGTAAGCATTGTTTCATGTACCAAAGAAACTACAAAAAAATGGGCTACTTTCGCTAATGAGAAAACAGTTTCTTGGATTTTTCATTTCAAAAAGAAGACGAGAGAAAAAATTTGTAGGTTTTGTAGTTTTCGAGATAATTGGTAACAAGTGGATTTTTTGAAAACGAAAAATTCCAATATTTTTCGTTCCACTTTTTACCAATTATCTCGAAAGCTACAATACCTAAAAAGACTCAGGACAATACTTTTGACAAAATTGGAAATAGGGTTATATCTCATTAAGGAATATTTAGGTAGTTTCTTTGGTACATAAAACAATGCTTACTAAAAACATGGTTTTCTAAGATTCATAGTTTCAATTATGGTACGCTACCAAAAAGCTTTCCAACTTTCAAGTATTCAATGTCATATAAAGAATTTCATAAATGTACAAATTATCTCTGATTAAATAATACCATACCCATATATTTACCTAAAACAGTAATATTCCATCAGTAAACATCTAACTTCAGACTTCCAGGCAAAATAATCATTTATAAATCTGAAAACTGAAGTTAGACGGAACGAGAAACAAAATATAACATTCAGAACCTTATTTCACCTTCACGAGTAATTGGGCGCAACAACTATTGAAGCAACCTAGTCCTAACTCACATATCGCCAATAACGTTGCAACCTATTTCTACAGGACACAAAATGGCGCTAGAAGCTCTGCAAACGCACGCTTCCTGCTTCCTCCAATACCAGGAACCCGGCATTTCGTAAACAATCAGAATACAACATCTAACTCCAGCAATCCAGAGAATGCCCCCTCTATACTCACTTTATATAGCATTTGGTTCACGGAAGACGTTTATCACAACTTATAGCGTTTCAAGGTCACTATTCTTCATTCTCTTCTTCTGCCTCTCGCCCTTCTCATTATCCCTACTCACACAAAAAGCGTCGATATCACCACCTCGAATCTTCTCAGACTCCACAAAACTAAAACACTTTGGTTCTATTTCCTCCGATTAGAGTCAAGTGGAGAATAAAAAAAATACCCAGTTATTATTGAGTCTTCTTGCTGGCACCTTCACTCGTCACGTGTGCAAACAATTGAAATTCACTTCCGGCCTCGAGAAACGATGCGTTCGACTCGAGGGTCAGGCGACGATAGAAGCAATTCCTGATTCCGAGAGTGCTAGAGGCTTAAAGGGTGAGCCGGTCTGCCCTGCGATTCGTCAGGGGCGACAATTCTCCCTCCGATGGTGGGGATAGGTCCGGTGGAGAGGGAAGATTCGGTACTCCAGTCTCCGATGCTCCCTTTTCCCAAGGCTAGGCTCACACAGCGCGGCCCCCCGCAAGCTTCCACCCCCAAAATTTCGTTCTCCAAATCCTCCGGCTCTGGTCCCCGGAGGAACAATATCTTTATTTTTTTTCTCGTATCTGCCACTTACGTTATCTATCGTATCGCCTCGAGTGCCGGTCGCACGGAACTGTCTCCGGTCTCAGTCGCCAAGCGTGCGAGAGTTGAGCAAGAAAATGGCAGCCGTTGCGAAGCCGCACGAGTGATGCCGAGGACGCTCGGCCCTTCGGATAACGGCGACGACGGAAGTGGAGGAGGACTGAGTGGGCGGCTTTCGGCGCCTCGTTTCCTTCCGAAAAACACGTGCTCGAGGTAGGACACGTTGCTCACACGTTGCGGACTAACGGCGAACTGACGATCGGCGCAGGAAGACGGAGGGCGACGACGGCGGCGGCGGTAGCACATCGGCAGCAGCTGCGTGGACCGGTGAACCAATGGTGGCATGATGGTGCAGCGGGGCGCAGGAGTTACCATACGGGGGGTTAGAGGGGGAGGGGGCGACGGCGGATGAGACGTGAGGCTGGAGAGCAGAAGGGAGTTGAGGGGGGAGGTCATTAGTGGCAACGGTTGAGGGTCCTTTCTGGTGCAGGGCGCAGGGCTTAGAGGCAAGCAGGGGTTCGCCACCCTAGCCTCTGTGAAGCTGCCTCTGCCCTATCGGGTCCTTGCCAATGCTACCCGGTATCCCAACAAATGCTACCGCTTCCATCTCGACTTTCTTATAGGGTCCGCAGATCAGGAGTTAGCCGGAAAAAAGAAATCCGCGGTTGGATATGTGGGGGGGAGATCTATGATGCAATATAGGTCACTCTTTAATATTGCTTCGTATGTCGCAACGATTGATTAATGTACAAAATGAGTGCTGCGTACTTGAGTAGATGCGAAGCAGTGTTAAGGACCGAAAATGGGATTCTCAGCGGATGCAAGATACATCTGCATAAGTCAGAAAGGCCATCGTTGAGCTTCCAGGCAGGGGTACAGTGCGCTCGAATACTATAACGAAAGACAAGGTCATCATCAAACTTTTTCTGGAGCACCCTTATACGATTACATTGGGTAAAAGAAAATGATGACCCCGATTGGTCCAATGTAATTTTTTCTGACGAAGCCTCTTTTTGTGCATGGATTTCGAGACGTGCATGTGTGGGGGTTTCTGCATCAGAGGATTTGGAAGTTTTTGCGTCTTCACTGGCAATACGTTAGACACTATGAATGTTATAGAAATACCATATATATAATGAACTCTTATGATTTTATACGAATCTCAATTAAATCCGATGAATTCCAGAGAATTCAAGCGAAATGAATGAAAATTCAATGAATTCATAGAAATTTAATTGAAATTCGAGGAATCTCAATGGTACCTTTGAATTTTCGTGAATTTGAAGAATATCTATAAATACGACGAATTTCAATGATTGACAGTGAATTCCAATGAATTTCTGAGAATTCCAATAAATTGCAGAGAATTTAGAATGAATATCAATGATTTCCAGTGAATTTCAACGAATGTTTTAAAAGTTCGATAAATTCCAAATATTTCAGAATGAATTTCGTAGAAGTTCAATAATTTCTTCTTATAAATTTCTACAAATTTTAGTGAAATCTGGCGAATTCTAATGCACTTAAATTAATTGTGATGGTGAATTTCTGAGAATTCCATTGATTTTTCGTGAATTTGAAGAACATTCCATGAATACCATAAAATCAGATGGAATTCCTATAAATGCTATGAATTTCAACTATTTATGGTGAATTCCAATGAATGTTTTAAGGTTCCAATC
>JAUESI010000002.1:2252479-2272152 GCA_032275145.1 Synergus laeviventris
TCCAATTGAATTCCAATAAATCCAATTTATTTCAAGCAATGAAAACAAAAATCAACAGAATACAATTGGATTTAGATAAATTTCACTCATTCCAATTGAATATAAGTGAAGCAAATTGACTCTAAATGACTTCAAATTAAGTCAACTGACTCCAGTGTAATTAAATTCAATGCAACTGAATTACGTTTATTTCAACTTAATAAGAGAATTGCAGAGAATCCAACTGACTCAAGGGTAAACAAATATCCCAGTCCTTGTCAAGTAAAAATGATTTAAAATTCAAAAACTTTGGTCCCCTCTCTTTACATATTTTCTTAACTATTTTACGTATTGAAGAATATCAATTTTCATCATCTAATTATCATCCTCAAATAAAAAAAGTGGATAAAAGTATAAAAAAAAAAGTTTAACTCCGAATAACTACTAAAAAGAAACTTCTAAGTAAAAATCTCAATCTCCTTGTACAAAACAGAATTTAAAAATTTTTTACGGTTGGTAGATTTTTCCAACTGTCTTATATGTTATTAAGCAAGTTCTAGCTTTTTGCAGTCGATTTTTAAAAATTTGAAATAAAAAAATTTTTTTGTCCCTATCATCTCCATGTTATTATTTTTATATATACAAAATACATTGATTTATTTTTTACATCTGCTTCTCCAATTGTCAATTTTTGTTAATAATCCTTCATCAAATGAAAATTATACTTTCCAACCCCTTTTCACCTAGTCCAATCCCTATCATCACCCTATGATATAATTTCTACCCTCATTCCACCGAAACCACCAAAACCTTGGTCCCAAAATCCATCATCATCCTTCCACCCACAGCCTGAATCCAAACTGGAAGAACATCCCAAACTGGAGAACCACCTCTCTTTCCTTGGCACCACACCTTTTTCATTTTCCATTGTTTCCAGGCGTGCGAATTCTTCGGCGGTCTCCACGGGTTGGTATCTTTGGTGCACGGGCTAGGTGGTTCACCCCTCGCTCTTAAAGGGCAACTACCCCACTTGTTCAGACATGTACCCTCACACGTACACCTTCCAATTCTGCCTCCTGTCGCGATTTCCTTCTTTATCTCTCCCCCTGGCGCTGAAGGACAGCCTGTGAGAAGGGAATGATCCGAGAGAAAGAGCGAGAGAGAGAGAGAGAGAACGACAGAGGGAAAGAGAGAGAGAGAAGGGTGGTGGAAGAGAGAGGATCGGGTGGAGAAGGGAGTCTCCCTTCATCCTTGAGGTGGGGTTCCAGCTACCCCGCTGCGTTTGCTAGGATCAATACCCGCCATCCGTACCAAGTCCAGGCTACCCTGCCTACCAACCAGGCAACGAGCCTATCCGCCTGACTGCTTGGCAATTCTGTAGGTTTGATCGAGATGACTGTTGTCATGTTGATATAATCATCTGGAGGTGTAGTCACCTGTAGAAGTAATCATCCGAAGATGTAGCCATCTGGAATCGTTGTCATCTGGACATTTGGCCATCTGCAGATGTCTAAAGAGGTCCAGCCTTTGGTAGCCACTAACCATCTTCCTGCAGCTTTCCAAACTTAAGATTTCCTAGCTGAAGTTTTCCAAAACCCTGCCAGGAGAAAATAATTAATTCTGTTCAAGACCAATTCAACTTTCAATTGGTCTGCATCAGTCGTAAAGGGGTTACCAATTTTTAATTGGTGACACTCCGATTGAACAATTTGATCAGTGAGAGTGAATCGCAGTGGAATATTTTCTTTTTTGGAGAAATTCTTTTCTTCGTGTTTTTGAAGACGAAAATTCAGGTTTCACGAAGAAAAGAATATTTCATCATGGTATCTGTACAGCCGAGTCATCAACATTAAAAGCCGGGACCAAGATTTGTGCTAAACCTCAAAGGAGAAAGTATATGGAGACTACCTACTGCCGGACGGTCTAGACGGATTTACGATTTTGACCTGCTACCAATTGGTTTGGGAAACCTCTGTCAGTTTCTACTACTTCTAATAGTTACTTTTGGAGCAGGATTTTGTGCTAAGGTCTATGGTAACCATTAATCCAGGTTTAAATTTTAATTCTAACGATCATAAATGCCTTTTATGGGCCTTAAAATATACAACCCATAAAGATTAAACTTTGTGAAATGCAGAATATTGGGCTTAATGATACAATGTCGAATTTTCGTAGTCTTGTAAACATATAAATGTTATACAAATCTTATTCAGTGGATCCATAAATAAAAGGCAGGCAAATTTTATAGTAGAATAACTTCCTGAAGCCTGTTTCAGAAATCGATCAATTATCACTTTGAAATAAAAAGCGAATGATTCAAAATTATTATTATCTGTTTATTGGCTTGCAGTCAATTCTGTTAAATTTTATTGGTACCAATTGAATCCTATCAATTCCTCCAAAATTCCATTGAAACCTATTGAATTCTGTGAATTCCTCACTGAATTTCATTAAATCCTACTCAATTCTGATGAATCCTATTGAACCAACATGATCCCCATAAAACACTCCATACAGAATCTCCATCCTAAACTTTATTCTCATAAATCCAATTTCGATAAAAAAAAACAACCCTTGTCTACAATCTGAATACAAATTCACTGATTGCCTTTATCAATCTCTATTTTCTCTCAAACATCCGAGAAATATTACTTTCTCGACCAGAGAATCTATTGTGCCCATATCTAAAACATACTTGTCCTTCAAAAACGTAGTCCAAGATACAAATAATGGATCTCTTTCTCATTGCTTTCACGGTACCCGTTTTTGCTCACCCTCGGCTCTAACGTTCTCGGTAACTTCCCTTTCTCCCCCCCCCCTCCGTCACTCACTCTCTCTCTGTTCGCCTCTCCAAGTCTCTCTCGGATGACACAAGGGAGGTCACACAGGTCGGGAAGGTGGCTGGAATCCAAGGGAGATTGAAGAGTGAAGAGGGTGGTGGTACAGGCAACAGGGGTTGAATCACGATGGATGAAGACTGGAAGACTCGCGAGGCAGTGGTAGCGCCCGCCATCTTGTCTTGTATGGTGCACAATGACGTCAGAGTTAGCGTCATAGCAAACGCCCCATTTATCCATTAAACTAGCACCTCCACAAATAAATTACAAAATTACGAATATGAAATAATTTTGGGCTTTTTTTCAGCACTATTAAAAATTTTTGGGCTCCTGTACTTTTTTTCAAAAAATCTATTTTGATGTGGAGGTGCTATAGCACCACCAACGTTCCACGTAAAGTAAACAAAAATCAATAGCTTCATAATTTTGGGCTCCTGAATTCCGCGAAAATCGATCAAAAACAACCCTTTGGTTCCAAACTCACCCCTCTTTTGTCAAGCAGATATAACATTACTGAAATTTTTTTCAACTTTTTGCAAAGGAAATAGAGTCTTTGATTTTTGAGCTCCTCAGAAATACCAACTTTCATTTTTGGACTCCATTTACCTTATGCCAAAATCTACCCCCTTGTTACCATGCAGATATAATTAACTTTGCTGAAAAATAATTATTTTAAAATTGTACAGAAATTGTCTCTGATTTTTGGGCTACTGAATTCCGATAAAATCGACTCTCCAAAAGCAACCCTTAAGTTCCAAAATCAACCCCCATTACAGAGATTATATTTTTTGGAATTTTAAGGGCATAGTATTTTTGGACTTTTTTTGGGCTCCTGAATTCCGCAAAATTTAAATTTTCAAAAACAACCCTTAGGTTCCAAACGCACCCTTCTTTTGTCACGCAGATATAACATTGCTGAAAAATAGTTTTTTCAACTTTTTGAAAAGGAAATAGAGTTTTTGGTTTTTGGGCTCCTCAGAAATACCAACTTTCAACAGAAATAGTCTGATTTTTAGGCTCCTGAATTCCGCAAAAACCGACTCTCCAAAAGCAACCCTTAAGTTCCAAAATTAACCCCCATTACAGTAATTATTTTTTTAGACATTTTAATGGCACTCCTTTTGGGCTCTTGAATTCCGCAAAATTTAACTCTCCAAAAACAACCCTTAGGTTCCAAACTCAACCCTCTTTTGCCACAGATATAGCAACTAAAGGTTGTTTTCGGAGAGTTAAATTTTGCAGATTCAAGAGCCCAAAAAAAGTCCAAAAATAGTGCGCCCTTAAAATTACAAAAAATATAATCTCTGTAATGGGGGTTGATTTTGGAACTTAAGGATTGCTTTTGAAGAGACAGTTTTAGCGGAATTCAGTAGCCCAAAAATCGGAGACAATTTCTGTAGCAAAAATTTTAAAATAATTATTCCTCATCAAAGTTAATTATATCTGCGTGGTAACAAAGGGGTAGATTTTGGCATAAGGGGATGGAGTCCAAAAATGAAAGTTGGTATTTCTGAGGAGCCCAAAAATCAAAAACTCTATTTCCTCTGCAAAAAGTTGAAAAAAATTATTTTTCAGTAATGTTATATCTGCGTGCCAAAAGAGGGGTGAGTTTAGAACCTAAGGGTTGTTTTTGGAGTTAAATTTTGCGGAATTCAACAGCCCAAAAAAAGTCCAAAAACACTGTGCCCTTAAAATTTCTAAAAATATAATTTCTGCAATAAGGGTTGCTTTTGGAACTTAAGGGTTGCTCTTGAAAAGTCGGTTTTTGCGAAATTCAGGAGCCTAAAAATCAGACTATTCCTGTTGCAAAAAGTTTAAAATAATTATTTTTCAGCAAAGTTAATTATATCTGTATGGTAACAAGGGGGTAGGTTTTGGCATAAGGTAAATGGAGTCCAAAAATGAAAGTTGGTTTTTTTGAGGAGCCCAAAAATTATTTCCTTTGCAAAAAGTTGAAAAAAATTATTTTTCAGCAATGTTATATCTGCTTGACAACAGAGGGTTGAGTTTGGAACCTAAGGGTTGTTTTTGGAAATTTAAATTTTGCGTAATTCAAGAGCCCAAAAAAAATCCAAAAATACTAAAAAATTTCTAAACATATAATTTCTGTAATAAGGATTGATTTTGGAACTTAAGGGTTGCTTTTGAGAGTCGATTTTTACGGAATTCATGACCCCAAAATTATAGCATAATTGTTTTTTTAATTTGTTATTTAAGACGTTGGCAAAATTGATTTTCTGAAAAAATTAATGGAGCCCAAAAAAGCGAAAAATTATGACGTATTTGGAATTTCGAAATTAGTTTGTAGAGTAATATCAGCGAAATATAATAATCCCATATTTATCGGCGTGGATCCTACGCTTCATTAAATGCAGAGCAACCACAATCGATCGCGCGTAAGAGAGAGTATCGATCGGTACGGTTTATTGACTCCCAAGCTATTTATACGCTACTGCCCATCAGCCGCTGATAAATAAATTTCGAATCAGTGCCTGGCTTATTACAGCGGGTAGAGATCTGCAACATTTTTTAAAACCCAATCCGAGAAATCCCCCCCCCACACCTCAGAATCCGTGCCCCTCTCTGGTCTCTACTATTTTCTAAAGTCCACTCGCTTAGGAGTCGTTTATAAGATACGTTACCAATGTTTGTCTACCCCCACCCCCAATTTTACGTTTAATCTGAATTGATTGGTTTGTTCTGATTATTTCCTACTGAATCAAAATCCAAAATTTTTTTTTCAAATTAATAATTAATTTAATTATTTTTCAGATGCAAAGTGATTTAATCTACTCATCTATAAGAAGTTCCATCTTTCAAGGCCAACTCTCAGCCCTACGATAACTACACCAGGAAAATAAATCTTAAAAAAAAGTCCTCTGTTGATTTCTATTAAATTCTATTTTTGACTAACAGATGTCAAATGCTATTAAATTCTGTAGAGTCCTAACTAGTTCAATTGATTTCTATCGAATTCTGTTAATGCTACTGAAGTCTCATAAATCCTACTGAATCAAAATCCAAAATTTTTGTTTCAAATTAATGATTAATTCAATTATTTTTCAGATGCAAAGTGATGCAATCCACTCATCTACAAGAAGTTTCATCTCTCAAGGTCAATCGTCAGACCTACGATAACAACACCAGGAAAATAAATCTTGAAAAAATCCAACCAACTTAAACCTGCCCTTGAAAAAAAAAACTCGAAGAGTTGTTTTCGCCCCTGGTACCAGAGTGGATCAGGCTTCCTTCGTTCAGTCTCCCTTGCTGGAAAGGGGAGATCGTCTTTGTGGTTCCTTCCCCTTGGTGAGAGGAGTAAGAGAGCCAGGACCAGATGTCGATCCTCAGGGCAGCGGTTCTAAATTTATTTGTACGACGTCCATGTGCTTCCTGGCGTGATGGGACCAGCTTGGCTCGGTTATGCGACTAGCTGTTTGGACAAAATAAGTCTGCTTGGCTGTTTGACCACCACGGTCTCTCCTTCCAAAAGTTCGAACCCACATCTTCTATGCTTGCAGATTTCTAAGCTCAGGGTCTTTCTTTTCCAGATTCTAAAGACTCGGTTGACTATCTCTAATTCCGAGAAATCCTCCTCAACTTTGGTACTCCAATGAGTCTCTTCTCAAAGAATTTGGTAACGGATTAGCACCAAGGGACTCAATATCTCTGATGATTAAAAACAGATTTGCTTTGATTCCTAGATTAAGTTGGGATAATAATTGTTTTCCACGATTCAACCTTGAGAAATGAAAAAAAAACAAATTTTTGGAGTAGAACAATCTATCATCATTCATATTCTTAAGTAAAATGTATTTAAGTTAGATTATTTGATTTTTTACGTCACGAAATGTTCTTTGGTTTGTGTTTTAATTCAATTCAATAGCCACCTTCATTTTCCTAAATTGTAAACTCATTGTTTATTTTCGTAATAGATAATAATTAAGTACGTAATATATTTTCTAAATTGTCTTAGTGAAAGATGTAAATATAAATTTAGAAAACTGTTGAAGTTGAGACCCAACTCGAAAAGTGAACTTTGAACTTTATCCGCATACCTGGTTTACCAAGAGTAGTTCTATGGCTGATCCGCCCTTCTCGCCTTAATACAATAGCAAACGAAACTTTAGAGGCCAGATGTGCCTGCAAATTCTCATTCTGGTACCAAAAGTGAAGAGAGAATCTTCGCTAGAGTTGTAAAAGATGGGAGGAATAGGTTTTCCATCTCTATTCACTACTATAAACTTGAAGTCGAACCGTTCCAAAAATAAAGCGACCTTGTACACAGGTACCAACTGGAAAGGGGCCAGGAGGTTGTGAACCGCTTTTAGGAATGGAAACAGAAATGTGATGGAACAGAGGGAGACAGAGAGAGAAAGAGAGAGTGAGAGAAGAAGAAAGAGAGAATCCAAGTTGCACACGATTGTCTCGTAAAAGCTCAGATCTATTTACTTTGCGTTCCAAATTCCAGATTACGTCATTTCGACAATTTTCCGAGGCTCAATTCGACGTTCCATGTGCGAATAAATATTCGAACAATCAAAAACCATGAGCCTGAAGTTTGCAACGATTAGGATGAACAATATTTTTTTTAAATATCATTTTTTTTAAAAACATACAAGATTCAGAATTTTCTGGTGGAAAGTAGTTGTATACAACCCAGTACCTGAATCATCAAAGTTTCAACCCCCAGTGCATTTGAAACTCACTCTACTTCATTCTTAAAATTAAAAAATTCAACAATATTACCCTAATTCCTTGGGTACAATTTTATTAATGATAAGTCTTTTTTTCAATACTAAAAGACACCTCAAAAAGTTCCATCCATCCAGCTGACTTTGAATTCATCTCATATCATCCCTTAGACATAAAAAATTGACCAAAAATTCTGTAAACTTCGTGGGGTCAAAGTTTTATTGCTAATAATAGGTCTATTAAATGCTAAAAGACACCACACCAATTATGCTAAATCCTATTGAATTTTGTAGATTCCTATTGAATTCTGTTAAATCCTATTAAATTTTCAATAGGAATCAACAGAATTTAGTAGAATTCAACAGAATTCAGTAGGATTAAACAAATTTCAATAGGATTCAACAAAAAAAAAATATTTCTGCAACCCAAGCAAAACCACCATAGATATACGTTTTTGGCGTTGCTGAATCCGAATCCGAGGTATTTTTACTCCATCAGATAAAAATGAAGGTCAAGTGAAGGTCAAATGAGAAAGAACCCTTGAATTGGAGAAAAAAAACTCTTCTAAAACGTTTCTGGGTTAACTAAATTCGAATCTAGGGTTACTTTAACCCCATGGCATCAGTATCAAAGTCATGCCAAGGTCAAAAAGAAAAAAAATCATTGAATCGGAGGAAACTACTCTTCTAAAAAGTTTTTAAAGTCGATTCAAAAATTGCAAACAAACTCTGTTTCGACAAATTCGTTTGACTTTGATCCTCACCTAATGGCGTGAAAATTTTCTGACCCCAGAAATAACAAATAATTCATAGTCTCTATTCCACAATAAATTATTGCCTTGAATTGACCGCTGCCTTGGGATTCTTTCTGTTTATATTGAATAAAGCGAATAAACATTTGTGCGAACATTTGACGTATTTGGAATCGCCACCACGCAGCTATTGTAACTTGATTCGCGTCACCTCGACCTCGATACAACCATCTTCGAGATTCACTCCTACAATTTTCATCCACATCAACTACATCAATTACTCTTAATAATTTAAATATTTACAAAATGTATTAACTCGTAAATGTATTAAATATTCGTTGGCCTTGAACCGACTGGGTGAAATTTAAAACTGGACCACGTGTTGAACAATGTTTGCGATCTAGTTTCCTACATTTTAACAGTTTGTTTTTTTCTAAGTCTCTTTCAAGTGCGTTATCTCTGCACGCACCACGCAAAGTGAACCAACGTGGTGTGGTATTCAATTTTTAACGGTCATAAGTAGAAGGAGACCTTGTACTTTGCACGTTGATTGTGAAAGCGCGAGAAAGAAGTCGCATGATTATATTATACTTAAAGTCAACGTGACACGTTATCGCACCTAGCTAGGAAAAACTTCATCCGAGGACAAATTAACAATCAATTGCAAAATTAAATTTATGTAGAATTTTTCATTTTTTTACATTCCTATTTCTTTTTTTTTCATTTCTGTTTTCCCACTTCTTTGTTCTGTGACTTTTTGTCTCGTTGTGACTTTTAAGGACGAAGAGATAGGTGAAAATCTAACAGAATTCAATAGGATTAAACAGAATTAAACAAAATTTTTTAGGTCTAAGAAATGATGTGGAATGAGTTCCAAATCAACTGAGGTCAAACATTATTAATTAGAATATTAATTATTAAATTCTGCTGTATAATGCTAATAAATTATGATACTAAATTCTGTTGAAAGCTACTGAATCCTAAAAAGTTTTGCAAAATCCTATTGATTTCAGTTAAATCTTATTAGATTCTGTCGAATCCTATTCAATTGTTCTAAATCTTAATTATTTACATTCAATCTCATTGAATTCTTTTGAATACCAGATGAATACTTATTCGTCAATAGGGGAATACAAAAAGTAATAGATGAGATTGAACAGGATAGTTGCAGAGATCCTCCCACAATTTCCACTTACATATTTCTATCTTTTTTCTTCTACCCAGAAAACCGGGAAAAAATTCAAAATGATTTTGTGCAAACAAAATATACTTTGCACACTCTTGAATGATGCAAAATTGCATGAGGAGTTACGTCATAGAACAGCATGGTATCAATAAAATATCCGTTATTTAGATGGAGGCTTATTCAAGGTCTCGACCTTGATGCCTTGCAGAGATTCTTTCTTCAAGCGATCGAATTCGGTCTATAGAGCGAGGTAATGTTCCGTTCTCCTTGGAGAGGACCTCCGATAGGTTTTCTCTGACGTCACACATCTCGCATCCGTCCTGTGTCTCGCGGGAATTATTGATAAATTGCACCGCTAGGGTGACCTTTATCAACTTTATAAATTGCAAGTTCTACTTAATTCTAGACAATCCCACTGAATTCCAGATAATTTATCTTCAGTTTACTTTTTCTCTAATATGGCCAATGACAACCCAAATAGAGTGTTAAAAATTCCGACTGATTCCGATTGACTCGGATTTATTCCAATTGAAAACTTGCCTAGACCAATTCTGGACTGAAACTCTCAAAGTTCTCTGAAAATAAAGATGCAGAAAGAAAAATGAAAAACAAGAAAAAATAATCTAACTTACCATTTGATGCTGCGTTTGATAATGTGGTTCACCATGTGACGCTGCTTCCTGGACGTGACTTCTGACCTCTTCTTCCTCTTGTTGGCTCTCTTCCTCTCCAGGAGGGTCTCGACGTTCTCCAATTCCCCATCGGAAAATCGTTCGTCGACCTTAACAGAATTCTCGACCCACTGGGCAACGTCATCCTGCGACTTTGCCTCTATCGATAAAGTAGGTTCCACCCCGAGCTCCTCCTCGTTTATCAGCTCAGTCACAGCCGTCGGCTCACCCACAATGCCGACTTCATGTTTTGGTTCCTCGACCTTGCATTCCTCTCTTTCCTCTTCCCGTTTTACCGCCGCCTCTCGCAACTCACTTTCCACCATCTGACCTTCTGAATTCTCCTCTCGCTGCTCTGGAATATTAATGAGCTTTTCTGATTCTAAACAGATGGGGGACTCTTCAGGGGCTTCTTCAGAATCCTTGGTCGAGTCTTCCTTGAAACTCTTTAGGCTTTTCTGATCAGCCTTTTCATTTTCTGGGTCAGTCTTTTCATCTTCCAGATCCATCTTTTCATCTTCCAGATCCATTTTCTTATCTTTCTGATCCACCTTCTCATCTTCCTGATCCATCATTTCACCTTCCTGATTCATCTTCTCAATTTGCGGCTCAACCTCCCCAATATCTATCTTCTCTACTTCCGGACCAGTCTTCCCAATCTGTATACTCTTCTTATCAACCTTTTTTTCTTCTTCCTCCTGCTTCTCATTCTTAATTTCCACAACCGCTTCATTACTTTCCGAATCTTCTTTGATTGCCAGAACCATTTCAGTTTCGTCTTCTGACTCCTCTACACTATCAGACTTGGCCAACACTTCACCCATTTCAACCGTTTTCTCGTCCCAGTTCAGCTCCTCCAGAAGACTTTTCTCTGTAGTCTTGAGAGCATCCTTGGTCTCTTCCAGATCATGCTCAGCAATCTCGAGATCGTTTTCCGCGTCTCGGAGGACGCACTGAGCTTTTTCGAGGTCATGAGCAAGAAGATTCTTGCGTTGTTGGTTTACGTTTTTCACCCTGGAGTTGGTCCCGGGGGGAGTGGACTCTGGATTCTCCTCTGGCTTCAGAGGCTTCGGATCATCTCCATTTGCTGGCTTTGGATCATCTCCGTTTGCTGGTTTCGGGTCCGAGGAATCGACCCGCAATTTCTCGGCTGCATCTAGCTTGACGTTGTCCATTTCCGCGTTAAGAGCAAAACTCTCACTTTGGTCCTTCGTCAATCGCAATGTTACGTTAGATTCCGTTGGTCCGAAACCTTTCATTTATCGACTGGTCATCTCCAAATCGCGTAAGCGTGACGTGGGGACCTTGAGTTATTTTGAAGAGCCAAGGTTCGAGTGTGTCCTTAATAATGTCAGAGAGGGCGAGCTGGCATGAATTCCCCGGCTGGTTCCGAAAGCGACGCTTATCTTTCCTCTGGGAATCTGAAATGCAAATAAGTAATGCTTATCCGGTTCATTGTTTTGTCAGATATGGTAATATTTTTTTAAAACTAACGCAAAATCCAAAATTATCTGGTGGAAAGTAAATTATTAATGCTAAAAGACATCCTAAAAAGTTTCATCCCTCATTTTTGTGACTCCCCCCCCCCTTATACCATCCCATAGACCTAAAAGTTTTTGGTAAGTATGGGGGTAGGTTCCAAATGAGATTAGGGAATTTTTGGTGTAATTTTTAGGTTCAAGGTATATGTGAGCACATTGACAAAAAAAAATTGCAAGACAAAGACAATGCGACAAGTGAGCTGAACGTGACGGTTCCAATGTCCTCTGCCAATGTCAACAGAATTAATTAAGGGCATGTGTTACTTACCATATGAGCAAATTTAGATTACCCAGGTTTTTTCTACAATTTTTACTTTTACAAAAAAAAAAATAATAGTGAACAGTCGTCCATGTTCATTTTCTCGACCGATGTGCATTATTATTTATTTGAAAAAGTAAAAATTGTAGAAAAAAACCTGGGTAAACTAAACTTGCTCACATGGTAAGTAACATATGCCCTTAATGAATCATTTCTCGTACTTTATTATATTAGTAATATATCAATTTCTATTCTCCCTGACAAATTTTTTCCTCCTGATCGAAGCTAGAAACATTTACTCTTTGATCTTTCATTTCAATGTCTTTATTTGTTCTAAGAAAGTCTATAAATTCAATACCCATTCAATCTTTGTTTTGTAAATTCGAAAAATGTCAGTCTGTTTTACCGACTGAGCGGAGAGCACGCGGTAGGCGTGAGGTTAGAATAGAAAGATCTGTTTACGTGACGAAGCAACGCACATGCTCTTGATTAATGCATACGTGTGAGAAAATTGTGTTTTCGAAGAGGCAAGTTCGTTGAAAAAGACCCCTATTCGTAAATGTTATCTTTTCATGACGAAAAATTCTTATCAACTATCACAATTTAGACTGCTATAAAAATATTTGTAAACAAGTAATTTAAAGTAATCTGAATATCATTGCTGATAATTTTTGATAATTATCCATGTAATTAAAAATACAAACTGTCCTATTATTTTCATATTATATTGTAACTTTTGTAATCACCTTCGTTCTTTCATCTATTACTATAGTAATAGACAGTAGATATTATACTTACTGCCTACTATTATTATTATCTTTATTATTATCTTTATTATTAGTACTATTATTATTCACTTTTTTATAATTATTTTTTCACAAAGGATATATGTAAGTTAGACGTCGTATATGGATAAGCATTCGAAGTCGTGAACCTCTAGATTTCAAGGCTGAACTTCCATCAAAGAGAGTGATATTATTTAAGGTGATGGTTATTGATTGTAATAAATGAGCACGACTGATATTTCTTCTCTTAATAATTGAACCTCATAAATAGAACCTCAAACATTCTTAGGAATTTTTGTGCAACTAGAAAGATATTTTAACAATGTTTATACACCATACTGAAAATAAAACAAAATGAAAATTGTACTATAGTCATATCTACAACATTTTTTTCTATTGTTTCAGATTTCAGCATCTTTAGCCTATTTTCTGTTTAAAAATTTGCTAAAATTTTCAGAATTCATTGTTTTCAGTCTGATACTAATTCCAAGATTTTTTGTAATTCCTTTTTATCATACTTTCATGATAATTTTGTCTATTCCACAACCAGTCTTCATTGTTTATAATACTTCATAATTCTGATAATTTCGCAATCAATTTGGTGTTAGCATTTTGCAGTTCTTTTGTTTATATACTTCCTACGACATTTTTAGTAATAATTAAAATATCTAGTTCCCCAGTAATAGAGTCTGAGTGACTCTTCTTAATAATAAACATCTACATTCTACATTGTTTTCCACCAGAGCTACAGCTTACCTCCTTGAACAATCTTCAGTTGCTTAGAAAGGCTCCAGAGAAACGTCCATAGGTCAGAGATTCTGAGAAACCCTTGAAATCCGTTCTATTCAACTTTCGGATTTTAGAGGACCAGCTTCACAAAGGCTGAAGGTCGAAGGTTTCCATCTCTATTTCCGTTCCTTCATCTCATGTGTATTCCGGAAAAGCAGAGAGGAGATTTTTCTCATACTAGATTCGGAGAATTATACTCCCATTGCAGTGAGAAGGTCAGAACTCACAAGATATCTCATTAAGTCGGAACACTGTACCCACTGTACCGGCACTTTTGTTCGGGGGTTCGCGGATTTTTTCGTATTGACCAATCAGGCGCGCCCAATGATTTTTCATGCCACCACGCGTACCTGCGCATCGGGGCAGCACTCAGAAAAAGCCTCGATCTTTCTGGTTATGAAAATTCCGCACATGAGGGTGATTTCGAAGGTAGAACTGATTTTGGTCGTTGGAGATTGAGTCAGTTTGCAATTTTGAGGTCCGCGAAGTCTCGTGTCGCGTACATTGACTACATTCCGTTTGTCGGCCGATCCGACCCCTTCCCTTTACTTTCGGTCCCGCTATGGTGGGAACAAAATGGCCGATTGCGGACAATGCATTTGAAACAATGCTTTTCTTCTTCAGAGGGCTTTTTACCTTCCTTGGAAGAGATTCATCGAGTGAAGTCGAATTATCAGCAGAGTGGAAACTTCACGCGATTGGTCAGGCTACGCCGATGACATTCACTGACATTTGATGATTGATCGCTCCCAATTTTTCAATCAACCTCAAGCCGAGTGTGAACCACAAAAAATACATGACGATACAAATGATATGAATATAAGTTGCGGAGTTTGGGCGCGCAGCGCTATCTCTGGGGTTGTAGCCCTTTTGCATACTGAGAATGTGTCGGTAAGGCAGATGTTAGAGAGACGATTGGGTTTTTAGAGCACTATAAAAACGCTCGAAATTTGTCGTTTTTTATGATACTTTTGAAAACAAGATTTTTGAGACAATTATTTGAAAATACTGGCAAAAGTTTCGGATTGGAATTTATTCCGAATCATTCCGGAATTTGGAATGACCGAATTTATTCTTATTGAAAATTCGAATTAATTTGGAGTGACGGCCACGGATTGATTCGGATTGAAAATGTCCTTCCAATTATAGCCGAACCCGGTCAATCTGAATTTATCAGAACTTTTAATAATTATTCGGATTGATTCGGATAGACAGGATTCATTCGGTTGACCGGATTCATTAGGATTGAAAGTTCGGATTGATTCGGAATGATCGAATTTATTCTGATTGAAAGTTCGGACGATTAATGCGGATTGATGGCGGATTCATTCGGATTGATGTTGAATGGTCCTCGGATTGAAAACTCCCTGCGGATTAGATTCGAATCTAAATGAATCCTGCCACTCCGAATAAATCCCAATTTTTAGGAATCAATCGGATTGATCCGGATAGGCCGGATTCACTTGGACTGAAAGTTCAGATTGACTGGATTCAGTCGGATACATTCGGATTGATTTAAAATGACCGTATTTATTCTTATTGAAAGGTCGGATTAATTCTGATTAATTCGGATTGTCTGGATTCATTCTGTTTACAAGTCTGGATTGATATTGAATTGGCTCCGGATTGATTCGGATTGAAAATTTCCTTCCAATTATATCCGAACCCGGTCAATCTGAATTTATCAGAACTTTTAATATAATTATTCGGATTGATTCGGATAGACAGGATTCGCTCGGATTGACCGGATTCATTAGGATTGAAAGTTCGGATTGATTCGGAATGATCGAATTTATTCTGATTGAAAATGAATCCGGACACTCCGAATAAATCCCAATTTTTAGGAATCAATCGGATTGATCCGGATAGGCCGGATTCACTTGGACTGAAAGTTCAGATTGACTGGATTCAGTCGGATACATTCGGTTTGATTTGAAATGAACGGATTTATTCTTATTGAAAGTTCGCATTAATTCGGATTGACGGCGGATTCATTCGGATTGATGTTGAATGGTCCTCGGATTGAAAACTACCTTCGGATTATATCCGAATCCAAATGAATCCGGCCACTCCGAATAAGTCCCAATTTTTAGGAAACATTCGGAATTTTTGAATTTATTCGGATTAACACTGATTAATTCGTATTGATCAGATTCATTTGGAATACATGTTCGGATTGATTTGGATAGAAAAAAGTCCAGGATAATTCGGAAATTTTCTTCGAATCTATGAAAATTTCCCTGAATTAAAGAAAAATTTTCTCAGTCAAAGAAAATTTGTCCTAATCATCAAAACTTCCGAAAAAATTGATTATATATATAAATATTATGCGTTTGTGGAATAAATTTAAATAAAAATGAGGAAGGGAGTGTCGTTAGGTAATTGAAAATAAAAACAAGAAACAAACCTTCCAGTATTAATTTATATATATATATATTCGTAGAATACTCGTGTTTTATAATAATCGAAATTAATTAATAATACCATGTATATACATATATTTATATATAATATATCAACAAAATATTTTTAATCATCAGATCCTTATATAATATAATCTACAGATTAAACAGTCTAGTTTGATCTAAAAGTCAGTTCCTCCTTCTTCTTCTATCTTTTCATTGCACATTCTCATGTCGAATAAATAAATTAATAAGAACAAACTTAATCCCTGTAGGTCATCCTGAGATGAGACTATAGAAAAATTGTAACTTATGTATTAAAATATTATAACGATAGCTTTCAGCTTTCACTACAAATAACGAATCGACACTGAACAATCATTGTTTGTAATCTAAGAAAAAATTTTAATCATATAACATATTTTCTTCTCTGAAATATAATTAATAATAATATAAGATTATATAAAGTGATGGATCAAAACCAAAATTTTTTTTTTTTATTTTATCCCACCCTCACCTCCTTCTAACATAAACAAACTTTTTTGTGTACATTCAACAACTAAACAATTCATCACGTTTATGTCTCAAGTGTGCGATTTACAACATTCCCATCTTTGTGAAATACCGAATTCAATTTTAGATAACGGTACAAAAATGTTCTTCACTGTTGCGAAATTCACAGTTACATATTTCTATTTATAGCAAAAATTTATGATATAATAGTAATAATAGAAATGATAATACTAATATTAATAATGGTGATATAATAATTATTATATCAAATAATAATAATAATAATAAAGGGTGGCTACTAAAATCGAGTTAACAATCTCGAAAAATAAGTTTCATTGACTCGGAGAAAATTGATTTGATTCAAACATATTTTCTTAGAGTCAATAAAAATTTCTTCAATTTTTTTGAATCAATGAAAATTTATTTAATTCAATGAAAATTTATTTGAACTTTTACAATAAAAATAAATAAATTCGACTCAATGAAAATTTCTTTGACTTAACAAAATTTGAAACAAAACTTCATTCAAAAGTTTTATCAAGTCAAAGAAAATCGATTGAATTTCTTGAAAACTTCTTTGAATATAAATGAAAATTTATTACATTTAAAAACAAATTCTCTGAGTCAATGAAAATTTTTCCTAATCAAATTTCTAAAAAAATGTTTTAATTCCAATAAATCAGAATCAAAATAAGATTCATTGGCACAAAGACTGAAAGTCACCTTCATTGACTCAAAGAATAGAGTCAAAATTTTTGTATTTCCTTGAGTCAAATTTTTTTTCTATTCCACAATGACAAATGTTCTTTAAAAAATTATTCAGATGCCACTGTGATAATGATATTGATAACAATTAAGTAAATCATTAATAGTAATAATAATAATAATAATAAATTTTGATTTTTAACGGAATATGTAACAGGTTTCGCAGCAGTGATGTGCTTAACTCAAGTTTTCCACGAATTTTCTACCTTATACATTTACCTATACATACGTGTAAAACATTTTTTCTGCTAGCTAAAAAATCTCTTATCATGTTCTTCTCATTTTTATCTACACAATGTGCTCTCGAGTTTACATCATCCTTCTAATTTTCATATTAATATTATCGCTTTAAAACTACTGAAATAGCACCTTTTTCGCGTTTCTCGCATTCCAATCCAGACTTATATGTGTCGAATTATTTCGCCTATCACGTATTTTCGAAAAAAAATCGACGCCACCTTGAGATTATTTATTTCTATCCCACATCCGATTAAATTTTTTAATTATTCTACATCCATGTTCTAAAACAAAATTCAATTTATAATTATCATTTAAGATTATTACATAAATTAAAAAAGATAATTTTTTAAATGAATGTTTAAAATTTTAATTCTAATTTTTTTTAAATCTAAACTATGATCTGAAATTGATTTTATTGTCTTAAATTTGTTTAATTTATAATTATAATCAAAAAATTTTAGAAAATCAGAGGATAATGATTTTCAACTCCGTGTAGGATTTTCCTTTTTTCTTTCTTTTTTTTTACATAGGTATGTGTGACGATATAATATGTCAGTAGATATATTCCATTTTGACCAGAGAAGCTCTCGAAATTTTTACAGTATTGCTTTATGACTCGAGGGTCTGAGACTAGGAATAGTAATTATAAAACTCATGACTAAAAATATATCTACGAAAAATGACACGTTTTTGGATAAATTACTTATCCAAAGTTGATATATATATATAAATGTAGAAAAGTGACAATTTCTTGAGTCAATGAGAATTTTCTTCGAATTTGTGAAAATTGATTGAAGTAATGAAAATTTTCTTTGAATCCTTGTGAATTTCCTTAAATTAATAAAAAAAATTCCTTTGAATCAATGACATTTTCTTTGATTCCAGAAAATTTGATTCAATGAAAATTTTCTTGAATTAAAGTAAAGTTCTTTAGAAAAATGATAATTTCCTTGAATTAATGAAAATTCCTGAGTGTATTTTTATTACATTAAATCTCTGCTTGAAATTCACTAGCACATTTTGAAAACAATTTGTAACAATTTTAATTATGCATTCTTCTTAAAATAAAATTGTATTTGTAAATTACAATTTGATCTTTGAATACACAAATTAGCTTATGGATTTATAGCAATAAATGGCTAAAATTTCGACATTTTGTGAATTCCATAGAATTTCCCCTGAAATTCGTTACAATAAAATTTCTCTCAAATAATTTCAGTTTTTTTTTTAATTTACACAAATAAATCTGTAAAAAATACGTATCTCCAAGAGATAAAAAAAAATAATTTCCATAAACTAATTTATAGTTCAGTTGAAATTTGATTTTCGTCTGGAGGTCAAAATAAATGTTACCTAATGCACTGATTAAAAACTCACTCCATCTGTATAAAATTATTTTTTTTACATTTAAGGCAGTTTCGAAACCACAAGCAAAACACTTAGAAAAATAAATTTATTCCTAAAGTTGAAAAATTATTTGCATTATTATTTTTTTTCAGATGGAATAAAAATGCAGGCTTGTGAGTTGAAAAATATTTTTTGAACTCCTACTGGTTTGAAAACGACCTTACTGTGTAACAAGTTTGTCTTATTTTAACAAATTTCAAGTACGGATTTATATTTTTGAACGACAAAATGTATCATAACTTCTTAACGCTGACAGTATCTAGATTACATTGCCTATATTATGTCCTTGTTGAGAAAGACTCAGTCGATACAATATTGGTGTCTATAGACGCTCTCTGAATAAATTAGAAAAACAGACTAAAGCTACATCTGCTCGGTACAATGCCACACGATACACAATTTTCAACACGTGACAACTAAAACGATAGTTTTAATATTCGTCGCTAAAATATTCACAAGCAGCTGTGTTTTGTCTGCTGATGAGAAACTCAAAAAAATCTTTGATTCTTTCAGATTGAAATCGCTTTCATGTCGAAATTTTGAAAAATATTTTTTATTTTTTATACTAGACCATTTGACTTCTGGCCATTTTAAGGTAATCTTGAATTTACGGAATTCGGTAGAATTCAAAGACATTATACAGAATTCTTAGAGTTCTAAAAAAATTCCAAAGAATTAAAAAAAACTCAAAGGGATTTTAAAGAATTGAAAGAATTTCGAAGAATGAAAGGCGCATTACAAAATATTTAAGAAATTTTAAAGAATTGAAGGAATTTCAAATTTTTTCCAAGGAATTCCAAGGAATCAAAACAAAATTCAAAGAATTCAAATAAATTCAAACTTATTATTTTTTTTT
>JAUESI010000002.1:2282697-2296372 GCA_032275145.1 Synergus laeviventris
AATTTGCTTTTGCCTCATATATTGATTTATATAAAAATAATATAAAAGTTACTTTTGACTGATTTGCTAGACTAAAAGTTACTTTTGACTGATATATCAGTAGAAGAAGTTGCTCTTGTCTGATATCTTAATTGATATGAAAATAATATAACAATTACTTTTGACTGATTTTCTGGACTAAACGTTACTTTTGACTGATATATCAGTATAAGAAGTAACTTTTGGCCAATGCCTTAATTGACATTCAAAAGTTACTTTTGACTGATATATCAGTAGAAGAAGTTGCTCTAGTCTGATATCTTAATTGATATAAGAATAATATAACAATTACTTTTGACTGATTTTCTGGACTAAAAGTTACTTTTGACTGATATATCAATAGAATAAGTTACTCTTGGCTAATGTTTTAATTGATATTCAAAAGTTACTATTGATTGGTTTCCAATTATAAAAGTTACTTTTGACTGATATATCACTAGAATAAGTTGCTCTTGGTTAATGTCTTAATTGATATAACAAGTTACTATATTGACTGATTTCTCAGTATAAAAGTTACTTTTGACTGATTATTCAGTAAAAAGTTACATTTGACTGGTATTCTGGTAGATTACGAGAGTCAAGAATCGAGACTAACCAAAATTATTGACTTGAAACATTTGATAACTTTAAAGCTGAGTTGAGTAGAATAAAATGTCTAAAATGAAACACATGTATGGGTCAATGTTTTTGGTATGGGTAGTGTCGATTCTTGACTTTCGAAAATGTTTCGAAAGTTACTTTTCACTAATTTTTCCCACAGAAAAATTTTTGTTTGACTGATTCAATAATATTACTGTTACTTATGACTGATTTGCTACTCTAAACGTTACTTTTGACTGACTTCCGATAGTTCTCAACAGTCAAGAATCGAGACTACCCAAACCAAAAACATTGACGTATAAAATTTGTTAATTTTAAAGCGTGAACTTGAGCTCAACCACCCTAATTATTAAAAAACAAATTTTAGTTGTGTTATTAAAATTAAGGATATCTATTGAAGATAAGTAAATAATAATTGGCTGGAAAGATTGAAGTTCGCCATATTACAGATTCCCACGTGCGCTAGTAAGAGTATAACGTGCAATACTGGTCACGCGGAGACCATTGACCGCAAGCTTCGTGGCTCTGAAGGCGATTCTTTCAACCACCCGCGCACATCGATCCACTATAAAAGGTACATTCACACGAAAGGGAATTTATTATTAATTACTATCTCACTTCGTAAAGTAACACATTTTTTAATGAACTTTTCAGCGATTGGTCAAGTTAGCCAATTTAATAGTCAATCAGTCAAGATAATGAATCAATCATACAAGATAATGCGTCAATTAATCAAATAACTAAATCAATCAATCGAGTTATTGAGTCAATCAGTCAAGTTACTGAGTCAATCAGTAAAATTAGTGAGAAAATCACCAAAGTTTCTGAGTTAATCAGTAAAGGCTCTGAATTAATCAGTCAAGTTCTTGAGGCAATCAGTCAAGTAACTGAGTCAATCAGTGAAGCTACTGAGTTGCCTAATCAGTGAGTAAATTATTCAAGTACCTGATTCAAGTCAATCAGTCAAGGCACTCAGTCAATCAATCAATTTACTAAGTCAATTATTCAAGTTACTGTACTAATTAGCCAAGTACCTAAGTTAATCAGTCAAAACACTGAGTCAATCAGTCAAAGTATTGAGTCAATCAGTCAAAGTACTGAGTCAATCAGTCAAATTAGTGAAAAAATGACCAAAGTCAATCAGTCAAGATAATGAATCAATCATACGAGATAATGAGTCAATTAGTCAAAGCACTAAATCAATCAATCGATTCATTGAGTGAATCAGTCAAGTTACTGACTCAATCAGTCAAAGCACTGAGTCAATCAGTCAAATTAGTGAGAAAATCACCAAAGTTTCTGAGATAATCCGTAAAGGCTGTGAATCAATTAGTCAAGTTGTTGAGTCAACCAGTCAAGTTATTGAGTCAATCAGTCAAGTTCCTGAATCAATCAAAATAATTTAAATAACAGAATCAGTGATTTGAAATTTGACTGATTCTCTATAAAATTCTATCAATTTAAAAAAAAGAAATAATATAATAAATTTGTCTCATTTTTAAAAAGTTGATTCTTTTTGAATTTTCGGTTGATCTATAATGAGGAGGAATTTATGAATGATTGGGTCATTCTTGAACACTTGTCCCTTAACCCATAACCTCGGGATCAAACCGAAGCGTCGATTCGAATTACATAATCAAAGACGAATAATGGCCGAGGACAGTAGACTGGCAGAAAAACGACCCACTTTGAAATCGAGCTAATAATAATACTTTGTTCAAGACCTAATACCTATTCCCGAACTGTTTACATTATATTCTTTATCTCAACTTTAACTTTTATGCGACTATTATCGACTCCGATTACGTAATCCGATTTCCTTTCTGTCCTAAAAATATGAAGTTCTTTTAAATGTTCTTGGTAGTTAAAGGAATAAGATAGGAATTGAGTACCTTTCTCGAGATTTAGGAGAAATATTATTTTCTTGGAAAATATAGTATTAGATTGTAAAAAATATACTACACTAACATAAAAACATTAATCTATATACAAACCGTATTTTTTTGAAGATAGTACAAACTTTCTTAAAATACTCTACCACAGTCAAAAACATTGACCTATATTGAAACCCCCACCTACGTTTTTAAAAAGATAGTATAACATCATAATAAATGTATTGCTCTAACCAATAACATTGACCTAAATCTAGACCCTCATCTATATTTTTTAACGGTAGTACAATAAAACTCTAAATGTACTAATCTGGACAAAAATACTGACTTTGATAGAAATCAATCTAACAAAAAACATCGACTCATGCCGAGACCTCAGACAATGCTTTTTGAAAAGATAGTACATTGTATTCCTAAATATACTATCTGAAGCAAAAACATCAACTCATATCGAGACTCCACATATATTTTCGGAAAGATAGTATACTCGTAATATTGTAATAGATGTATCACCATAATCAAAAACATTGAACCATTTTTTCAAAATAATCTAATATAATCAAATTTTGATTCAGAATCTTTAATAAACGCCACAAAAGTTTCTGCCCTCTCTCACATTTGGAACTTACCCTACTTCATCCCTTAAAATTTAAAAATTCATCAAAATTTTAATGCTAAAAGACATCCTAAAAACAATCCCTTAAAAGTTTTTGTTTAGTATAAGGTAAGTTCGAGATGAGCCAGATGGGGGAGGGGGTTGAAACTTTGGTTGTTCATTTATTGGGTTGTGCACAACTCCTTTCCACCAGAAAATTTTCGATCTTGTATATTTTAGAAAAAATGGTTTTTTTTTTGTTTATCGTAAACGTTACAAACTTCAGACTCATCATGCGCAGACCCTTCCTAATGTTTTTTTGAAATGATAGTACAACATACCCCTAAACACACTTCACAGATTACTAAAATATATATAATCTCACCTACTGAACAAAGGATGCCAAAGATGATGTTCCTCCAGGTTGCTCGCAGTTGAGCTAACTTCCGACTCCTGCTTCAGCAACCCACTTCGGACCCTGAGCAAGGGTGGATAGGAATTATTCTTCCGGCTTCTCGACAGGTCGATAGGAGCCGGCATCAGTGTACCAATTGGTTTGCAGCTGAGTTTTGGTTTAGTCTTACTACTTGCATCCACATTGCTAACATTGTTCACACTCCTCCCCACGTCATAAACTTGGCCTAGCCCACTTTTGCCAAACGGCCCATGTCCCTGATCCAGAACATCTTGAAGATGACCTAAAGATATCACTAAAAGGTCCGGATCACGGAGCAGTTCGGGCTTATTAAGAGCCTCTGGTAGTCTCAGTTCTGGCCGAGAGGTCAGCAGCTTGGGTATCTCGATGCAAGGTGCTGCGGCCAACCCAGGGAGACAATCTCTTGGCACAAGAAGAGGATCAGGAATCAGATGTCTTGATGTCTTCAAAAGTTCCCTAAGCTGGTTCGCAGGATTCGAAGGCATCTCCGATATAGTTGAACTCGCCACCATAAAGGGATCTTGATGATCCAAAGTTGGGCCCCTCGAGCCCTTCATTTGTTTGCTCGCGAAGAACATCGCCCTCTGCTGGGCTAGCAGAAAGGCATTCTGCGCCTCGTTGAAGAGGGATCTGCCGCTACTCCTGGTTTGCTGCAGCCTCTGAACATCCGTCATCTGCAGCTCCGGTATCCGAAGCTCCGGCATCGGGAAGTATACTTCCCTCGGAGACGCCTTCCACATCTCAGGATTCGACTCCTGCCGCTGACGCTCTCGAAGAGCTGCGAGTATCTCCGCCTGGTCCTTAGTTTTGTCGAATTCCCTGGAATCCAAACTGCTCGGTGACGAGAGGATTCCCTTCAAAGTCAGATCATTCTTAGCATCCTCGGAGCAGGACACCGAACAAGGGGGACTGGGTAGGAGCCTCTCGAGATAGGCTGACGACGATCTTCTAGACGTCGGAGAACAGGGGATTCCACTCGGCTGGGGAGAAACTGCACTGCTCCCTTGGGATTTGGAGTCCTCGACCAAATCCTGGATCCGGAATCCAGACTCCTCTCGGCCCTTCTTAGCCTGGGCCTCGTTGCTTCTGCTGGTGACGATCTGCAACAGCGGATTCTGGTTCCTCTGCATCTTTCGCAGCGGGGCCTCCAACTCTTCACGAAAACGCTTCAGCTGCTCCGATACTCTAAGGAAGTCTTCCTGCTGCCGTCTTAGGTCTTCCTGGACCTGGGAGTCGCAGTCATCATCTTCATCCGGTAGACGAATTGAGGCTGGCAGTTCCGTCAGTTGTCGATCCAACCTTGGGAAAGAAACTGTACTCTCTGGAGACTCGACCCGACCCTTGGCTGGTTTGATGGGCACTAGGTCGGGCTTCGCACGATGCTGCCAGGCTGGTATTGCTATTGAGAGGCCTGAGAAGCGACTTGCGTCGGCGACAACTGGTCCCGGTACCTTCTCTCTCAACTCCATCTGCGAGTCCGGGGATCTATTTCCCGAGAAAGGCTTCTTCTGCTGCGGATTTGGGGGTTTCGTTGCTATAGAGACCGAAAGCCCTGGAGTGTTCCTCAGAGCCTTTAGGATCCTGGAACTGTCTGTTTCTGGATCCCCAGCCTCTTCGCTATTGTTCTCCTTTCCCGCCGCTGCATTTCTCGGCTCTGCTAAATCTCCTATTTCCACTTCCTCCAGGATCTTCTCAAGATGCAGATTGTTCTCTATTTCGACAATCTCGTTCAAGAGAACATTCTGACTCTCGATATCTTTCGCGATATCCTTCCCAAGGTTCTCACTCATGTTGTTGTTCTCCGAAACGAAATATCTGCTCCCAAAGTTCTCGTTCTCCACCACTGGCTCCGGCGTCTGGAGTTCGGCTTGATCCCTTCCCTTCTCAACTACCTCATCCTCTATTCCGTTCAGGGACAACTCCAGCTCCTCGAGGAGCTTTGCTGTCTTCAAACTAGAAAGCAGTTTCGTGCTCGAAAACGACGTCGAGTCGAGCATCTTCAGGATATCCTGGAAATCCGCCTCCCTTGACTGTTCCAAAGCTTCGATCTGTTCCTGACTCTTCTCATCAGCTTTGCCCTCTTGTTGTCCTTCCATTACATTTTCTTTTGATCCCTCTTCCTCTCTCTCCTCATCCCCAGCTCTTCCTTCCACTATTAATTCTATTTCATCTTCCTCATCCTCAACATCTTCGTCATCCTCCACGTAGCTATACGTCTCCACTCCCTCTTCAATACCTGCCCTATCAAAATCCAAACCTTTGTCTCTTGACCTCTCCTCACTCCCCCTTAACTGTAGCTGCTCCAACACGACTCGAGGCTGCATCAGCCGATTCCTCTCCAATGCATCAAGGTCGATACATCTCTTTCTTCTACTACCTTCCTCCAGTTCATCCTCTTCAACTCCAACCGGATCATCATTTCTCTCCACTTCCTCCTCACTCACTCTTTTTCTCTTCTGCCTCCGATAATCATTCCTCCTCTTCCCCGACTTCCATTCATTAATCTCATCCTCCAGACCTTCCCTCTTCCTCTTCCTGTAATCATCCCTATCCCTAATCTTCTCTCCCTCTGCAAGTTCTCTCTTGTCTTCCCTAAGTTCGTCTTTCTTTTCTACCTCATCCCTTCTTTTAACCGTCTTTCTGACATCTTCCCTATTCCTAACTTCATCCCTGTCTTTATCTTCACCTCTGTTTTTAACTTCACCCCTATTTCTCACTTCCTCTTTCCTCTTCTTTCCGGCATCACTTATCCAAGCACCATTGACCCTCTCCTTAATCCCAAACTCCTCCAAATCCCCATTTGCCAACCTGCTCAGCTGCTCATCCTCCTTGGAACCGTTTTCCTTCCCCGAGCATTCCTTCTCCATTTCCATCATCATCCCCGAGTTCAGCAGCACCGGGTACGTATTTGATGCCGTCCTCGGTATCGAACGCCATCCCTGCGCAGTCTTGGTCAGCTTTATACGATTCCGCTTATCGTAGTCCTCGCATCGCACCTCCACGATTTTCTGGTCATGCTGCGACGCCCAGAGGAAGATCGGATTGACCTTGGGCCTCTTCTCCTCCGGCTCCTCTTGAACCCGAGCCTCTGCCTCGTACCGTCTCTCATGCCGGTAGTGCCTCTGCCTATGTCGCTGGGGCACGAAACCCCGGGCGGGGGTTGCACTCATCGCTCCATCCAACTGCAATACCTCCTCTAGGATTTCATGTTCCCAGGGTTCTAGGACTCTAGAATTTCAAGATTCTATGATTCTAAGCTTCTCTACTGGTGCTTCTCCCGGAAAGGAGCCAATCGATCCGGAGTCTTTGGCAAAAGGATCAAGACATCACCCACCCCTGGATTTCACTGCCAACTCATACCTGAAACACTAGCACTCGTTAAACCTTTCACCTCACCAAACCAAGCTAGAGTAATAATTGTCACCCTCACTTTTCACCTCTACTCAACACTACACAAAAACACTTTTTGTTTTAATTTTAAGTTTTTTATTTTATTTTTTGTTATTTCATTTTTTGTTTTTTTTAGTTCGGCTTCAATACCCGCTACCAAAGTGTCACCCCACTCTGGATCATCCCCTCGATTAGGAGATCTCTCGATTAGGAAATTCGATCTGCGGAACCGGCTCGTGTTCGGTGTATTCGACCGGCGAGTTTGCGGACGATTTATCTGGACGAGGGGTCGACGGACTCCAGGTTTAGTCGCGAGCGGGTGCGCAAGGCATCTTCGCGGATCGGCGACGATATTGTCACATCGGTGACGTAACTGCACTGCGACAAGGGCTCGGTGTTGATTACATAGCGAGAGGCGCAGAGTCACTGCTTCGCAAGGTAGATAGGTACTGGCTGAATTCTCCGCCTTTGGTTTTGCCGCCCCCGCTCTCATCCCTCCGCGCTGCCTCCCGCTCGCCACCACCACCCCTCCCTTCACGCTCGGCGGGCGTCCAACCTGCGGCCAACGTTCCTCGATATGAGAGGAACCACGGGAGAGGGAGACGACAAGAGGTGGAGAGGGGAAGAGGGGATCGTGTCGAGACTTGCAAGTGCGCGGACGCGGTCGCGCCCCTGTTGTGTGCAGAGAGCACTGTGGAGTTAATTTACAGTGGACAATCTTACGCGTCTTCTCAGCTCGGACGATCGCGATGTATCCGTTTACTGACTATGTGCAATTAGGTATTTCACGTTGTGACGTAATAATCCAAAATGGCCGTACGCTAGTGCATAAACATTGGCACCAAATGCATGGAACCATGGAACTGAACTTAATTTTTTTAATATCTTTATAAAAAAATATTTCTTAATATTTTAGTATTTGAAAATAGTTTTAGTTTCTGAAAAGCTATTTAATAAAATAATAAAATAGATACCTTTTTAATCTCGATTTTTATATTTTATTAAATAGTTTTTCAGAAACTAAAACTATTTTCCAAATATTAAAATGTTAAAAAATGATTATTTATGATGATATTAAAAAATAAAGTTCAGTCCCATGCATTATTTGGTGCCAATGCTTATTATGACGGCCATTTTGGATTATTACGTAACAACGTGAAATACCTAATTAACGTCAGATATATATATTTCGATGGAAAAAGTAAATAAATATTATTATTATTGCTTTATATATATATTTGAAATTTGTAAATGGCAACATTTTTTTTTATCAATAACTAAGCACGCGCGTATTTCGTCTTTAGAAACTGAAATGACAATTTAAATCCGCAAGCTTGTCCATGTCCTTTTTAGAATTAAAAAACAAGGTATTTCACGTTGTCATGTAATAATCCAAAATGGTCGTACGCTGGTGCATAAACATTGGCACCAAATGCATGGGACTGAACTTTATTTTTCTAATATCCTCATAAATAATCATTTCTTATAACATTATATAGTATTGGGAAAATAGTTTTAGTTTCGGAAATGCTATTTAATAAAATAATAAAATAGATAAACTAAAAAAATTTCGATTTAAATATTTTATTAAATAGTTTTTCAGGTTTTTCAGAAACTAAAACTATTTTTTAGATACCAAAATGTAGAGAAATTATTTTTTAAGAAGATATTAAAAAAATAAAGTTTAGTCCGATGTATTTGGTGCCAATGTCTATGCACCAGCGTACGGCCATTTTGGATAATTATGTAACAACATGATAAATACCTAATTCCCAAATTACTTCTTTTGAATGGGACCACTCTGGCTACGCATTTTAAAAGTTAAATGATTTAAATTGTATGTTTAAAGCGGATTTAGAGTGGAAACAATGAAAAAATAGTTTTTGAAAGGAATATTTGCATTCGTAGGTACTTTCTTGACAGTCGTATTGTTTTGGTCCTTGTTATGACAGTTGCACATGCACATATAATAACCTAAGAATTATGGAGAAAAGTAAGGCAAAGGGTCCAAGAAATTACTGTATGCAGATTATAAATACTATTAGGTAATTTATTTACTTTTTCCTCGGAATATATCTAATTTTAATATTAATTCATTTTTATCCCCCAGGATTTTGTTAAAATTCACTGGAAGTGGAAAAATTCATTCATTGGAATTCAGAGAAAATCATGAGAATTTACAGAAATTCTTTTAATTATTTTATTTTCTTTAGTATTCACCGAATACGTCGGATTTTATTGAACTTCCTAGGAATTCGTAGGAATTCACTCTGAATTCTCTGGAATTTATAGAATTCTCAGAAATTCATTGGGATTCACTCCAAATCATTGAAATTTGTCTGATTTGTAGGAGTTCATAGGAATTCATTCTAAATTCTGTGATATTTATTTTAAATTTACGGAAATTCACAGAATTGAAATTTGTGAAATTTCAGATTTCTTCGAAATTAGTTGGAATTCATTCTGAAATCTTTGGAGTTTATTGGTCTTTTACAAAATTTTGGAATTCACTGTAAATCATTGAAATTCGTCGAATTTATAGGAATAATGAAAAGAATTTCTGATTCAACTAAAAATGGTTTTTCTGTAAAAGAGAAAAATAATTCTTTAATAAAAAAAAAAATTCTTCTATGAAAGAAAATAATTCAGAATTAAGAAATACGAAATTCTTCAGTCAAAGAAAAGAATTCTTGAGTCCAGGAAAAATAATTCAGAATTAGGAAATATTAAATATTGAATCTGAAATATGAAATGTGAAATATGAAATACGAAATACAAAATGTGAAAGGAATATAAAAATTAGAAAATAAAAAGAAGAAAAAATACTTGAGTCAAAGAAAAAGAATTTTTCAGTCAAACAAAGAGAAAGATCTCTTGATTCAAAGAGAAAAAAAACGTTCTATCAAAAAAAGGAAATAACATTTCTGGAGTCAAAGAAAAAAAATTTTTGAGTTAAAGGAAAAATAGAAGTTCAAACCAAAAACTTCTAATAATCGCCGATAAAATCAGAATGAACTGAAAATTGCCAGTTACTCAAACCCAGCTGTAAGCGCACTCACAGCAGCCTTCATGCACCACTACTTCCACACGAAGCACATGAAAAATTCACACACGATGATGTTCAGCAGCAAAGAGGACTATACATGTAATTCTCTATGTATAGACTCACACCAGCTCTCTCCTCTCACAAATACAACTTCCCGACAGGAAAATACACAGCTGGAGATACAATTGGAGACAAAATGAGGAAAATACCTAGATAAAGACATACATATAAACTTCACTTATATACTATACATAATCAAACTGCATGGACAATGGACATGCAGATAAATATTACATAAAAATCCATCTGACATCAAAATTCATCAGGCATACATCATCTGACGTATAAAAATGCATTATAAAAATACAGTACATAAAAATATACTGTATTAAATAATGAATACGCCATAAATAAATAATATGATGAATAATAACAAATAGTATGGAAGTATCCGTATAATGTGATTTTGATATCAAGGCTTAAAAATTGTTGGGAAATTACATACACATGTGCATATAATATGTGTGAGAGGTATTAATTTGTGTGTGTGTGTGCGTAGAGAGATTGCAGTGCGCAAGACATGAAGTACTTTCGCGGACGTGTTTATGAAGTTCACGCAAGCGCGGGAATATAAAAAGTGAAGGGGGATAAAACTGGAGGGGGAAATTGTCCCCCAACCCCGAAATGTACAGCGGAATTTTTCCCGCTTCAGTTCTTACTCCCCTCGATGTTGTGATAATATAACTGTTGCTCATTAGTTGGGATGCGAAAGGTCCAAGGGAAGTAACAATCAAGTGCGACCCTGACTTAATATTACTAGAGAAAAACATCAGGCTGATTATGTTTGGAGGATTTTTAATTCAAGTCAAGACAGCTTCGTTAGATGAAACTTGAAGAGTTGAGAGATTTGTAGAAGCGAAAATGATCCCAAAAATGTCTTAAAATAGTGGTTCACGTCGATTCAATGGTTTTTACTCATATTGACCTTCACTTGACCTTGATCCTGACCTGATGGTGTGAAAATTACCTCAGATTCGAATTTAGTGACCCTAGAAACGTTTTAGAAGAGTTTTTTTTCTCCAATTCAATGATTTTTTCTAATTTTGACCTTCACTTGACCTTGATACTGATCTGATAGGGTCGAACTAACCTCAGATTCGGATGCAACAACCTCAAAATCGTTTGAAAATAGAGATTTTCTCCAATTCCATGGTTTTCTCACTTTGACCTTCGCTTGACCTTCATTTTGACCTCATAGGGTGAAAATGACTTCGGATTCGGATTCAACGATTCCAAAAACGTATAGTTATGGTGGTGTTGCTTGGGATGCATATATTTTTTTTGTGTGGCTGTATTATTAATTATTAAGTCTAATTAATTTTTGTTTAGGTCTTACAGAGGTGCTTTGAATTTTGTAACGAGTCAGAAGCTTCAGTCGCCAAGGAATTGAATCATATATATGGTGAATAGAAGCGGTTCATGGTTTTTGTGTCATTGAACCTTCTTTATGGGAGAATAATAACATTTAATAACAAAACAGTCCACCTGGATCTGACAGAGTTGTGAATGAAGCGAACAAACAAGAGGACAGTGAAATCAGGAACTGAGGGAAAAGAGGGAGAAGTGGGGAGGGGGAAGAATTAAGTATAGAATGATGAGAGGAGGTAACAAACAGCAGAGCCTTTAATTTAAAAAGAGAGTTTAAGAGGCAGAAGACAAATGACTTGTGGGAGGAAAAAAACAAACAAAAATAGGAGGAAGTATAAGAGACGAAAGGAGCAATTTGAAAAGATGGAGAATCTACGTGTAGAAACGCGTTTCTTGAGAAGGGGGAATTTAGGATTCTTTTATACGGTAAATTCAATGTGACTCTCTCTGAAAGCAAAAAAATGATTGAATCAAAACAAATCTCGAATTAAAGAGAAGAATTCTTGAGTCAAAGAGAAAGCATTTTTTAATCAAACAAAAATACTTTTTTGAGTCAAAGAAAAAGAAAAAAAAAGATTTAAAGAAATTTTTCTAATATACTAATACTAATACTAATATACTAATACTAATATCCTACTTACTAATATAAGAAATATTTTGTACACTTCAAATTAGTATCACTAAGGAAGTTTTTCCTGAAGTTTTGTAATCATTTATTTGTAAACATCATTTGGCAACGTGTTGTGAACAGAAAGCAAAATCTCGTTTTGCAATCAAACAAATAAAGTCGTAAAACGTTTTTAACATTGTAAAGGACCATATTTGTTAACATCTGTGTAAATTTTCCTAAATTTGATAAAGCACAAGATAAAATTAATTAAACATCATTTTTACAACTTGTTTACACTTCGTGGCATGAATTACGACAACTGTACTCAGAGTTTAAAAATAATTCGGTTAGTACAGACGATATTATTGTCAGTTATTGTCAACAACGTTTATATAAACAAACTTCTAACTTTTATTTTATTATATAAAGGTAAGTTTGTTTCCGATTGTAATTGTTCGTATTATTGTCAAATTCATAGATGAGAACGAAAAATTGACATAGGTTAAGAACTGTTATATAACTGTTATATCATAATGTTTACAAAAATATTATATTGCTGTTATATAACAGTCACATAAATTTTGTATTACTATTTTACAAATATTATGTGCATGTTTTATTGTTGTTATATAACTTTTAGGTAAAGTTATATGAGTGTTATGCAGCACTGTTATATGAACGTTAGATTGCTGAAATACAACTGTTACGTAAAGGTTTTATTACTTTTATACAAATGTTACATTGTTGTAATGTACCTATTACATAACTGTTATGTCTGTTATATAAATGTTATATAACTCTTATATGTATATTTGTTTCTAAAAAAAATAGAATTATATTTTTTTACTTTTTCAAAATAATTTAAAATTAGTTTTTATATTTGAATGAAAATATTGTGATAGTTGCTCGTAAAGATAGTAGAGAACCAAATCTGAATCAAGCATGTAATTGAGGAGTGAAAGCGATCACTTACGAAGCAATGGCAGTGGTTTGAAGGTTTGAGGGCTTCACCCTGTAATTTGAGAGGGTGTTAAGCGAAGACCCGAATAAGTCACGTGATCTCATTTCATTCTGAAATCGTTTGCTTGCGATTTACAGTACCTATTCGATTCTCTTATCCATCTTTGAAACAAATACGAAATTCCACTAAAAAGCAGATTATTATAATTCAATTATTTCTAAAATAATTCATGAGCTAAAAAGCAATAATTTTTTATTCAAAGATAAAGAATTCTCGAGTCAAAGAAAAGTAATTCAGAATAACGAAATATGAAGTATTGGTTGTGAAATATGAGAAAATAAAAATAATAATAATTCTTGAGTCAAAAGAAAATAATTCTTGATTCAATAAAAAAGTAATCTTGACTTTAAAAAAAGAGTTCTATAATAAAAAAATCGAATAATAATCGATGAATTTAAGAGAAAAAAATGATTGAATCAAAGAAAAATAATTCGTGAATCAAAGGAAAATAAATCTTGAACTAGGAAAATAGAGTTTTTTGATCAAAAGAATTCTGGAGTCAAAAGAAAAGAATTCTTGATGTAATGAAAAAGAAATCTTAAATGAAACGAAAATAATTCTTGAGTCAAATGAAAGTTCTTCAGTCTAATGGAAAGAATTCTTGGGTCGAAAAAAAAG
>JAUESI010000002.1:2307455-2320761 GCA_032275145.1 Synergus laeviventris
GTTCTATTGCGAAAAGCCTCGCCAAGTACGCGTTTATGAGAACACGTTCGTTATCGTACCGTTCCACCAGAGTTGTCTATGCTCGCTCAAAATTGTCTCCAATGACGCCTATATTTACTAAAACTTGAGCAGGCTCACCTGTCAAAACTTATCTTCAAATAGTGCAACTTCTGTACTGATGGAAGCGTGGCATCATCCTTCACTAGAGAACATAACATATCCCTGTAAGCCGGCCATGTCAAGATATCCCCTGAGAATGTAGGTAATTCCAGTTGTGGAAACATTTTTTTCACTTAACTGACAGGAGTAGCGAAAGTTTTGGAAGAAGCAGCAGTATACATGATTGATCACAAACTTGTCGTATTTCTTTTCCAAGTTTTCCAAGTGTGCTTCGAGAGAATTCTTGGAAAAGTTGGCTTTTCCCATCTTTTTTACACTTGATATGGCATTACAGATGAGATCATAAAGCCCATACTGCCGAGCCATACAATCTTTTACACTCATTTTGAGAAAAGTCCACAAAGTTTATTAATTATTAAAAGAGATACCTGTCAGTATGACAGTGAAACACTACACAATTCTAAAGGTCACAATACTGTTAGTGGCAGCTGTTCAAAAAAAGTTCGAATATCCAGTAATAAGTGTATCTAGTAAAAATACCATACCCATCACTTATGCACTTTTGCAAGATTATAATGTGGGATCAATAGAGACACTAGAGTCAGCAAAGTTCACTATAAGCAGACAATCAGATTTTATTCTTGATAACCATAAGTACATTTGCCTTATAAGAGAGGCAATCAACACAAACTCGCACAATTGAGGAAATATAAAAATATAAAGCACGAAAAGCAAGAAGCAAAAAGTTCATGTGTCTCCAGTAAGACAGGTTTCGAGACTCTCCCTGTAACAACGATACGTCTAGTGACGTATTGTATTAACAAAATAAGAGCGACACTTTAATGCGTTAGAGAGAGAAGATCGACATAGCTATTTCTAAATTCACAATAGCGAGGAATGGTAAATACGGTAAGAATGAGTAGCCTCGCTGAACAAAGGCGAGAAGAAAACAAACTCTCGTACCACATACGCTCATCTCACTCCAATCACAAAATCTACCGTCAGTAAATGCCGAACAGCGTATATAAGTTTATTGACAAAACTAGATCGTGCAAATGGGAAAATAGGAAAAGTCTTAATTTAAAAAGAAGAACGAATCGAAACTAGAAATACTAGAACTATTTAACTAGAAATATTTAAAAAAGACAAAGAGGTGAGTTTTATTACATTTAAAGATTTAACCCGTTGTGGTCAGACCTCCGAAAAAAAACGGGACGGTTACAGGAGGTAAAATGGACCCCGCATTAGAAAAACTGTTGTCATTTATACAGTTTTTGTCGTATCGACTTGATTCTTATTCGATGCTTTAGTTTAGGGTCTGTTCTTTAGTATAATTTTAAGGAAAAGTTAATTTCATATCGAACTTTGAAAAAAGTATATTTATTTTGAAGATTGGAATGAAACATTTAGACGAAACGTCTAAAAGCACCTGAGTGCAAATCGGCCTGCGATGCTCATTGCACATAGGTCCAAGACAAGAAGTACATTGGCTTTTTGTGTTTTTATCCTTCTTTCTCTTGCAGAGCAGACACCTTTTTTTGTCGGCAATTTATAGACTCTGTCTATAGGTGCGCATTCGCTTTTATTTATATTTAAACATACACTTTTATAAACAAAAAAATGAATTTTTTAATTTAACTTTTTTGCCAATTTTGTCGCACTATAGTCACACGGGGTCTGCTGGACCCTGCAAAAAAAAACGCCCGCACTATGTGATGCCTACAGGCAGACTAGAACCATTCTGTGGTCATTACAGATTTTCTATTCAAATATAATAAAAGCATCGAATTTCAGAACTCGTTATATGAAAATGATGTAAATAGAATTTATAACTGTTACAGTATTTACTCGTTCCACTAACATGAAAGAACTGCAAGTATTACTGAAAAATATATTAGGTGCGGAACTAAGTTCCGGCTGTTTCTTTTTTATGAAAATGCAAATTTATTGTGAAAAAATGGTTAAAAATGATGCATTCAGACGGCGAAACATCTCTGGAATGCGGCGGGTGGGGTAGAACTTCCCATTTGAGCCTTTTCAGGTAGGTTTCAACGGGTTTGGCAACGTAAGGCCGAGCGTAGTCATGCTCTAGAATCAACCTTCCTTGGCTTCAAACTATAAGGAACCTAAGTTCCTTGTTTTTGAATCATTTTCAACGCATGCAATCGCATGGAAATGGCTTTGCAGGTACCTTATAATGCTGAAGCAAGCTTTTCTTGCCATTGGCACAGATCCTCATCGAGGAATGCCTCTAATTGAGCGTCTTCTAAGGTTTTTGGCCTTCCTTCACGCGGACTCCTTAAACTTTCTAGAGCTCTCGATGCGCTTTATTCGCCGTTTTCTTAGAATGAAAGAAGAAAATGCACACTTCCCGCAAATAATAAATATTTGGCACAAAATAAGACATTTTCACATATCCAAAATTATATGACACCAAAAGAAAATCACTAATATGTCAAAACCGGTTTTTTACCATATATCTAAGCTTGGTTCATAAAATTTTGAATATGTTCAAATCGACTAGCTGAAGGGGTTTAGCAACTTAATCGTGGTAAAACAAAAGAGCTGCCTGCAATCCTATTTGGGAACAAAGAACATAAGTCTTTGAATAACGCAAGAAAAAATTTACTTTATTTAAATATAAGAGTACATTACGCGTAATGGAATTAAGTGCTCGATTCGAATGCCGACCAGAGACTCTACAACGTAGACGTGTGGAACAGTCAGAGAGAACTCAACATATTCACCCCCATCTTCAATCGACGAGCCAAACTGTTCCTAAAACATTTTTGCAGATACTTGAGCAACTTGGTACCGATCGGAGCTACTGCTCTTTAAAATCCTCAAGTTTAGTGATCCGGTGCCGCCCAGAACTGATCAGACATAGGAACCCGGTTTCTATCTTGCCCGTCTAAGTTCGGTTTGCATAATCGATATTCTCCTATCGAGTCGAAATCACGTAAATCCAAAACGCGTTCCAAAATTTGTTTTTCTCCCGTACAGCCTAGATAGGTGTACAGTGTTTTCACATCGGGATATTAAAAACATACATGCGCTAGACTCTAATTTCAAGCGAGAACTTCCTACCGATGGAAGACGGGCTTAAGGCTTCAAATAGACAAAATGCTCTATTCTTGCTGAAAGGAATTAAGGGTTTCAAGAAGTTTAAGTTCAATCCGCTTTTAAAATTAATACGGTGAACGAAAAATCTGAGAGAAAAATATATTTGCTGAATCTCAAAATAGAAAAGGAATTTATCTTCTTAAAGGAATTAAAAATTAAATTCTGCTGGGAATAGAAATAGAGGAAACCAGCTCATTTAAAAGTAATTGTATTTTTCGACGACATGCATCTATTCTGTAATAAATGTTGAGCTTCAATCCATTGAAGATATGCTGTTGGAATGTGTCAAGCATCCGAGCGGTCATTAGAAAGGGAGGGCTCAATTACCTAACCTCTCTTACCTGTAAAGTCCAAAGAAAACAGCAAGATCTAAATTTTAGTATTAAGTTATGTTTAAAAATTATATGTAAAACAAATACGATTTGCTTCTCTTTTGTAAAATTTTTAATTTGTCATGTTTTCTATGTCGAGCATTATGAAAAAAATGGAATAAAACTAAAAGCGATACGTTTTTAGTTCGCCAAAAAACTAAATTTGAATAAATGGAAAAAGTTATGTTTAGTTAAATTAGCGACTTTCAATGACTACCTAACCCGGCGAACTTATTCAATTAAATTCAAAGTAATGTAAATTATTAAAAAATTAAACAGCAGGAATATTCTTTAATTGGATTTTAAATCGTCGATACTCAAGTGTATAAGTGCGGGGTCTTGGGACCTGAGCGTGAGCTTGTACACTGGCCTCTCTGATGAAGGAGGTGAAGAGGGGTTACTTTTTGGTCAAACTTCCATGCATCCGGAAGTATATTAATTGTAGTCGAAGAGTGAATTTCCGTGTAAGATAAAGAATGTGTAATAGAAACGATTTACAATTCAACAAGGATGTAACCAATTGTCAAAAGCATCAAATTGAATGTAAAAGTCTGCAAGTAGAAGAAATTTATTCAAATATATTTCTGGAGCTCTGTTAAGTAATTGCTTTATTAGGTGTTACGCTACTAGACATTTGATTAATGGTTTAATTGTTATCCGTGTATTTGATTTTGCTATTGATTATTAACTTCACTTAAAGTTGTATTTTGCTAGTAGGATTTAAACTAACGGGCACCTAACAAATGTTATCATAAAATATTAACTGTAACAAAATTACCGCGGAGTCTTGGCAGCAACTGACTCAAACCGTGCCAAGTGAAGGAGAATTTTTGGTAGGTAAAATTAAATTTAGTTTCTTAAACCGCGATTAGAAAATAACTGCGTCTGTGTTCGAGCTTCAACAATGTAAATAATATTTGCCATCAGGGTCGTGATTACCATCGGGTTGTGTACGTCTCTGGTTCTCTCCTTTCCCCGCCTGGTGGACCAAGTAGCTAAGGAGCGAAAATGTAAGGACTAAGTAGGCGTGGAGTAAGGGGAGAGTCCAGTTACGCACTACCATTACTTCAGTGAGTACTATCTGTCTCCACACGGTATAATATTAACACTGTAATATTATAATATTTACTTTTCGGTCTTTCGTATGGACATTACGGGTGAATCTTTTCTCATGTTTTTCTATCTCTTTCATTATTCGAGTAAGACACATGGGTGGTTTTACTCACATATTGTAATAACTAAATAAAGTAGTCAGTGCTATTTTATATTGTTAAATCAAGTGGTTTTAATGACTTGTTACCTAGATTCCCTCACTGTCCATAGATTCACAGACCGAAAATAAATAAAACATTAGTTCCTATCGCGATCATTTGGTCCTTCGAGCCGGATTCCTTTACGGATATTTCTGTAATTGATATTTGTACGGATTGTTATATTTTGTGTGTGATTATAAGTGAGAATTGAGTTCAATAGGATCTTGGGATTTAGGAAAATAAGTGAAGTGTTAAAATTGTGTGAAATTGACCGTAAACAATTTCTTCGCTTGTCATTCTCGGGTTATTGTTCGGCGCGTCGTGCGAGTACAATACCGTCTCTCATTCTTATTTTTTCCTACCTCAGTGAATAATATCGAAATTAAATATAACAGAATTTAAACATTACGTTTCTCAACAGCTGGAATATTTTACTTCTATATGCAATGCGGTTTCTAATTTAAAAAAAATAGGTCGGGATAAAATTAAATTGAACGCGGTGAAGGACGATCGGTTAGTACATATGACCACACAACTTCACGAGCTAGTCATGCGTAAGGCGTGGGAGGATCACTTGGGAGGTTCTACAGATCAACTAACCCTCAAGGACCTACAGACCTTTTTGGCTGCCAAGGTCGCCACTTTGGAGGCGGTGGAAACATCGGATAGGATGTCCACTGGCAAGGTCAAACCATTGTCAGTGATCCCCAAGAGCTCTAAAATGGTAACGCCAATGCTCGCTTATACGACAACAACAGTCAATAAGGGTTGTCTCTTTTGTTCGGGTAAGCATTTTTATCTTAAATGCTTAGCGTTTTGTCCCAAGACAGTTTAAGAGCCCAAGAAGTTGGTAAGATAGAAGGGTCTCCTATAATTATCTCGGCAAACATTTTTCACGTGACTGCTCGTCAACTAATCGTTGTCAACATTGTGGTGGGAGTCATCACACCTCGCTTAACCCTAATGGAGAAGTCGGCCGCGGAATGGAGAACAAGGTGGATCCTGTCACGGTACAGGGAACCGCAAACACATACCACCCATCCCACCTAAATTCAAATAGCGCTGTTTTCGCTAATTCTGCCCTTTTGTCCACAAATGCTCAACATCAGCCAAGGTTCTGACTGGACGGGGAGTGTTACTGGCGACAGTATTAATCTACATCTGGAGGCGTAATGGGATGCGACTGCGGGCAGGGAGCACAAGCCTCATTTTTTTCCGACTCCTTGGTGCAAGGGTTGCGGTTATCACGAGAGTCCGCCAATATTACGGTACATGGACTGGCTAATCAAAAATCACGTTTGACAAAAGGATTAGTGGATGTACAAGTAAACTCTCGTATTAATCCTATTCAGGCTTTTTGTGTAAGAACTATAGTACTATCGAAGCTCACAACTCATGTACAAACGGCTGGGGTCTAGAAATGGTTCTAGGAGCCGACATTTTCGCTTACATCCTCGTGGAGGGTTTAATAAAGGGAAGTCTAGATAATCCGATAGCACAACAGACTAGGTTGGGCTGGATTTTATCTGGACTTATCGACGATCAATCTGGTGATCATCGGATTTCAGTTGTTAGTCTACAGGTTACGGTGGACTGCGAACTACTTCCTCTCTTTCTTAGTTCGTCGTCCAGGAGGACCTACCTACTAGCACATCTTCGGCAAATATGGATGATGAGGAATGTGAGAAACACTTTCTGACTACTCATCAACGCACTGATGAGGGGCGCTATGTCGTGTGCCTCCCATTTCGGAATCGTTCGTTGGATCTAGGGGACTCTCGAGCTGCTGCTCAACGTTCTCTCCTGCAGATGGAGAAACGATTTCAAAGGGATCCGGATATGTTTCGGGAATATGAAAGTGTCATCCAGGATTACGCTCATCTGGGGGAGATAAGGTTGGTGACAGATCACGAAGATCTCCAACACACTAACAGGTACTAACTTCCGCATCACTGCGTGGTCAGAGAGACCAGTACCAGAACAAAATTGAGAGTGGTGTTTAACGCATCTCAAAGTACAACTCATGAGCTGTCTCTCAACGATAATTTATGTCAAGGGTCCAAACTGCAGACGTAACTCATTGACGTGATTCTCCGATGGAGGAGGTATGCCATCGTATTTACAGCGGACATCGAGAAGATGGTTGGACGGATTTGAACCCACCTAGAGGATCAGAAGTTCCAGAGGGTACTTTGGAGGTCTAACTTTGGAGGAAGGGATCAAGACCTATTGTTTGAAGACCGTCACCTTTGGATTTGTCTAATCGTCTTACCAAGCGATACGAACTTTACATCAATTGGCTGTGGATGGGAAGGAGGCATATCCTCTTGCTACAGACATCCCGAGAGCGGAAATCTATGTCGATGATGTCTTGTCGGGTGCCGAATCGATGGAGGAAGCTCGTGAAAAGATACGACAGGTGGACGCTTTACTACGCTCAGGAGGGTTTGTAATGAAGAAATGGCCCTCTAACGAGGAGAATACATTGACAGACATACCAAATGAGAATAAGGAAACATCGGCATGTTTCTCCTTTGATCAGGATCCACCCTTTAAGGCCTTGGGAATCTTGTGACAACATAGTGTGGATTGTTTTTGCTTCCAGATTTCACCATCAGGGGAGTCAGACATGGTGACTAAAAGCACGGTTTTCTCGGAGATCGCTCGTATCTTCGGTCCTGTGTGATGGTTGGTTCCACTTACGGTAAGGGCAAAGATCTTCATACAGTGTTTATGGACTCACAATTTGGAATGGGATCAGTTGCTCCCAGAGGAGCCTGTCAATATATGGAGGAAGTTCGGGACGGAGTTACCTCAGTTAATTTCGTCGGTTAACCCAACGTTGGATGGGATAGTCTTCAACTCTTTCAGCAGAGTTACATGGATTCTGAGATGCTTCAGGGAAGGCAATAGGTGCCATTCTCTATCTGCGAGTCACGTTATCAACGGGTTCCATACGTGATAGCCAAGATGAAAGTGGCACGAAAAGGCAGCATCACAGGAGGTTTCTATTATCCATAGGTACCTCGCGGGGCATCATATCTCATAGAAGTTCAACCCTCCTCCTGCACCTCACTTCGGCGATCTATAGGAAGCGGCGGTATGCTTCATGAAACACCATCTTCGTAGGTTGCTGGGAGATACCACTGACATTTAAGGAGTTATCCACTGTTTTGGCACAAGTGGAACTTTGCCTAAATTCTAGGCCGATTCAGCCCCTTAAGGACGATCCACGTAATCTGGTAGCTCTGACACCAACTCATTTTCCGTTAGGATATCCGGTTCATACCATCCCAGAACCTTCGCTCGTGGGTCACTTCGCTCACTCCTTCGGAACGATGGCAGCTTCTGACTCAGATATATCAGAGGAAGAGGTGGTCATCTGAGTATCTGCACGAGTTGCATACTCGTCCTAAGTGGCAGAGACCTATCACACCAGTCAAGGTAGGGGACCTTGGGTTGGTCCTTCAGGAGCAAACTGCGCCCAGACAATGGCCGTTAGCTCGCCTCAAAGCAACACATCCAGGTTCAGATGGTCAGGTTCGAACTGTCTCCTTGAATAGATCCACGTGTCATTTGACTCGTCCTGTCCACAAACTGGTACTCCTACCAGTTTTCACGGATGCTGAAGCTCAGTCAGCTTGATACTTCTCAGGGTGGGCGCATACCTTCATCGTGGGATTCTCATCACGTTTGGCAAATCATCGCTAACTTCTCATTTTTGTATTTCGACGTTGAATATTCGTGCCTTGCACGAAGGTGGGCGAATGTTCGAAATTCAAAAATGAAAATAATATTTGCCGTTACGGTCTTGAGTACCACCGTCTCTGGTTCTCTCCTCTCTCGCCTAGCGGATCGAGTAGCTTGACGCGGGGCTAGGGGGGAGCATAGTTACGTTCTACTATGGCTTGTGTGGTGTACTGTCTTTCATCGCTCAGTATCAATATATATTATAACTAATTTTCGGTCCTTCGATACGGACAATATGGGTGAATTTTTTCACATTTTTTTCTATTTATTTCGTTATTCGAGTAAGTCACGAGAATTGTTTTACTCACTTATTGTAATAACTAAATAATGTGGTCAGTGCTATTTTATATTCTTAAATCAAGTGGTTTTAATGACTCGTTACTTCGATTCCCTCACTATTCATAGATCAGTCTCAATATCGTATATCTAGTGTAATGTCATGTATATCACATATAATTATACAATACACAATCTATAATTTAAGAATTACCTGTTGATCTACACCGACAGCGTCTAATCCTGTGTACATAATATTGACCCATCCATCTCGAGACGATAAAACGAATAAGGACATAAGAGCTTTTCCAAGGTCATCAAAATTGTATTTTCTATTCATCCATGTGTTTCTCTTGTCAGACAAACAATCTGTTTTGTTTCGAATACTATGTATTTCAGGACCATCGCAGTAATAAAATGCTCCTTTGAAAAGCTGAACTCCCAGAATGCCAAATATGACGAAAAATGTACAACAAATTAGAACAATGTTTCCGATTGGTCTCAAGGATGAGAGAAGTGTTTGAACAACTAATTTTAACCCTGGAGCTCTGTTAATCACTCGCAATGGTCTCAAGGAACGCAGCAAACGGAATACCTGTGAAAATTGTCGAATGATTAGAAGAAAGTAACACAATTTTGTGAATGATATTTTACAGTCGATGTTAAGCTTCTCAAGCAACAATATTTATCAGTTCATTAGACCTAAAAAACTATGAAGTAATATATATGCCTGAAAGTAACATAGAAATAGCTATGAAGCACTCACCTACTTAGAAATCTAGTTTACGCCATAGCTCTAATTCATGTCTAACTTCTGCATGCATGTATTGCAAATTCCCAATAAAAATATGTTGGAAAAATGTTTAATTCACAGCTCACTCCCCATTCAATTTTTCTCACGATGAACGTTTTCAAATAAAATAATTAGACTTTAATCAGGAAATGGGAGAAATCAGGATTAAGATTTAAGTTCGCACTTATTCTCGAGCGGCACATGTACGCTTGCTGTCTTTAAGTGCGCTGCTAATTGGATGAGCTTAGAAAATCAATGACTCGTTAATGAAGCTTCTAATCTTTTGTCCTTTTTCAATGAAGCGATACAAAATATTTTAAAAATGTATTATTAACTCTTCAGTCTCGAACTTCTCTGGAAAACATTGATGGACTTTACATATCTAAAAAAAAAACATGTCGACCAAGACCCTCTTGAGAGAATTCGAGACTGCGGTTTTTCTAAAAGAAAACTGACATGTTACCAGTTTATATAATAGGTTATTTCAAAACACTTGTTGTTAATAACATGAATAACACTCGTTGGTACGTACGAGTCTGTAAGTGCCGTAAGTTTAGCTGGCTGTCACATGAAAACTAGCCTTTGGAAATGGCCGTCGCTGACTTACGCCTTCTAGGAAAAACGACTCTATCTCTTGACACTTTAGTGTGCGGACGCTAGAATTTATACTAAAGATAAAAGCGAATCAATTATGGTTTACTTATTCTGGTAAGCCGGCGGTATTCTAGATAAAAGAAAAGTGTAGTAAAAAATTGTTACATTTTCTTGTGCCGAGCTTTGCTATTTTCGATGTTCTCTTTCTTTGAGTGATTAATTGTAGCGCGTCTTTTTCCTTTCTTTCTACGGGAGTGTTCTCGCGGAATTATTGTGTTGTTTAACACTTAAGGATAATCATCCGGAATATGTCCGATTTTCATTTTTGAGGTTATCTCTGGAATATGGCACGATTGCAGTGCTGAACAGCACGCCTCCCGCATTTTCAGAAAAGTGTTAATTTGATCGATTTACCAATACAATAGACGACCAATTTGAGAAGTTGTGCTGACTCTCGGTACGTTGCGTTGTCACGATTTATACTCAATCCCTCTAAAACATAAGATGTTCACTCTGGAACTCAGTGAACCGGAAACGTCGGGCCTAGCTGAGGCAAAACGCATTTTGGTAGAGGGGATGGTTCGTTTCGCTAAAGGTTGATATACGCCTATGTGTATAACATCGACATTTCCAATTCACACAAAGTAATACCCGAAGATTATGAGGATCTTTCCAAATCAGAGTTGGTTTTACCAAATCTCGAGTGACCCAATAAAGAGCGATTAGTGTCACACCTTTGCAAACGATTGTTTGAGGAAAATTGCCTGGCGCATCAGGGGATTTACCCACCACTAGCCCAGGTAAGAAGGGTTTTTGAGAACTTTATTGGGGCAAAGCGTATTAGGGGATTTTCCTGCCATTAATACGAAACAACGCACAAAGGAAGCCCAGGTAAATATGGGACGTTCGATTAGCAAGGACATCTCCCAATACACTATTCAATAGAGGTAGCTTCATGACGTCATCACTCTGTTAAGCGTCATAACGCAACAACATGAATTCTTGCAAATAAATACATGGATAAATGGATATGAGGATAATCTGATATCAGCATTCAGAGACCTATATGTTTACAAACACGGGAAGATCGTACCTCATATGGGGAAGTAATGTAACTCTAACGTAATGCGGCGAAAGAAAACTCCAAATACGAGAGAGAAGCGATTCTCTCGGGAGATAATTTTTAAATAAATATAAAATTGAGCTTTAGAATAGGATCATGCGGCGAGGAATTCATAAAAGCAGGAGCTTTGTACACAATGACTCACTTAACCTGGCGACTCTGCCCCTGAAAAGTACAGTACTCCCGAGAAGATGACTTGCCTTTGCCCGCCAACGCAAAAGTTCCACTTACTCAGTAGGGCTGAAGAGGAAATAAAAAAACATTTTATATAAACAAAAAAAGCCTTTCTCTTAAACAAATAGTTCTTTTGAGAACTTGCTGAGGGACCACCTGTTCTTTTAGAACACCCTCCTACTCCTTTCTGTCTGAGCACGCTTTCAGGGGTAGCATCTATGTGGGTGGCTATATTTGAAGGTCATTTTCAAGATTTTTTTTTAAAGAGATACAATATTCCAATTAAAATCCAAGAATACCAGTTTATTACTCATATTATAGGGAACATAAATTAATTTTTTAGAAATATTTAAAAACAAAATGGCGCCTTTAGCGGACCTAGAGTAAAGATACTTTTTTTTCAAAGGCCTCCACGGCCAGCAACTTTTTGTTGCCAATATTTGTCTAAAACAAAAAAAAAATAAAATTGTTCTTAAAGATGGAATGAAAAGCTAAGGCCACATCTGCGACTTTTTAAAAATATGAATTTTTCACAAAATTGTGCATTTTTTAACAAAAAAATTTGTTTTTCAAGAAAAATTCGCCGAAAAACTTTTATAAAAAAAAAGTTTTTATTTTATCGAAAAAATCGTACGTGAGGCGTTGGATATTAATGTTTGAAAGATTCTGTCAAAATTTGTAATTTATTGGATAAAAACTGACGGAGTACTCGTGCTGGTGGATTGGGAAAAAGTGGTTTCGAGAAAAACGCGTTTAAAGTTTAAAAACTGCAAAAATACTATAAAATAAAAAATTGTTAGCTTTCGCTGTCTTTTACTATTAGTTTGCGATGCTAGCACCGTAAAGTTGACCTTCCAAGTTAACATTTTCTTTGTCGGCTTCTTTTCTGAAGGGTCTTGAAAATCGGCGTGCTTCTTATGCTTGCTCGCTCAACGAGTTCTCAGCGTGTTTGATGCGCTTCTCGTCAGCTTGTGTGCAGAAGACGATTTTGGGGCCATCGACTAAAGCACTGAATTAAAACTTTCATTGCTATTCTGGGTAAATCCTCCTAAACAGTGATGTAATAGTTCGTCCCTTGAAAGATCATCATATATTGGCTTGATAGTTTTATAAACTTTTTGACTTAGAGGTCGCTTGTGCTCGTATTCATCTAAAGTACCTTCAGCTTTAGCACGCTGCCACGAACACCAGGAATCTAATCCCGGCAGGCACTTTTCATGCTGTGGATTTTCATCGGTTGATAACTTGTGTCCCAGCATGGCCCAAATATCCTTTTTCATTCCGGCGATTGAATAAACATTCCTGCGAATAGCTAAATCATAATATTTGCTTAGTTCGTCATTTAATTTTCCTGTGAGTTTTGTCTTCTTACCCAAACCTTTATTTTCTTTTTTGATATTGCGTACAAATACTTGGGTATACTATTTAATACTAGGAATCATCGGGAAGGGATACCAGGCCCCGGTAATTATTTCGAAGCATGAGCGCCCTAAGCTGGGCCTGACCGCGTGCTGGGGGCCCATGCGCTACGACCTCCGGTTAGCCTCTTATGAGTTGACCAAGGAGTCTATGGGCTTGAACTTTCACCAGAGGACTTCTTGTTGCCGAGCCCGAGAAGCGAGACACCTCGCTAACCGCGACCAGCGTCCTGACGCCGCACAGTGGTCCACAAGTAACAAATAGTTGGACAAAAGTCTAAATTTAATTGGATTTGTACCAAAATTGGTAT
>JAUESI010000002.1:2339360-2349824 GCA_032275145.1 Synergus laeviventris
TTCTACTGCCTACAGACCTAGAGATTAATTTTTTACTCGCGAGAAAGTGCGATACTAGTCCGCAGGGATGAAATCGAATGGAGAATAAAATGCAACTTTTTGTTCCCTCTTACCGTTATATATTTGTTCATTTTTGAAAAGGCGAATCTTATAAAAATAAAGTAAAATATATGCGTTTAAACCGCAAGCAATACTTGGTTGCATACCCTGAATCGCATTAGTCGTTGTTCCACCCCCGGCTTAAATCCCTCTTGCAAGAGAGAATCTTCGAGAAATTATTTTTCATTGTATATATGGATATTTTGATATGCCATTATTATAATTATAATGCGTTAGTTTAGTTTTGTATTGTCGTTTACAAATCTTTGATTTTAAAAGAGTATTTCCAAATTTTATTCCAGTATTGGAATTAGAACTGAATCCAGAGTTCGGTTCTAGCCAAAATTTGAATAAGAAGTTTAGAGAAGGGAGGAATCTTAACCGCCGGTGAAAAAACAATCTCTCTCTCTCTCTCTCTCTCTCTTTAACTTTTTACCCTAACTAAAAAGCAATGCAGCTCCTAACCGATTGTTTTTTTAACAATATTGTACAATGCACGTCAAAACGCGTGAAAAACAGGTACTAAATCTTTTTTAAATCCTAGTTTAAATCATTCTCGGCACGAATATCCTTCTTCAACTTTAAAATACAGTTTCAACTCAGAAACTCGGTTGAAATTTAAATAAGTTGTCAAAACGTTTTAAGGATATTGGATCCAAATCCAATCTTCAATTTAGTTGTATCTGAAAAATTATCAGACAATCGATGCTAAAAAATTGATTCTAAAGTTGATTATTTTGGAAGGACATTCTTTCCGAGAAGATAAGTTAAGTCGTGCTATCGATAATCGAAGTCGCATTGAAGCCGGTGCGCGTCGAGTTGACGAAGCAAAACTCCCGTGACGAAAGCAGCAAAATCTGACATCGATAGCGCATCATGTGAGCTGCTCTAGACTCGCTTAAGTCTATCTATGATGTCCTGGGAAGGCTTGACTGACCCCCAGGATGCCGATTACGTCCCCACATTGAGTCACATAAACGAGACGATACATTCCGGTCGTTCTGATTGCCGTATCTCCAAAGTATAGAGTTTCTACGAGTCTCGTGTTCTCAGATGACGAGTCAACCTTTTCTGAAAGTTGTAAATAATGTAAAGGATAATTCACTTTTTATCGAAATTTAAATACACAACACAAAAAAATATATCAAGGGTGAAAAAAGTGACTTAAATACAACCATCAGTTTAAGTTTCTTTCAATTTTTTGTCATCTATTTCTCACCTATTTATATTTTTAAAAAAATCATCTGTTCATTTTGACAATAGCTACTGTGATGACTCTAATTATCTACAAATTCCTTTCCACTGTAAACTTTAAAAAGAAGTGAATCATTCTAATATAAAATAGTATAAAATCATTCCAGATAAATATTTCCATTTTTATTTATTTTTCATGTTTGTAGTGTTTGTCTTTGATACTAAGTTAAGCAAATTGTTAATTATTGAGAAAAAAAAAATGAAAGCATCGTGTACAAATAAAGCGCTTTACATATCAAGCATGTTAATAAAATATTACTTATTATCATTCATCAAATGAAATTAATGATTTCAAATCTAAATTCATCTCACCTGGGCCTTTGTTAATGTACTCGTAAACAAGATATTCGTCAATACTAGAAAACCCTTCTTTGTAAAGACCAATCCAGTCCCCACTTCCGGGTTTCATATTGCCCAAAAGTGTGTAAGAAACCGCATTCGATTCGTCTATGAACCATTCTGGAACGTTCAGGAATTCTACGCCTGGAGCATCAACATCCGGACGAATCTTGCAAATTAGAAATCACAAAAATAATATTTTAATAAATTAAAAACTAAGCCTCAATCTTGTCAAAAACATTACCTCATAAAAAAGTTTATCTCTTTAATTAAACAAAACGCGAACGTTATAAAATTTATCTTGAATCATGATCAGAGATAAGCGCTTCTAATTTCCTGTCACAGTAATTATTTTACTTTTGGATTCAAAAGTTTCCTACAAACCTAGATTTAAATTATCTAAAACTTGAAGTTTATTCTTTTGCAGGAAGAATACATAGATACACTTTTTTGAAGCATTACCACAATATCGAATTCGCCAGTGACAGGTTTATGGTCGGATTGCACGTAGTTGGAATGACTTTTGTAAGTATGTTGCTCAGCCTTCAGTGTCACGTTTTCGTACACGTCCGCATTCACTTTAAACAAAATTCTATCCGTCCAGGACGGTCGTCGCCTGTAACAAAAATAATCTCTGTGAAATTACCTGGAACTTTAGACATTAAGGGGAGAGTCTCAAGTAAATTGCTATTAAAAAGTGATTTTCAAAAATTAAAAAAAAAAGTCTGGATGTTGACTGACGAGTCTACAAATGTGTAGAAGCCTTACTTGAAGTCAAAATCCTGAGAGCCGAACTCGTACTTGTAGGTCGGGGGAAAGGAGATTTCCTTCTCGGTGAGTTCCGCAAAAGCTTCTCCACTCGCCATCACTGTTTTGAGTTGATCTTTTGCTAAAAGAACGTCCAACTGGTTCTGCCTGACCAGCAGGTTGATGTCGGACGCCGATAGGCCCTCTCCGAGCCGGAAATTTAAATCTCCGATCCAGAAAACGTAGCTGCAGATAACAGGTTACCATTACTGCCGCTATGAAGCTATTCCACGATTTTTTATTCCATCATGAATGTTGAATGTATACAGACTCGTGGTAGAAGATGTTCGAGGTGTCGGAGACATCGTAGACGTGCTCCCTGAGAATCGTGTTGTAGTCCGAGACCCGATCTGCCAGGAGGTGGTCGTGGGGTGTCAAGTGGCTGTTGACGAGGCACAAGCTGACACCGTAGAGGTTTAATCTCACGCTTACTGCTCCTTTGTTTCCCTGAAATGCTCTCCATCCGTCAGGCACAAACATGTATATTTTCATTTGAAATTGTTATATTTTTAGAACATTTTCTTAATTCCTAATTTAAAACTTAAAATTAAGATTCAACCGCAGTCGTGATCTTACCCACAAGCCTTTGAAACCAGTCTTCGTGTATCGAGATTCAATCGATCTCAACCGACTCAAGTGCTTTCTGAGACAAAAGACATTTAAGACGAGTCCTTGCAATCGTTGTGTCTTGACCTTTACGAAGTCATGATGTTTTAAAACATCACTAAAAAAGAGATTAGAAGTTATATGCTGCAATTTTTTAAAATTAATATATAAGAGATAGTTGCAGAAATGATTTTTAGTCTATTCTGACCTAAAAGATTTGGTCCAAGGGTCCTCGAAGAAAATGTCTAATAACATATTCTGAGGCTGAGATTTCACCTCCTGTAACCTAAGGACATCATTTTTTTAATTTAAAAGAGAGGAGGTAGAAATCCTCTAAAGACTTTTTTATTAAAATTTAAAGTTTTGGACTCACCCTATTATATACAAGTCTGGCGGTTCATGTTCGATGGAATGGCTGATTCCGAGCAGTTGGTGAAGTTCTTCCTCTGGGTACTTTGTTGCCACATTCCAGGTCACGAAATATAATCTGGAAGATATATTTCATATAAATAATGTAAATAGGACTTAAATAGTAAAGTAAATAGCCTTATTTTGAAAAAGTGACGGAAAGTAGAAAGAATAATTAAAGTCTTAAAATTTAAATAATCGTAGTTCATATTCTTCGTATAAATATACTTTTTAATATTTATGTATGCAGTATATAAACTAGTCTATTTTGCAGCTTGCTGTGTTTGACAAGTAATCAATATCATGTTCTGAATCGCAAAACGTTTTTAAAGAAGTAGTCAGCAGATCAATATCTAGTTGAGTTTCTTCTGAAATAGTGATATGTTTTCAGAAGACTTTGACCTCTTCTCTTTAATTTATAATATAAATATATATTCAGGTCATTTCAGAATAGATAATTGAGGTATGCGCATTCTTTGGCGTGTTCAGAATCTCTCTATGATTTTTTGGTTTCTCCTCCGCTCCTTTCTTATCAATTAACGTCATCAACTCCTCTTTCAATTCTTCTCAGAATTCCTTTTGAAACTCTTTTCTGTAACTTTGTCAATTGTTATTTTCTCCGCTAATTTATATATCACATCTCATAATACAATTTTTTTTAAATTTCTTCCAGCTTTTATTGTTTTCAAGTCGAAGGTTCGATGCGTTTGTTACAAAAAATATCGCGTGTCATATGTGCAAAAAGTATTCAGTGATAACTCTTGTGGAATTTGCTGTACTTGCCATTCGCTCATCTTTCGCTTATTTCCGGTTCATCTACACGAGTCCTTTCTGGCTCGCCTCCGACTTGCCTCCAATTCGTCTTTGATTTACTTTGACGCAAAAAATATATAAAAAACTTCATACTTGTTTAAAAATTTCACATTTTTTACTCAATATATTACTATATAAAATCTATATACTCTCAAATCAACTTCTTTGTCATGATAAATATTTTTCAGCATGACTAATTTTGGTACAATCAATTTTATATATAAATTATAATTTCCTCTTCTATTCCTTTCCATTTTTCCAATCTTGATTTGCTACTGACCTTTTTCTTTTCTTTCAATGATATAGTTTTCTGTAAATTTTTTTCGGTTTCTTTCATACCTCTTACAATTTCTCATATTTCATATTTTAGTTTGTCTATATTATTTCTTTCATAGTGAATTCTTCTTCATCTTCTTTTTTACTTCCATTCAGTATATACCATCCTCTTTCTTCCAACGTAAAAAAATATTAAGGATGTTGAGACCAACTTCTGACCTTAAAATTCGATTTGCTCATTTTACTCAACAAAGTTCAAGAGTTCAAAGTTCAAGATCCCAAATTCTAAGTATTTACCCACAAAAATTAAACTTCTCAAGAGAAAGTCGTATATTTTTACCTCGAATCCCCAGAATTCGAAAGTGGATTTAAATTTCTAGAAAGTGAATTTCTGATTCATGTCAAGTCGAAGGGAACTTATTTGATCTAATCTAAAAAATAGACACGTTCTCAAAATGTTAAAAAAAACATTCCTGTAAAAGGCGCCATTCAAATTGTAAACAAACACAATCCATAAGAAAAATATAAATAGCACACACAACCTGCAAAAAAGTAACAATGAAAAGCAATAAAATACGAAAAATACAAACCTGAGTAAATTTTGCGTTCCGGCCATCATTCTCGCTCAAAAAAACAGACTGTGGACCATAAGTTCAATTTTTTATGAGTTATTTAATTACGTAGTACTATCACAAATGAATTTGGAATGATAAGGCAAAATCGTTGAACGATGATCTTTTTCTGAGTTTAAGGCATTGCTTTGACTCGATTCCTCACAATTTTCTTGCTTTCTAGTTGAATCCAATTATATATCAATTATCCACTTTCTGAACAACGCGATTTTTTCTTTTGCTCTAATTTTGTGTTGTTTTGGAACAGAATTTAGTCAAATCACGTGCACATGTCGTCCTGTACCTGCCAGTACCTGCTCTGACAATTGTCAGGTACTACTGGTACTAACTACTATGAGTACTAACTACTCACTAGTCACTACTACACTACTACGGAAATGACATTAAATCTAAGATGGCGCCTACACCTGTTTATAGTTTACGTTTACACCTTCAACTGCTGCCAACTTCATATTACTAAAAAATAATTTTTTAAAATCTATAAACCTAAACTCCTCGCTGGTCTAAATAACGAACAAGTAATTTAAAATCGCTGTTTTTTTATTAAAACAATCGTTGAAAGAGTATTTACTTATATATTCTATAAAACTAACCGTAATGGATGTTTGAATGTTTTAAAGGTTTTAAATTAGAAGTCAGCTGGAAAAACGCAGTGGCGTAATCAAAGATTAATTTTTATCTCTTTTTGTCGGATATCGAAATATCGAATTCGAAATAAACACAAAGAACCTAAACTTTTTAAAAAGGTTGACTAAATCTAGAAATTTCTGTTCCTTCTTTTCACGGTATTTACAATTGTAAATTTAAAATATTTAATAATTCTTGATAAAAAAAATTCTATTGCTTTCTTCGGCTACAAAAAAGTTAATAGCAGTTACACTCCTGGAAAATCGTTGAAAGTCGAAGTCACATGACTCGGCTCGCAGGGCACGGAATTAGAAACAGAGAAACTTTGAAACATAAGTTATAAGAAAAAGTTGATCGTTTATTATTCGAATGATGTAAAAAGCATTTCGTAAATTAATTATTTGTTATGCAATAGGATTTTTTTTAATTTCGCTTTTTACTCATCTTTACAGAAGATAATAATAAATAAAAGTTTGAGCTTAGATTGGTGACATTGAGGTTTAAGTTCTTTTTGATGGCAGACCTGATTTGTCACACGTGGTCACGTGACAAGCTTCAGATCGCACCACGTTTCTGTCCTTAATAGTTTAACATTTTAACATATTTGCATTTTTCTCTGTCAGAAAGTGACAGTACATTGACATTTTCTTGTTTGGATTCAAGTTATTGACAGTTATCGGGAAGGCTCGAATTTCATTCGGCCTCTCTGTGGATTTCGATAAAATAATCAGCATAACTGACATAAATCAAATGACAGAATGGTAATTATAACCTTCTTGTTTTTTTATAGTTGAGTTTAAGCATTGAGTTTTTCTCGAATTTTTTTTTGGTTCTTTTGGAACCTCTCAAGCCTTCTGTGGGGAAAATTTCGAGGTGGGAAGTTTTTTTATAGTAATTTGGGCAAGTTTTTTCATTAGATGGAGAAGGCTTATTTGATTAAAAAATTGTATTTTTTCCGGGAAGAAAATACATATTGTAAAACGAATTTGATTTGGAAGTTTTCTATCGATTCCAGCTTTAAAATGAAAACACGTCTTACTGGAAGAAAATTCGACATCTATTCGTTTTTTTTTCTAGACCTCTAGTTTTTTCTAGTTATTTTTCGTAAAAAAATTATTACCTATATTAAAACAAAATAATAAACAATTTAAAAAATATATATAATAAATAAATATAATAGAAACATATAAAAAGGCTTCACCTTGAATTTATTTTAACACATAATTATGTTGGCCACTGAATAAAATGTATGATTTATTGTTTAAGGCTCGTAAAAATTCTATTATAGGAATTAAAAATTTGAAATAGTATGATGAAATTTGCATATTAACATTTTTTTTAATTGTAAAGCTTTTCATGGACTTTGAGTAAATAATCATATAATCTCAACATTTTCAGACGAGGTGACGTTTAGTTCTGCCATGCGGAACAGATCAATAGCTTTCGTACTCATCTCACTGTTTGTATGGGGTGTTATCACATACTTTTTATTTCTCGATCGACCGATCGGCAAAGAGCAAGACAAGGTAAATTCTTGCATAAACATAATTAATAAAGATAAAGTAAAATATTATGTAAATAAAACATTAAAAAATAAAATTTCTTTCTTTCAGAATAAAATCTCCAGTCAAATTACCAAATTAGAACAGGCAGTTAGACACCAAATAGCAATCAACAGAGAATTGCTGAAGCATATCGGAGAACAGAGTTTCTCAAAAAGTAAATATAAAAACAATATTCCAAAAAGTACCCCTATTTTATAATTTTATATTATAAATCCTGTTATTTAATTTTGTTTTCAGAACCAGCAGCAGAACCGCCGGAAGTGAAAGACACTCGAGAAGATCCAATCAAGAATTATGTCGCAAAAGCAGGAGAGAGAAAGCAAGAACCCAAGGGGGATAAACCTAAGCTTGTAATTATTAACAATTTAATCATTATAAGTTTCATATTGACCAATTGTGTATTAGTCATCACATGACATATTGATATGAAATTTTTAGAGTATCGGTGATAAAACACAAAAGAAAACGCTGCCGGACGGCTCTCCAATAATAGCAGTTCTAGTCTTTTCCTGCAATAGAATTACCGTTCAAAGGTGTCTCGATCAATTGATTAAACTCAGGCCAAATGCTGATCAGTTCCCGATCATTGTGTCCCAGGATTGCGAACATCAACAGACGGCCGACATTATTCGAAGCTACAAAGATCAACTCCTTCATATTCAACAACCGGATCAGTCGGATATCGACATTCCCGTGAGGGAGAAGAAATTTAGAGGCTATTTTAAAATTGCTCGTCATTACGGCTGGGCTTTGAATCAAGTCTTTGTGGAATTCGGATACGAAACGACGATCATTGTTGAGGGTAAAGCTTTTGAAATTATGTAAAATAAAGGTCTTTAAGAATGAGGAATCCAGTCCAATTGGAATCCAGTTTCAATTTTCGAACAATTTATTTTCTAGACGATCTCGACATAGCACCAGACTTTTTTGAGTACTTCCTGGGTACATATCCTCTCCTGGTCTCGGATAAATCGCTTTGGTGCGTGTCGGCGTGGAACGACAACGGTAAGTCAGGCTTGGTTGATGAACACGCACCGCATTTGCTTTATCGAACAGATTTCTTCCCCGGTCTCGGTTGGATGCTAACGCGTGATTTGTGGCTTGAACTTGCACCCAAGTGGCCTAGAGCGTAAGTATAATCAATAACTTTATGTTAAAATGAAAGCCTTTCAAATCTCGAATCGATGTTATAAAAAAATCGGTGTTTTTATAAATATTAATACAGTTACTGGGACGACTGGATTCGGCAACCCGAGCAGCGCAAGAATCGAGCTTGCATCAGGCCTGAATTGTCTAGAACCAGGACTTTCGGAAAAATCGGAGTCAGCAAGTACGATATTTTCTGCAATTATTTTTTTTTATTTTATTATTATCGTTTTTTTATTAGTGACTAACCTTGAGTCATATTCCAGTGGACTCTTCTTTGAGAAGCACCTGAAGTTTATTAAACTGAACGATCAATTTGTGCCTTTCACAAAGATGAATTTAACCTATCTTTTAAAAGTAAGTTTGCGTCTTTTTATTTTTTCTTTGTTGAATAAATGTCATATACACTTCATGATGGAAATCATGGTATTTTCACAGGATAATTACGACATGGCTTTTGCGAAAGAAGTCTACCAATCGAAGGTAGTAAGCTACTCAGAATTGAAGAGCGGAAATATAGTGTCGCCAGGTCCTGTTAGAATTCCTTATTACACTCGCCAAACGTACAAAAGTACTGCCAAAATGCTCGGCTTGATGGATGACTTCAGGGTAAATTGAAAAATGTGTATTTGTATTGTTATATAAGTTATAGTCTTTACAACATTTTTTTATTTAATAATTTAGAGCGGAGTTCCCAGAACCGGTTATCGAGGGGTTGTCACCTTTTTCTACAATAAACGCAGAGTGCACTTGGCGCCTGGCGCAAACTGGAACGGATACGATATCACCTGGAGCTAACACATAATTCGTCGATACTCCAGAGATCTTTAGCGACTTAAATTTTGATTATGTTAATTTCACCCGGCATTAAAGTCGCCGCAATCGACAGAAACTTTGCAGCGTTTCGATTTTTATTTAAGATTACTGAAGTACAGTTTAAAAAGCCAAAGAAAAAGTTGCCAGCAATTTTACTCTAGTATATTATTATATTATAAAATAATCTTTGTATTATATCGAAGTATTATTTAAGTGACTGTGAGAAACGTGGTGATTTTAGTGGCGGGTTGAATGTGCAATTTTACCTCAAAGTCTTCGTATGTTTTCCGTTCTGTTGTGCAGCGGAGTGCGTTTAGTCACTTGTAGATAGTTTTGTATTTTGGATTATGATTCGATTGACTAGTATCAAGTAACAATACGTCGAGTGCCTGAAAAAATTGTAACCCACCGTTTACCCTGTAAATAACTCGTGAAGCTTTGTATGATAATTTTAACGACTTGCCAAACTTGCTTTCTGAATAACGTGGTCCTCTGATCTCTCGCTCAAATGAGAGATTACTTCCAATTTTATTTCCTATTGATTCTCTGTGACACTTTTACTTTTCAATTTTCTCCTCCGGGGACCCTAAGCCTGTATATATGTGTGTAAATAATTTATCTTACAATGATAGAAGAAACCGTCGATCGAGGAAAAAGATGTAGTGACGATCTAAGTGGAATTTTACATTCCTAGTTTAGATGTCTTTGAAACAGTTTAAAACTAGATTCCATCCCTCAATTTTTATAAAAATAATATTCCTCAACTAGTCTTCCTCCTTTTTCTTCTTCCACAGAGAAATTACTTTAGGACTTTAACCATGAACTCCGAATGCCACATTTTATTTTTCTACTTCCAATATTCCCTTCATAAATATCGTAAATAGAGTTAAAAGTGCATTTATCTCGCTTGGTTGTAGCAGTATTTTTATGTATTTTCAAGTGCATAAATCATGTCTTCGAGTGAGGATCTGTGAAATGTGACATTTTCAGTGAGACACTTTTCCCTTCGTTATATACTGTATGTACATAAAAATAAAGGGAATTTGAAATTTGAGGCATGCTTCATTGATTTTCCG
>JAUESI010000002.1:2351191-2364826 GCA_032275145.1 Synergus laeviventris
TAATAAGACCGTTTAAGACCGTTTTGTTAAGGGTGTTGAATTCAAGTTCTAACCTGAGAATTCAATTTCTTCACTTTACTCAACAGATATTAGAAAAAAAATTTTTTTTCTCTGTATCGTCATCCAGTTTTGAAATATAAATTGTTATATAAAGCGAAAAAATGTATACTTTTAATATTTTTTGTCTAAAACGAAGAATTTAAAATATGACCTTAAAGTTAGATTTCCTCACATTACTCAATAAATAGTAAAATTAGATATTTTTTCGCTCTGTACCCATATTTCTATTCAAAAAGTGAGTCTCGCCACAGAGCGAAAAAATATCTAATTGTACTATTTACTGAGTAAAATAAGAAAATCTAATTTTAAAGCCAGAAATTGATTTTTGACGCCTTTAATCGAAAGCTTTCATGAAGAGAAAATCGATTTTGCTTAAGATTGATTTAATTTTCTGAATTTTCTGGCTTTTGTTGAGTAAAATGAGGAAATCGAATTTTAAGCTTAGAAATGGGTTTAAACCCCTTAAATTTTTTTGGAATTCTCGTGAATTCCCTCAAAACTGGAACATAAAATAAAACCGAGGGTCTCTTGGTTTCAGATGTCGTTCCTGAGTAGAGGTGAACGTCGATTGTGGACTGCGCTTTAAAAGCTGAGCTTTTCCGACGTTCAGTGACGTCTACCAGAATATGAAGGCAGTGGATTTCAGTGGATTTGGATGGCAGTGTGTGAGTGTGATTTAGAAACAATTCTGTGTATTTTCTACGTTTCCTAATTGCCAATTGATATTTCAACAAAAATAAGGGTCTCAAGTTGCCTTCCCTCCACTACTTCAATAAATAATAAAATAGTCAAATAATATTTCTTCTCTGAGAAATTGACAACAAGAGACTGAAACCAGCTGAAACATCTAGATCAAAACAAAAAAATGGACATCTGTGTCGTCCTTATCAATTGGTAAATAATAAAGTCTTTTTGCGTTTCATTTTATCAGTCATTTTTATAATACAGATTTTATCGATTTCAGATTTAATTTTTCACCCATTTTTGTTTATATTAATTGTAATTTCAAAGTAAAGTTGAACATATTGCCAAAATAAGCGGATTTTTAAAATTAATTCAGAATATTTCAATTTTTAAATTTAATGGAAGAATTGGATTTTTTAAATGAAACATTGAAATTTTTATTCTGATAGTAGTTATTAAAAAAGTAATCGAATTAAATTTTGATTTACGTACATAGAGTATTTTGTAAATATATTTTTGTAAGGAATTTAACAATTTTTTTGTCTGAAAAAAATAATATACTCTGATTATAGTTTCATTTCTAATACGCATTCAGCTCTTGGAAAATATAGAAAGTCTGCATACCGGAGATTAATTTCGAAATCCACGCTTCAAGTTAACATTCTTTGTAACTATCTTTACTCAGAAAAATGATCGGAAAACGAAATATTATTTTCCGTGAGTGAAACCTATTAATTAATTTAAAAAAGGAATATACTAAAAATAATTTAAAAAGATAAATTGCAGGGAATATAAAATTCTAAAAAATGTTAATCGTCCGAAAATTGTATAAGTAAAGAAAAAGCGGAAATTAAAAATGTTATAAGTTAAGAAAATGATTTTTTTTAATACAGACTTTTAATTGAAAAATTAAAGAGTCAAAAACGGAAAAATGTATGTATTTGAAAAAAATGAAACACCTGACGATTTCCTCTGGGTAGCAACAGTTAATTACTGTGATGTACTCAGAAAGGGTGGAGCCAGGTTCTGCTCGAATCTCCTGAACCTTTTTCAGTCCCCCTGAAGTCACAAATAAACGTCGTGCTCTTGCATCGTTCGGCAAAATCTAAACAAAATAAACACTAGAAATTATTTCCAGGAAAAAAGAAAAAAGGAGTTTCACAAATATTTCTAAACTAAAAAGTTCTTATTCATTTTGTTATTTGGGACTTTAAAAACTTTTTAAAAAATAAGAGTTTCGTGTTTTAATCTTAAACTTCGAATTCTTGATTTTACTCAACAAATATTATAATTAGATATTTTTTCATTTTGTAGGACTATTCACTCTTTAAATAGAAATATGCATACAGAGCGAAAAAATGTACAATTTTAATACTTTTTTTTTTAAATGAACGCGGAATTTTAAGGTGAGATTTCGAATTCTTCGTATGCATATTTTTATTTAAAAAGTAAATAGCGATACAGAGTAATATTTTTTTAATGTACTTTTAACAATAATTTTTTAATTTTCGAATTAGATGCTCCTAAAAAAATTAGGGATACGTCATTCAAGTAAAAGAGTGTGGAAATCCTACCTATTTATATTTGCTTAAATACGCATATAGAATCAATAAAACTGTATTAGCGATGGTGAAATGTGGCTACAAAAAAAGCCTCGCTTAATTAATTTAATGAAACCTGGAAAGTGTTTTGAAATGTTAGAACACTCAATTCGAAGAGAATCTAAAATTATAAGCAATTTAAAATTTCCTCTATTTGATAAATTCCACTTCTTTTTAATTTAACAATATCAAAAATATTTTTACAAGATATCAATTAAAAAAAAATTAAAGGAAAACTTTCCCTGACTCATGATTCTATAAAAGTTATCCCACTTCTTTAAAATTGATATTAATACTCAGTCATAAGCACTTTATTAACTCGTCCCTGAGATTGGAAATTAAAACATTGAACTGGATGTTGCTTGGCTTCCGAAACCCGAACAATACATGTTCAGCTATTCATAGAAGAACATATTGAAAATGTAAACGTCGTGGTGTCGAATTAGCGATTTTTTGCACATTTAGAAAAAATGGTATAATTTCAATTTAATTCAAATGAATTTCTTTTTGTAAATTCTGTAATTTATTAACCATTTAAAATTCTTTATTTCAGCTCCCGAAACTTGATCAACCATCAATTTTGAGCAGAGCTCACTACAAGTGAGAGAAAAAAAATAAAAATTAGACAGCAGTGACTTTTTATCTGCCTGATAAAAACCCTAGAATCTATTGTGATAAATCCGTAGAAGGAACCGAAACAATTTTTCTGAAAATGTCGACAAAACCCTACTGCATTTTTCCAATTCAACTCAGAAGCTGTATTAAATCAGAATGGATTAAGATTCACGAGACTGATAAGAACTGAATCACCGGATATCTGATAATTTTTTAATGATGACGAATTTAAAACGTTATCGCACCTGAGACCAATCGCACCAGCGAGAGTTAATGTAAAAAACAAGAAGAGAAGAAAATTTGAGAGTTAATTCGAAATTCCCTGAAGAGGTGAAGGTAAATTCCAAGACGGAATTAAAATCGAAATTAAAATTGCAGGAGAAATAAAAATTTTTTATTCTCCCACGAATTTCACCGCTGGTACCAGCAAATTTTGTGAAGGGAACTAATTAGAAATAATTTACTAGTTTCCTCTTCGCAAGAGACTATTCTGGAAATATCGAAAATGATCAACAATCAGCAGCGAATTATTCTCAATTCGAAGGAGCCTCAGAATCATCAACCGGTTTCTGCAAAGCCATCAATTGTCTCTGCGAGTTCAAGTATCGATTCTGACGTGAGCGATCGCCGAGATGTGAGAGAGGCTCTATATTCTGGAATCTTCAGGCGTCACCGGAAGACTATTTTGGTCCTTGGGAGTTTCCTTAAAATGTTGAAAATGAACAGAAACGTCAATAACTATGCAAGCATCAAAGGCAATGACGAACACGACGAGTAAAGTATTAAAAAAAAGATTAATTTCATTTTTTAAGCGCAAACATTTTTATCAAACCAATACTGCATTTTGAAAATGAAGACCATTCAAATCTCGTTTTCGTCTTCTTCTTTCGTACTTTTGTGATTTTTCCATTTGTTTTCAAACTCTGACTTAATTTAATCGACTTCAATCTTTTTCTTTGATTGCACTGATCTATTCCAATGAAACCAAAGATCAAATAAAAGACTGAAAGATCCTAAGATAGTTCCTCGATTATTTCAATTCAGACTTGTGCAGGTTTTACATTCCTGTTTTTTTTTTCTTGATAGAAATTTTTTAAATTCTATGTCGTCAAAATGATTGATTCAAAAGTCAGAGATTTTCAAGATTTTTGCTTGATGCATCCAGGGTTAAAATTTCTGTTATTCGAATTTCTTTAGATTTCATGAAACCGCCTTGCCGTTGAAAATATCCTAGATAAAGGGGCCAACGATAGGACGCCTTTTGACTCGTTAATCATTTTTATAGATTTCGAAAATAGCTCGAAAATACTTTGCATGGATTTTAAAAGAGCTGGGAGGAAATTTTTATTTTTTATTATTCGTTTGGACATTTTTTATAAATTCCACTTGAGTAATTTACCTAGCATTAAAAACTAGATAAATAAATAAATGATGAAATAATAAAAGTAAAAATCGACTGATTACTGCTTTTTAAAACCTTTTTCTCAAGAGATCCGTAAAGAACTCTGTCGCTTTTTCATGACAATCAGACCTGCTTGAATTAGAAGTTTTGTCTAAAAAAGAACCAGCAGGCTTTTTTATTTCTAATTTCATTTGAAATTAATTTTTTTCATTGGAAAAAAAATTGAAAGAATAATTATATAAATTGTAGACTGCAAAACCAGCTGCCAATATTGTAGTGTCTAGATTTTATTTCATTGATTAATTAATCAGAAACAAAATATCTGATTTGAAAACAATACGTAATGTAAAAATAAAATGAGTTTGATTTCGAAAAAAAGAATTTCTTAGAATTTGTGAAAGAATTAGGTGCGAACGTTTGCCTTTAAGAAAATATTTATCTCGAAATTTTACAATTGAAACAATTTTTGGTGTGGAAATTCTTAGGGAAATTGCTTAGTGTACTTTTATTAATAGGATTTTGATATTATGTATTAATATTGAATTATGTAAGTGGCTTCGTTGTTTTGTAACCAAGCGAATCGATTTTTAACTACAAGCTACAGGAAACGTACTCTTGTGTTATACGCTGATCTTTAGAGCAAGAATTTCAAACTGGAATTTTTAAAAGAAAAAATTTTTAAATTAGAAAATTTAAAGAAAAATTACAAATTTTGAATTTTTGCTCGGAGTGAAGGTGATTTTTGTACACGCGTGTAATAACTAATCATTATTATGGAGGGCGAGTTAATAAAGAGGAAATTAACGACGTCTATTACAAATTTGTACAACGTGTAGATATAGCGATATAAATTATATTAATATATGTAATACGGTGTAAGTGTGGCGAAAGAGATTATTACGTTTAATAAATATTGTTACGTGTAAATCTAACTTTTTATTATTGTATGTTAAACTATCTTAGCGAGCCGCAAAATGAAGAAATCGAATTATGAGATTAGAACTTGGATCTATATATAACACCCTTAAAAAAAATTTTTTAATTTACCTTGCTAAATTGGCCAATGACATATTTAAGGATACTTGAAGGTGCATCTTGAAGTAAAGGTTCTAAAGCTTCGACATAAGTACATTTTTCTAAAACTTTTTTCAATGTCGTCTTGCATTTCAATTGTAGATCTTCCGAAGATTTTGGATTCGAGTAAATCTACAATTTATTAACAAAAATACTCTATAATTTAGAAAAAAAACTTCAAATATCTACAAAAAATTGAAAGAAACAGTATTTATATAAAAAGATAGAAACCGAAAGTAATTTTGGAAAAACATTAGTCTCTGCAACAGCCCTGGAATGATGAGTACTGTGCTTTCCAATTTGCCCTAAAGCCCAAACGGTTATTGCCATCACATGATCATCAGTTTCTTCTTCCAAGACTAAAGCCAGCTGAATGAGGCCCTTTAAAATTTTTTATTATAATTACAGATTTTTGTTGCCCACATTTACCGACTAAAACCGACATTTGCTACTAAAAGTTTCAATAATTTTATTTTGTCATTTAGCATTTTATTTTTGCTTTATATGTCGGTAAATATTGATAACAGGAATTTAAAAAAAACTTGTCATGAAAAATATCCTTTTTTATACGTAAACTAACTTTTTGCAAGTCTGATTGAGTCTAATTGAAAAGATTGAACAGATCAAAGTCTTACTTGGGACTCGATAACAGCTAAAGCTAATTGATCCGAATGACCTGCAATATATCCGATCGCCATAATTCCTGGCACTCTTGCGGATTTTGCAGTGGCTATTAATTCTACGAGAGCCGCAATTCCACCAGTGTTAACAATTAATTCTGCCAACTAGAAAAAGAAAAGAAGAAAACTGGCATTTAAGGGCGTCTGATATTTATAATTACAGAAAAATATTTTTTGAAATTAAAAAAATAATAAATAGCTTGCTTCAAAGGTGTGTTTGCAAACTTCTCTTGTAAGAATTGCAGCAGCTTTAACGACATTTTCGTCAGGATGGGCCATGTGAATTAAAGCATGGGGAAAAATTTCCGCCTCCACAACAAACTCTGCAAATTCTATTGAATGTTTTGCAATATTTCCGAGAGCTGATAGAACCTGTCGCTACATTTGCGTTTGATTTAAATTAAATTAAAGAATAAAAATATGCTTAGATATATATGTATAATCATAATATAAGTAAATAATATTTTTTGGCTTATTTTTAAGGGGAAGGAAACCTTTAGTTTGGCATCTGGATTGGAAAAGGCTTTCGCCAAAATTGATATCGATCCGGAATCGACAACAGCTTGAGCCAATTCTACAGTATGTTTGCTAATATCGCAGAGTGCAGAGGCACTAATCTGTTTCAAGCATATGTCAGGTTCTTGTAGACAGAAAATGAGCAACGGAACAGCGCCTTTAAAAAATAGGAATATGGAAAAAATCATTAACAATTGCACAAATGAAAGCAATGACAAAAGTTATAATTAAGAATATTTTTTTTCACAAAAAGTATTAAAAGTATGCATTCTTTCGCTCTATACGCATAATTTTGTTTAAGCAGTGAGTACTACTGCGAAAAAATAAATAATTACAATATTTGTTGAGTAAAATATGGAAATCGAATTTTGAGGTAAAATTTTGTTTAAACCCCATAAAAAAATTAGATTGAAAATTTGTTTACCAGCATCAACAACAGTTTGAGCTAAATTTTTATTATGCCTTGCCACATATCCAACTGCCCAAGCAGCACTTTCTTTAACTCCAGGATCAAAATCTTCGAGGCCAAAAATAATTGCGTTTAATCCTTCTCCACTTATAGCAATTGTTGCCATTTCTGGAGAATGTTTTGCTATCGAACGTAAAAAGAAGAGGGCCTGTTTCTTATAAGATTTCTGTGGATACAATTAAATTTTTAAATAAGTTTAAAATGTTTTAAATCCAAGTTCTAATCTCAATATTCGATTTTCTAATTTTACTCAACAAATATTATGTTTAAATATTTTTTTCTCTGCAATTCACTTTTTAAATAGAAATATGCATATACACAGCGAAAAGATAACTATAAGTTCTACTATTTGTTGAATATAATGAGGACATTGAACTTTATGGTTTAAACTTGGATTCAATACTTTTTTTAAAATAAAAACCTCATTATAATAATCATAATTTCCTTACGTTCTGCTTTTCAAAATTGTGTATTATACAGGGCAGTACGTCCTTCTTGACAATAGCTCGGGCAATTTGTATATCATGACTTGCTAATCTGCCTAAAGTAATTACAGCAGTTTGTCTAATTGTTGGTACAATATCGTTAATTAAAGGACAGACTGTTTCCAAAACTCCAGCTCTCTCGAGAACTTCCACATTGTGAAATTTTGATGCTAAATCCGCTACAGTTTGTACAAACTGCATTCGAGATTTTTGGTACTGTTCAAAAACTGAAATTTTTAATCAATCATAATTTAAAAATTCAATTAAAAAAACACCCTTAATATATATAATGATAAAAATGAATAACAACAAATTCAATAGAAAATAAATAATTCAAATTAAAATTCTGAATTTTGAAACTAAAGTACGTTTATCTGATCTTTAACATTAACATTTATCAACAACATTATTTTGAACAAATTTTTTTTTGTTTAATTAAAAATGTAAGACCTGATAAACGTGTATCTAATTTTCTTTAATTTTAGATATTTTCAAATTGATATCTCAATAATAATAGGTGAAAAAATGAATAAAAACACTATTTACCCTGCTGACAAATCCGCGCGGTCATAATTCCCTTCCTTTTTTTCAAAAGACAGCTTTAAAAATCAGAAAACTTCACAAAATAGTCTCCAAAAACAAACGCTGGTTAATTTTCTTGGCAGATGAATCACAGCAAAACGTTTTCGGGAAAAAAACCGCTTTTCTATCTCTAAGAATGTCGAAGAAAATCCCTGAGAATGATAGTTTTCGAAAATATACTCTTTTCAGATTCCTTGTAGTCATTTTTTGGTTCCAAATGGCCTTTTTTTGGGGAAAGAAAAGAACGAAAATAAAATGAAAATGAATTTGAAATCTGTCACGTGTTCGAATTTGCAGCAGATGGAAAAAAAGAATCTAACCTGACCCAGAGATCTCTGCCTGACCGAACCTGACCGAACATGGTTTGTGAATACGCCTTTAGTTTTGTGTGCTTACGCCACGCTTACGCAGGCTTACGCTTACTCATGCGCTTACCTGCGCTTACTGCTTCCGCCAGCTTCCGCAATAAGTGCTCTCCTCTCATGCTCATCGTGACCACACTTAACCAAAAATAAGGCAGAGGCTAGGTGTGCGTTTTGAAAACGATATTTAATTTTCCGTTTAAAAATATAAAATGAACAGTTAAAAGTGATTAAAATAAAAATGCTACTTTTAATTGGAAAAAGGGCTTGTCAAAGTTTCTCTAGAACTTTAAGGCGACTTTCGACGAGTTTAGAAACGAATTTTGGTACAAATGATGCATATGAGCTAAGTGACACAAACGAGAAAACAGAAAATCCGAATTTACATCTAAAATCGTTAAATTTGGCAATTATTGGATTGCCAAATGCGGGAAAAAGTACATTGGTTAATCAACTTGCTAATCGAACGGTCTGTATTCAATTATTTTATTCATTTTAAGAGCATGTGGTAATTATCATGTGAGCAAATTTAAATAACATAGTTTTTCTCTCAATTTTTACTTTATAGAAAAAATAATAGTACACAGACGTCCGTGTTGACATGCTTTTTGGCTGTGAACTATTATTTTTTTCAAAAAATAAAAAGTGTGAAAAATAAACTAGGTTATCTAAATTTACTTATTTGCTAAGTAACAACATTTTAGCCAGTAGATAAACGTTCCTTGTCGTTTTCTTTGCGTTTATCTGCTACGAACAATTAATTTTAAATGTTAGTTAAATTACAGATTTTTTCGCTCTAAATCCATAATTCTAAGAGTATCTATAGTCAAATGAGTATAGCTATACAAAGCTATACAGATAGAATTTTTAAACTAGATTTCGAATTCTTCGCTTGGCGCGCAAAATTTAGGAGTCAATATAAAAAATGAAGAAATGGCTTTTAAAAAATATTTGTAGTAACCAATTTGAATTTTTCAGATTTGTCCGACCTCCTGTAAGGTTCACACAACCCGAAAGAATTCTGAGGTAATTTATGTGGAAGATGATACTCAATTGGTATTTATCGACACCCCGGGTTTAGTGTCGGGCCACGATTTAAAAAAATACAAGCTGGAAGGTGAATTCAAAGAAAGTGTGAACCACATTCTAAAAAAAGTGGATATTCTGGGAGTTGTACAAGATATGGAAAATCCCAGGGCAAAGGAGAGAGTCAGCAAGCGAATCTTGCGTGTGCTTGAAGCATATGGAAAAGATCGACCGTCTATTCTTATTCTGAATAAAGTGGACAGAATAAAAAGGAAGAAACACTTACTCGAGATCGTTAAGAATTTAACTGACGAAAGAAGCTGGCCCCACTTTATCGATATTTTTATGGTGTCTGCACTTCAAAACGATGGCGTTGACGACCTGAGAGTAGGCTTCAATATTTATTTTATATCAATTTATAAGCTTAGGTTTTTTACTTAAAACTGTGTTTAATTTTTCAGAAATACCTCCTAGACTCTTCAAAATATAAAAAGTGGCAATACGACGCAGGCATCTATATCAATCAGTCTCCGGAATGGGTGATCACAAACACAGTAAAAGCGAATCTTTTAGAGGACCTTCCACAGGAATTACCCTATAAATTAAAAGTACAGCTCGAGCATTTTGCAGTCTTAGATGAAGGGACTATAAACTCAACTGTAAAAATTATCTGCCCCATCGAGCGGCTATGTAAAGTTGTTCTTGGACCGGGGGGTGAAAGAATTAAACATATTTCTCAACAATGCGAGCAACAACTTAGCAATGGTTTTCGAACTCCAGTAAAACTCAAACTCGCAGTCGAATCGATACAAAAAAAAAATTAAAATTAATCTTATTGAAGTAGGTAATTAAGATATTAATTTAATATTATAAATAGATAATAAAGTGTCTGATTGTTAGTAAAATAAACTAGGAGATTAATTTTTCCATGGGAAATATGAGGTCCGTATCTTTCAAGTTTTCAGTGATCCATTCGTCAGCTTCTTTTTCTAGTTCTTCTGTAAAGGTTGACTTCCAATTGCCACTTTTTCCTTCCCTTATAAAAACGCCAGTCGTTAGAAAAAGTCCGCCTTCTTCTATTGCTTTCGCATCCCGCATTGGATTATTTTTGAAATTTTTAAAGTCCAAGTTCTCGACTAGTTTCAAGAGATCTTCGTCGCTGTATGCTTTTCCAAGGAAAGTGGATACTTTTTTAGCAGTGGATAAGAGATCCTATAAAATTGTCTTTTTAGCTTCGAGAGAGAATTCTTTAACTCACATAATTTTCTTAATTTCTATTTTATTATTTGTTTTCAGTCTTACAGCCTTCATCTCTTCGTAGAATATAAAGAGGAAATTTGGATTATCTTTTTGCGCCCAAGCTTCTTTTAAATGTTCCCAATATGGACCGTAGATCACTAAAAAATATGGAAATTTCTATGTAAAAATTGAATGGCGCTACAGAGCAACACAATGTGTGAGTATTGTGCTTTAATTATAAAACCAACGGCTTTAAATAAAATTATTTAAAATCAGAAGATTGATTTAAAAATATTTGTAAATTAACATGAAATTATAAATAGATTAAAATATTTAATTCCTTAGCACCAAAAGGTTCAAAACTGTAAAGATTAATTCTCAACTCCATACGTTATCTACTTTATAAAATACGAAAACAAATTATTTATCATATCGTATTGTTTAGTTAATTGTCACAAACCGTGGAAATTTAACAAATATGGGGGGTGGGAGTCAAATTTTACACAAATCTGATACCTTCTCCGATGAGAATGTAAAAGAATTATTATTTCTTAATTTTATACTTACTCAAATTATTTTTAAAGTAATTCCAAAATGTTGGGAAATCGCCGATGTATTCCAGAGGCCCAAACGCTTTATTGAAAAAATAATAAGAAACTGCAACATCTTTTGGATTTCTTGCCACGTATACAATCTAAAATCAAATAGAATTGGAATTAAAAATTAAATATTTGCTAATTTTCTGGAAATGTAATGCAATCAAAGAATCAGGAATAAATGTGAATTTACCTTACATCCAGAATCTATAACATTTGGAAGAAGACTCGGAGGAAAATGAGAATAGATAAATCTCGGAGATTCAAGAGCGTCTAAAAATTTATTACTAGCATAGTTTTTGAAATATTCTTCTTGTTTTACATTCATCTTGTTGCCTTCATCAATTGTTTTTCTCACTTCTGGTGTCAAAAAAATGTTCGCTCTAAATAACAAGATTGTATTTTCACAATTTTTTAAAATAAATATTATGGCTGTTGGATTTAAGTATCTTTTACATAAAACTGCCATAATAAAAAAATTAAAAGACTCACCCAAAGAAATGGAATCTATTAAAAAGCAAATTATTTCCAGCTGTTTCGAAATCCAAGTTATTACTCAAAAGCCAAACCATTTCTATAGTCCAGTGAGTTCCTACATAGAGTTTAGGAAATTATGATAATATTTTTAAAAATCTTCATGTGTGTATATTTCTATTTAAAGAGTTACTTGTTTTACAAATGAAAAAATATCTAATTATAATATTTTTTAAGTAACTAAAGCATTTTAATTTTTAGGTCAAAACTGTTTGAGAACATTTACCTGATCTTGGAAAGCTGAGCACCCAAATATCCGAGGATCTAACTTCAAAATTGTAATAACCTGGCCCTTCTTTCGTATATATAGAAGGATAGAGCCATTTTTTGTCTCCAACTTGCACCCACCCATGTTTTTCAGCCTTCCACAGTTGAAGCATTTCTTTAGTTTTATCAGAATCCACAAAAGTATAACTCGGTATATTTGAATTCATTTTCGCGCCAAAAATTTATCAACACTAACTTCAATTCAAACAAACTATTTTATTTCACCTCTTTATATTTTTGGCTTTTTTTTATTGCTTCTTCAGTTTAATTAATAAAGACTCAGTGGCACTTCTCTTACTTAAAATATATTTACTCAGAATTTATGGAAGTTATATAATTATCCTCGTCTTATCAGCTGTTTAAAACACTTTTTCAACTTTGAATTCAGGGTCGGCGGAGCATTAGTTGTTTTACATTTCTTTTTCATATATGTAAAATCGGCAATTATTTTCCATATATGAGTGTTTTGCTTGCTTTCATTTGTTTTCATTTACGGCTCTTAATGAGAAAGAAAGACAGACAATTAATAGTTAAATTGTGCAACAGATCTACTGAAACGAGTTTTTAAAATAAGTCATAAGTCAACATGTTTTCTAAAGAGTGAAATAATGAGTCGTCAATCAGTTATTTAAAACAACTATTTATCGTTTAATTGGTCAGCAGATATGCTGAAGCGAGTTTTTAAAATAAAAGTCCACTTTTAAATCACTATTCTTCAAACCAGGAATACGTGATTCCTAAAGAGTAAAAGTAGTTTTTAATTCCTGTGATATGTGACGTGGTCGAGGGGAGAAATAATTCAAAAATGTTTTATTAAATTTATATAAAATGTATTCTATTATAAAATTATTATACTTTGTACAACACGAAAATAGCTTAATGTCATTTGTAGCACACACATAACAAATTCTTAATTATAAATTAATTTTTGTCCGACTCCCCCTTCAAAATGCTCGCATTTTCAGAGAGGTAGACGGAAAAAAATATCGTCTCCATCAAGGTTAAAAGGATATTTTTCCTCGAGTAATTATCGAAATATTAATTTAAAATTACATAGATTTTATTATCTCATAATTCTTAAAAATTAATAACTAAAAGCTGAAATTATGCAAATTAAAACCAATTTTTTCTACTTGAAATTATTATTTAATTTTGTTTCGATATTATGAATTAATTCAATTTTGAATTGCGCGCGTAATATTTTCTCTTAAACGAAAAAGATTCAATTTATTTTCAGGGAATATGTTAGATTCCGCCAGTAGAGGCGCTGAAACTTAGCATCACCGGATTTGAAAGGATTCAAAAATGTTTGGAATTGACAGTCTTTATCGTATTCATTCGGATTGAATTTGTTGTTGGTGACGGATTGTACTCAATGAAATTCGGAAACGCAAAGAGGCTAGAAAAGTATGAAAGGTGAGTTCCGATTGGTCCAGTTTCCAG
>JAUESI010000002.1:2369228-2411052 GCA_032275145.1 Synergus laeviventris
ATAAAGTAATAATATGATAAGAATATATATACTAATAATGTATAATAATAATAAATTATATAAAATAAATATGTTTATTTAATTTTTTAACAAATTTATTTATTTTTTAAACTTATTCCTAAGTAAATATTCTAATATAAAGAATCTGCCCCTAGTCTCTGAAAGGAGAAATGATAAAATTCGTAAAATTATAATTTTTTAAATGTAATATATTTGAATAGAATAGCAAGATGGAACTTTTTTCATTTATGAAGCTTTCAATACATCTCTCTCTCTCTCTCTCTCTCTTTCTCTCGTGATAACGATAACTTGGCTAAATATTAATGAAAAGGTTTACTTGCCACGCAAACTATTATTATTATTTTGAGGTCGTTACTCTGAGGACAGATGCAAGTATAAAGTCTTGACTTCCCTTGGAATTTCTTGAAATCACTTTAAATCTCTTAATACTTTCCAATTTTTAAAAACAATTAACATTTCTTAGAATAGAAGTATCAAATTAATAATTATGATATTTAAAATCAATAAGAAAACTTCTTCTAACAAGAGGTAAAATTTATTTATTATTATATCTTTATACGTTACAAATCTACTGTTTAGGATGTCTTTAGAATTAGAGGATGTCTTTAGATGTCCTCGCTGAATGTCAATACCTTACCGCACACTGGTGGGAAACTTCCGAAAGGCTTTTCACCAACCACGTGTTTAAACACAAAGTCTTCAGTCACATGTAAGACAAAATTCTGCTGTGTAATAGTATAGAAAAACCAATCTGTAAAGTTAAATATATCTGTGTTGCTGTCCGAGACACCTCTATGATGTATTCGATTATCTATGGTATTCAAGTTATTGATGTATAAGGTCAGTGTTATATTCGGGTCACGAATTAATTCAGTTTCCAGAGCAGTCCTTAGAATTATGTCCTGGCTTATACTCAAGAAACTATTGCGAATGTCAAGGAGTCTGAGTCGAGGTGCACAATGCAGAAGATCAGTTATAACTTTCGTTTCTAAGGCATAACACTTTCTGCAGTGCAGTTCTTCTAATTGTTTCATTCTTGCCAGAGGTGGGTGACATAATTTCGGCAATTTTCCTATATACAATACACGAATATTCATATTTGCGATGCTCGCAATCCCCGAGTCGGTTACTGCTCCACAGTCTGGAAAATGAAAATGAATGTTTTTATATACATATTTAAATTTTTACAGCGTGTCCACAAATATAATATATTTCCAAATTAATAATCTAGTATTTTTCCTGGTAAAAATAACCACAACTCTTAGTTGAAAAAACCAGAATGTTAATTAAATCATCCAGAAAAAATACTAAGGACACATTTGTACATACAAAACACAGTTCAAAAAATAAATATATACCATAAATGCACAAATGTGTAAGGTTTTTGTAATACATAGAAATTGCTTGCAAAAATGGATCACTGATGAAAGCACTGCTCGGAAAATTCAATTTTTCTATATATGCTAATCTCGAGATAGTTGATATTAAAAAATATGGATTTCCTACTTGAAAACATGTGGTAAATTTCAAATTCCTTATACTCGTTGAGTTGACATTTATTGTGTCAAAGAATATTTCCGGTGGGCCCCGAAAATTTACTAATTCAAGAATTCGCAAATTACGTAGTGTTCGAAGTATCTAAAAAGAGAAAAGAAGAAATAAAAAAAAAATTATCGACATTTTTTTTCAGAATTTTTGAAATTCAATATTTCAAAAAGCTATCAACGGATTTAGGTTTCCCTTTTCTCCTTCTGGTGGGTACAATCATTTCTTCAAGTTTTATATGAACATTTCTTAATAAATTACTTTTCCCAACAACGAAATATTGAATTCCAAAAATTCTGAAGAAAGAGACCAAATGTGAATAATTGAAAGTTTACCAGAATAAAAATAGTACTGTCAATTTTTTGCAAACTGAGATATTCAATAGAGTTAGCAGGAAGACAATATAGATACATAGGAGAAAACGCAAAGAAGCATCCAGTCTTGAAAGATTTGAGATTTTTCATTGCAGACAATAAAGCACAAAAATCATTATCATTACAGTGACAAACCCTCTTAAGGCTATAATCTATTGCAAATTTAGTAATATTGGGAGCATAGTCCATTAACAAATGGCAAATAGCTTCCCATTCCTCTGTACACACAGTTCTCAATACAAGATTATTATTGCAAATACAGTGATACATGTTCAGCATTTGAAGTTCCTTAATCTTAGCTGGACCTAGTCGAAGAAGTTTTAGAACTGCACAATGACTCAATTGGTGATTGATGCAATTATACTCATATTCTATAGACTCTGTACTAAAATCAATGTGAGTCAGGTATTTTGCACAGCGTGATATTACTTGAGTAAATATGTGGTCATTAATACAAATTCCTGAGTTCCTTGCTATTCCCCAGGTTTCTTCATGAAAATTAAGTGTCTTAAAAGAATTCCACGATGCTCTGCTTGCAGATTTCCAATTCATGCATACTGTAAAAACAAATGTTCTTTACTTACAAGTTTCTTATTTTTTAAAATTTTAATTAAAGCTAATGAAATTCCACATAAATACATTTTTTTAAAGGAAGACTTGAATTTTTAATTGCTTTTTAATTTGGCCACCAAACGTCGAAAGTTATTGAGCATCGACCAAACTTCTTTAATCAAAGTTAGATTTTTAATAGTTATTTATTGAGATTTCTTTTTCTTGGGATTTAAAACAATTTCAAGGCATTTGAAAATAATATTTTGTGGAATTTTAAGTAATTTTAAAGAAAAAGAATTAAGTTTTTTATTTTAAAAATTTTGAAATAATTCAAGGGCATGTGTTATATATAATTGAGATATTAAATTGAGAATTTCGAAAATTAATGTTAAAGAATTAAAAATACGTTTATCCGGTCCTAAATATTTACATTTATAAAAAAAAATTATTATGGAAATTTTACTTTTATTTTTATAAAATTGTAGGACCAGATAAACGCACCTTAGCTTATTTTCCTTAATTTTAGAAATTTCCAGTACATTACCCCTATATCTTGATAACGAGACGTACTTATTAGTTGTCCCATTAGGAGGATTAAAATAAGTTCACTATAATATATGACCAGATTTCAGTGGAATAATTTGGAGTAATTCAAAAAGATCGAAGACAAAAAGGTAGGTACACTTCGCCATTTTTGCCGGTCTATATATAATATGTTACCTCGTTCTATCCTGATTCTGTCTACTATCGGTAGATGACGAAAAATTTGTACAAGGCAGTAAAAGTCCAAACTTTCTATACTTGTAGAACTTATAGAACCGCTCGAATTAGGTTTCTCCTCAATTTGGTCCGACATCGCCGAAATTCAAATGTTTTCAAATGAATAAGAAAAATGTTAAATTCAAGAGCGTCTTTATTACAACCGATTAGAATCGACTTCCTGATAATACTGACACTGAAAACTAAAGGTGAAGTATGGCAGATCAAGAAACAGAATCTATAGTAAATCCACAAGAAGGTTGTATTTGTAACTTGAACAGTCAAAGTTCCAGGCCCAGGGATGAAACTCCAATATCCCAAAGCTGCAATACCAATACTACAAAACTCCAATACCCTATCACATTATAGTTATATAACTATGATTTAATTTCAAATTTTTTTTATTGCATTTTTCTCTGCAAGATAAATATTGTAAGCTGCCCTAAATGTACGGCCCTGAGGTTCGAAACGGATGGCGTGGGTCGAGGGCTTATGTGCGTAAATCCAAGAAAATAAAGCCCTAAATCAGAGCTATATAACGCTATAAACAGACCGAGAAACAGCTAAAACTCCTTTCTGACAAGAACTTTCCCCAGGTAGGATATTCGAAGATCCCATAAACCATAAAGTCTTAAAAGAACTTTATAATGAGAATTATTTTATGATGAACCGAAAAAGTTCTTTCACCAAATACGATTTGATCCGCAATCGAAACAAGGTTGTCTGTCCGACAGAATACGACCTAATCCAAGGTCAAATCAAGAAATCTATCCGACTGAATCCAACCAAATTAGATTTAAAAACAAGGGATCCTATGCCGTTTAATCCGATTTAATCCAAGCCGAAGCAACGAGAATCCGATTTAAAAAGAAGGATGGCAATTCGACTGAATATAGAACTTATCCAAGGTATCGTTTTTATCCGACTGTATCCGTTTTAATACAAAGTCAAACTAAAATTTCTATTCGATTGAATCCGACTTAATCTAAAGCAATGATTTTAATCGAAGCTTACTTCTCAATTATTTTGAATACGTGGTCGCCAATCGGAATTAATCCGACATCCATTCGAGGACACTTTTCAATCCATCCGTATCCATAATACTAATTAATCCGAAATTAATCGAAACGACTTTCAATCCGGGCCTAATCCAAGGACGAAGCAAGATTTTTATTTCAATGAATTCGACCTAATCCGAATTTAAAACAAGGAATCTTATTCGGTTTAATCCGTTCTAATCCGGTGACGGAACAAGAATGAGAATCCGATCTGATCCGATTTTAAAACAAGGATGATAATTCGACCAAATTTGACCTAATTTTGAAGTCAATCCAAGTCGTTTCGATTGATATCGGATTCATCGGATTGGACATTAAATTGAAAAGGAATAATAATTTGTTCGAATTCATTCGGATTGAACTTAGAAAAGGCTTACGTATTAAATCGGATTCAGAAGGAATAAACAATCTTGACGGATATATGAGACATCAGATTCATTCGAATTGACCGCTCCGATTGAAGTATGAGTTCGAATTGGTTTCAGATTCATTCGGATTGAAAAGTATCCCCGGACTGATTAAAAAAGATTGTAATGGCTTCAGATCCGTGCGAATCAACATTCTTAAATAATAGGTAATATCCGAAAAAAAATTTAGAAAAGTAGTTTATTTAAAAATCATAAAACATCCAACTCACTAGAGCAATATTGTTCAATAGTTTCATTTTCCCGGGGCACTTTAAGAGTTTTCTTTATCCATGGTGAACAGTTATGGGATGAACAAGATGGGGTGAATGTGCAAGTCCTGGATGTCCAGGAAGCCCATGATGAACGATTCCAGAATGTGCACCATTTACATGATGAACAACTCTAGAATGGTCACCGTCATTTACATGATGACCAACTCCAAAATGGTTACCATATATATGATGACCAACTCCAGAATGGTCACCATATATATGATGACCAAGTCCAGAATGGTCACCATTTACATGATGACCTACTTTAGAATGGTCTACATTTACATGATGACCAACTTTAGAATGGTCACCATTTACATGATGACCAACATTACAATGTTCACCATTTACATGGTGGCCAACTTTAGAATGGTCACCATTTACATGATGGCCAACATTACAATGTTGACCATTTACATGATGACCTCCTCCATATCCTCCCATACCCCCATCCATTGCTCCAAGTGCTGCTCCTAATAAATCCATTACGGATATTCCTCCCCCCATTCCTGCTGCATCTCCTCCAGCTGGAGGTGGGGCTCCTCCTGCTGGCGTAGGGGGTGCCTCTGTTGGTGGAGGATCTCCGTCTTTAACTGGAGGAGGGGTTCCCCCTGCTCGAGGAGGATCTCTACCTCCCCTAGAACCTCCAGCTGATCCTTTATCTCCTGCTTCTTTTCCAGAACCTCCAGCTGATCCCGTAAATGTACTATTTCCACCTGTGTCAGGTCCTCCAGATACAGTAATATTTCCTTGTCCTACATTTCCCCCATCATTTCCACCTGCTCCAGCACTTCCAGCTTCTACAAAATGAAAAATCAATTGAACAAGTGTTTTTAAACAATATTATTAATATTATCAAATTATCACACCTACCAATCAATATATCGATAAGACAAGTACAGATCAGAAGAGCAGTAGTGAACTTCATTTTTCTCAGGTGTCAAAAAATGGTTAGAGTACACTGAATAATGTTTAACAAAAGTTTCTGTTTCATATATTTTCATTACTGCTTTAGCCTATACGAGAACCTACTGTACATATTTGCATAATTATAAAAGTCGAGGATATCTATGTGTAATTTTTACTATGTTATCAATCTAAAAGATACTTTATCATCTTGTTTGATTTAAACACATGCAAACGTAATTGCCGATATTAAACTGTTCATGGCCTAATTCCTGACGCAATATTACAGAAACACAAAATCTGTTGAATAAGGTGATAGTTAACTTCATCTTTTCCAATACACTTCTCGATCTAGCAATCCAATATTTGGCCATCACAAATTTTCTGCTTCGCATTCAATTTTATTCATTATAAGTATTGAGTCGAAATTTCACACACATTTGAGCTCTCTAGGATAGTTTAAAACATTTTTAATTTGCAATATAAAATGTAAAACATTTATTTTTTTGTACAAGGGGAACAACCTCGAACTTAAATATTTTAAAATTCTATAAAAATGTCTTCTCGCAATTTTGGAACCACTTTGCGAGTTTCGGTGGCAATTTTGAATCCAGTTGTTTTATTACAGACCAGGCAGCAATGTCGACAATAGAAGGTTCCGTTTTATTTAAAAGCCAGGGACCTTTTGCTAAATGAACGCCCAGATTCGAAATTGTTGCCTGGGCTTCTTTCGGCGATTGGTGAGACATAATATAACATAGGTCGAGTATCGAGTCCATTAAATTTGTCTCCACCGGGTCGGAATTTTCGTAGTTGTGCGTTTCGACGAGTCGGCTTACGTATCTCAGGAAATTCACCTCTCCTGTTATTGTACATGTCGATAATTCGGTGTTCAGTTGCAAATCTGAGACTGTAAAGAAATGATTTAAAAAATGTTATTACATATTCGTTTTATTAAACTGTGTACTTATATTAATTAAAAAATTTACCATTTTTCCAGATTAATTTCAAGTTGATCACATTTTTTTGATTATCGTGTTCATTCGTTCGATTTTCAAATTCAGGAAAAGTTCCAGTGACCGTAGAATGTATGTAAGCCTGGACTGGAAAATTACTATCACTCCAGAGTTTCGACAAGGCTAAGATGGAAAATGGTGACTTCTTTTCACATACGTTCAAAATTATCTCGAAGTTTACTGGTTTCTGATAAATAAATAAGTTGGATTAATTGTGTTTCGGTAGAATTTGTCAATCTTTAAATTGTAATCATGTTTTTTATGTTTAATAATAATTAAATAAGGTATAATGTTTACCCTGCTAGCTTCTGCCCTAATGACTTTTGCAGGCGTTTGTGAACGATTCGTTGATTTTAGAACGTCACATAAAGTGGCAACTTGTTTTTTCAGTTCGGCAAGTTGGGATAAAATTTTCTCCTGTCGTTTTTCCAAAAGTTTTAAATCCGGAAGAGGCTCCTGAAAACGGAATTCGTATTTAGAATAACAATAAAAATTATAATATTTGTGAAGCTCAAAATTCTTAAAATTCACTATATACTATAATATAATTTATTTATTATTTATAACAATGATTCCTGTGTAAATTCTCAACATATTTTGTAAGTGTAATTAACTCTTTTTTGTATAAGAAAAAGTGAAAGATAGGTGACGAAAAATTGAAACGAATCTTAAATCAACAAAATAAAAATATTAGAAACTTTGGCCAAAAGAAAAAAATTTGAGTTCCATTTAAATTAAAAATTCAAATTAAAGTTTAAATTTTCCCTTAACGTTAAATCAAAACAAAAAATAAGGAATTTCGAAAGATTTAAAGAGATTGTAAGTAATTTAAAAAAACTTCTAGGGATTTCAAGAGAATTAAAAATATTTAAAGCATAAATGATCTGCATATAATAATTTTTCTATAATTAGTTTCCAAAAAATTTTTCCAATTAAAAAAATAAATAATATTAAAATGCTGATAGTTTTCCTGTAATCCACAAAAAAAATTATAGGAAATTAAGTAAAAGAAAATCATAATAGGCCTGTATTGATTTTCCTATACAATTTTTCTCAAGGGTCTAGTTTATTTTTGTAGAAACGCAACTGTTCCATTTTATTTATTCTCCAATCCTTAAATTATTTTGCCGTGTGTATAGGCTTAAATTTTCTTCTCTGTGTGCGTCTACATAACCAAACAGTATTTTTTTTGGGTTAGTTTTGCGATTGCATGGTTATACAACGGTATTTTCTCAATCGGGAATTTGTTCTACTAGCCGCGTCCTACGCCTCAATTTTGTCAAATATCTGTGATTTCCCTCAAGAAAATTCCATGTTAATTCAATTTTCCTAGGAGAGTCAACTTTTTTCCTATCCTGAATACCTTCGTCTACAAAAATTAGGGAGGTGGACATCGATCAAGCAACAAGAACCATATTCTCGGTCGATCAAGATTAGTGTTCGTGAAAATTTCGTGCTGGCAAAGCCTCATCAGTTTACCCAGGGAAATAGAAAAAAATAAGGAATTTTAACTCATAAGCAATGGAGACTTATTGCCACGTGAGTATTTTGAACAATTGAAAGCGTTAGGACAAAATCAGGACAATGGGATTAAAAATAAAAAATTAAAACCTTTAAAAAGGCGGTAACCTGGTCTTTCATTTGTGAGACAATTGAATCCTCGAAGGGTGAATGGTTGCCGTTCTGCTGATGAACCTTGTGAATATTTTTCATCTTATACATGACATTTGACGAGTTTAACGGAATTTCAAGGCCGATTATTGGCTTTAAAGAGTACATCGCGGTTGAGCCACTCATTTTTTATGCTAAATAACCCGCGGGTGATCACGAAAAACACTTTGCGATTTTCAAAAATATCATGTGCATCGGGTTTTCTTTATTTTTCGAAGATTTGACGAGTGGCCATTTTAGAATTTGACTTTTCCACGAAATTAATTAGCAGACGAAAAGTGGCGCTGAGGTGCTTGGGAAATTTACTACGCTGGTCAAATATGCTATTTTACTTGAAATTTGTCAGAAAAATATTATAAAAGCAATTTATTAGAAAATAGTATTTAAATTAACTACAACTCTACTCTTTCACAATTGATCGAACTGTTAAGACTTCCAGTTAAAATTAAATTCGGATGAAAAAAAGAGTCCTGTTTTTTGAGCTTTTAGAAATCTAAAATCTTTAATTCATCTAAATTCCTTGATTGATTCCTTGATTATTGTTATGAATAAATAATAGTTTTTCGCTTATTCTTTACAAATCTAAAAACGTATTATAATTTTCTATCAAAAAACTTCGATTCTAGACTTTATTTCTAACTGGAATTCTCTTATTAACATTTTCAAAAACACCGCGCCTATTTCGTCATCATAATCTTGGCCAATTCTCGCTCGCTTTATAATTGAACCCCCTCTCCATTGGTCCCCCTCCATTCCCAGCTTTCTTGAAAAAATATCGCGCCATCTGAATATCATCACAAATTTCTCTACTTCAGAAAATTCCCGAGAATTTTCCCTTTGCAAAATATCAACAATGTTTGTTTGCAAAAATTTTCAAAACCTTCAAAACGTTAAAAAACGTATAAATCTAGGAAAATACATCCGGCAACACTGGAAGACTCTATAGTCAGTTGCACCACACAATAATTTCCCCTAACATGAAAAATTCAGCCAATTCTCCTGATTAAAACGCCAATAATATTATTTTCGCCCCAAAAATTATTTTTCCACTAAATTTCGAATTAATTCTGCCTCTCACTAATTATGAAATAATTCCGAGTCTCATTTTTCCGGCGGAAAGGACTCTATATTTAATTGAATATGGCGGTTCCTATTTGGTCACGTGACCATCAAGAATGCAACTTGACTCTGAAAAACTATTCCGGAAGAATACGTATAATCCACAGAAGAAACCGTAATGCATATTTCAATAATTTGCAAAGCCAGATTATTTGGGCTCTTATTTAATATCGAAAATCCTTCCGAATAATTCTTTCCCTCTTGATAATTCATGAAGCCAACCGTCCTTTTGAATTTCACTCCTCCAGGTTGGCACTACTTGCTCCGTCTAGAAATCCATGATGGCGAGCATTCAGTAGAAAAGTGCCAGTTGCTAATTGCCAAGAGGCGTATTTTCCTCTCTCAAGTCTCAAATTGATACTTTATCAAAAAATAGTTTCTTAAATTTGATAAATTCGTTTTCGAAAAGTGCAAAAGTTGTCGGAAAAGGTGTCTTTCACTGAGATGTCAAAACTGTGAAACGTAAGTGGTGTCCTCTGTGCAAGCTTCTCCAGAACTAAGGTTAGCTGTTCTTTATCCCAATTTATTGAATTTTGATCCTTCTCAAAGCGAAATTCAGTTCGCCGATTGAAAAAATTCCACATCTACACATTAAATAAAATTAATATGCAAGCATGGTTAGAATTGCATTTTTACGAGAGGTTAAAGACGCCATCTTTCGCACAAACGTCAGAAGTAGTTTCTGTAACGAGCTTTCTAATTGGTCTTCACTTTTGTTTCTCCTTTCTCTCAAAATAAAACATTTTTAATACTAAAACTCATTTTAAAAATCTCTAAAATTGAAAATCAGTTCTGAAAAATAGAGCCGGTGTTAATTCCGACGAAATCGTGAAAGAAGCGGTAAAAAAGTGTTTTGATATTGTCGGAAATCATGAGCGGGGGTGTCATGGCGTCCATTATGTCAGCCAATGAGAGCATTACTTTCTAGGCTTGCAGAATTTACTCGACTATCGTCGGAAACGCGTCGCTGGGACTCTTTGGCAGCTTTTTTTCGTGATTTTGGTGTTAAAAGCTTGGCTTTTTTTTCGAGAAAGTTGGCGCGGAAAAGCGGCAACAATTAAGGTGAAAAAGGTAAATCGGGAGTGGCGAGAAAGTGAAATTTTTGTTGTGATGGCCGTCGTAAGGGTCACGTGATCGGGATTGGGGAGAAATGGCGCAAATCAGGGATTAAAAAGATGGGAAACGTTTCGATGTGGGGACGTCAGTGTTATTTGTTTACAATGAGGCCCTCTGCACGTGTTAAGTGATCGTGTTGTGACTTTTCTTTTTTTTTTTTTTTGACAGTTGGAGATACAAAATGACGGGCAGGGGTGGAAAAAGAAGGGGGCGACCCCCGAAGTCGGTTGTGATGGAGAGGCCGAAAAAGTTCCAGTATCATTTGATGAAAAAGCCGAAGTATTTGCAAAACAAAGGTACAGAGACACCTTCGAGTCAACCAGGCACTCCGACAATCTCGAGAGCATCATCGCCGGTTGAAAGCGAGGAAAGCAGGAGAAGTACTAGGATAAAGAAGACTAAGGGTGCCCGGGAAAGGCACTCCAGAAAAGGTGATCATTTTTGGGTATTACATGGTGTTTTGAGGTTGCTTTTGGAATTTGGAGTTACATGTCATACATTGGGATGATGTTGGAACATTTTTTAGAGTTTCGAGTCATTTGGTTAGGATAAGTGTGTCGGGAGGATTTGAGGGTAAAAAATTTTGGGGTTAGGGGGTGAGAATTGATGTTAGTTTTTAAGTAATTTTTTTTAAAGTTTACGAGGGAAATTTTTGGGATATGTTGTTTTTGGCTCTTATTTTGGGGATCTTTGTTTATTTACAGATCTTTTCTTTACAAAGTTTTAGACGAAAAATATTGAAATTGTATATTTTTGTTGCGGTAGATTAACTACTTTTTTAAATAGAAAAGTGTGTATAGAACGATAAAATGTGAAATTTGAATACTTTTTGATTAAAAGTTCTAATTTTAGTTTAAAGACTTGAATTTGTTTTTTTTTTCTTTAAGGGAAGAAATAAAATGTTTGCATTTTAATTTTAAAGGCTCGGAAAATTTTTATTTGAAATCTAAGAAAGAAGTTGCGTCATTTTTTATCTTATGAATTAATTAATTCGAGTGCTTTAGAAGGTTCCTTTAAAAAAAACTTTGAAAACCAAAGGTTCAATCTGTACAAACTGGATGAATCCATTGAAGATTATATAATAAGTATTTCATTAAGAAACTAAGTAATTCGTTAATGATTTTATGGATTGATTTATTAATTAATTAATATTATTTCAGGCGGACACACAGCAGGCGCTTATCAGCGTCGAGGATACAATGCAAACGTCGATTATCACGACTCCGAATACCATTATGGATCGGATTTCGGCGACGAGTCAAGCGAGAAGAGCGAGGTGGAGGAAGATCAGGTCCAGTCCGAAGATGATTCGTCCGAAAGCATCGAGGAACCTGATCCCTCCAGCGATAGTGACTTCTCTCTTTCGAGCTTCAGCAACACGAGTGGAACACCTCGCAAGACCCTTCTAGGTCAGCAAAGACCTCCAAGTCCTGAGCCGCTATGGCTCCAGAATCGCGAGCTCCCTGCGCTCAATCTTCCCAAGTCCTCCGATGATCTTCTCATCCCCAAGGAGTTCGTCATGCCCTCTCTTTCCATTTATGAAGTTCTCAGACACTTCCAAACACTCGTGAGACTTACGCCTTTCAGATTCGAAGACTTCTGCGCTGCACTCTTTTGCGAAGATCAAACTAATCTACTCGCTGAAATTCATATTATGCTCATCAAGGCGCTCCTCAGGGAAGAGGACTCGCAGCAAACTCACTTTGGGCCTCTAGATCAAAAGGACTCCGTGAACGTTAGTCTTTACTTTGTCGACCCCATGTCCTGGCCGGAAGTTCTCCGTTCTTATGTTGAGAGCGACAAAAGCTTCGATCAAAATATTCTTAATATTTTATCCACTTGTGAATATCCATTCACTGGAATTGAAAACCGGATTAAGGTCCTTCAGTTCTTGACTAATCAGTTTCTGATCACGAATCCTGTGCGGGAGGATCTTCTTCATGAAGGTATTATTTTTTTGTTTGGTAGTTAATTTTTTTTGAGTGGATTTGACACGGAGTTTTTAAATTCTTTGAATAGAAAATTAGTAATAATAGAATTCTTGATTGTAAATTTCGGATTCCAAATCGAATTAGGAATTGTACTTAAATATTAAAAAAGAAAAACTTGTGAAACTTCCTAAAATTTTAAGATTCCAACTATTTTGAAGTTGGAGCTGAGTTTTGTTTTTATTGTAGGTAATTTCTCCATTCGCAATTTAAGTTACAAGTTGCTTAATACAATTTTTTATTTTGCAGGAAATGTTCATTATGACGATCACTGTCGAGTTTGCCACCGTCTCGGAGATTTGCTCTGCTGTGAAACATGCCCCGCAGTTTTTCACTTGGAATGTGTGGAGCCTCCGTTGGTGGATGTCCCGACCGAAGATTGGCAATGTAGTTTATGCAAAGCCCACAAAATCACAGGAGTCGTCGATTGTATTCCTGATGTCGAGAAGAAAGGAATCCTCTGCAGGCAGGAGCATCTCGGTTTTGACAGATATGGAAGGAAATACTGGTTCCTTGTCAGAAGAGTTTTTATGTAAGTTTCAGTCATCGCCGGTCGAAACTTATTCATCTTTTTCAATCTATTTTGAATTTTTTCCTCTATTTCAGTCATCGTAGGTTCACCCTTTATCCCATATTTTGAATTTGTTCTCTTTTTCACTTTTTTAAGATTCTGATTGATATGGTTAAATTTTATGAAAAATTCTTAGCATTGAGGTTATTTTGACTTCTTTTGAATTCTTTTCAATCTCCTGAATTCTTAATCTAAATTTTGATGACTTGGATTGGAGGTTACCGTTTTTTTTGCTTTTAACTAAAGTTCTAATATCTCCGTTCTGTTTTAAGTTTTTTCAAATCTTTTCCATCTATTTCTCACCCATTTTTTATATTAAAAAGCTAGCTGTAAAGTTGTATCAACTCTTGTACTCATTCAATGAGCACTTTGCTCATTGAACTGTGATAATAGGAACTATGATGACTAAGTTTGCTTATGAATTGTTAGTTTTCAATTCAAGTATGTAAAATTATTCATTTAATTTGATTTGATTCTGTTTCAGTGAAAGCGAAGCAGGCGAAGTTTGGTACTACAGCACGCCTTTACAATTAGAGGAAATGATCAATGCTCTTGATAAAACCGAAATGGAGGTAGCGCTTTATCGTGAATTGTCGGATTACAAGGAAGAAATCGTTCGCCAGATGGAAATTACAGAGACACTCACGAATCAGATCAAGGGCAATAAGAAGTCGTACCTTGAACTCGAAAATGGTAAGTAAATTATATAAATACAATATAAAAAATTTTTTGTGGCAATTTTTTTCTTACTATTTTTATAGTGTTGGTGATTTTATAATATGTATTTGAAACCATTTCAGCACAAATCCTGAAGTTGAAGAAGGAACGCGAAGAGCGGCTGGAGAAGGAAAAGGAGGAAAAGCTGGAAAAGGAGCGTCAAGAAGCGGAGGAAATGGTTCGTAGAATCCATGAAGGTACCGACTCGCTGGAAGAGCGCCTCGCCGTCGTCTCGGGTCAAAGCGAGGACAAGGAGAATCAAAACACTTCTATGCCTCCTCAGCAGGTTCCGGAGGTCGTCGGAGAAACTGTGGAGGTCGAGGGCGAGCCCGAAACCACAACCGATCTCGCAAAAGTCACCAAAACCCCTTCGTCCTCCTCCGAAGACGTTGAGGAGGAAGCAATGGAGACTGAGGACGGCGTCAAGGTTACCAAAGACGGTAAAAAGCATTCGATTGTCACCAGATCCAAGACTGGGTCTCTAACTCCTCGGACCTTCAACATGGACGACCTGAAACGTCGAACCAAAGAGGAACAGGAAAAAATCGACCGTTTGAAGGATGACGGTGACGGCACTCGTCTGACGAGACAAAAGGCTCATCAAATCGCCACCGGCACTCATCTTTTCAAGCTCGGAATGGACAATAACTTCAAGTCTTATGTCAATCAATACACGACAAACGTCATTTCGTTGAATAAGCCTCAGAGGAATGAAGAGAGAGACAAGAAGAGACACCTCTCTCATAAATTCTCCCTCACTCCCCTTTCGGAGTTTAAGTGGATCGGGACTTTAACCGGAACTCGAGCTCTACTTGTCTCGACTTTGAGGCAGACGATTTTACAGTTAGAGAGTAGTATTCAGGCTCCTTTTATGCACACGAACTGGCCTCTGCTTCGGAAACCCTGGACGAGTGCAGTCGGGACTTGTGTGAATCCGCGGGATTTCGCAAGAGCTTTAATTGTTCTTCAGGCTTGCATCAAATCTGTCGTTTTTGCGAACGTTTGGAACGAGCAGCTCGGGCATGTGAAGTTGAAAAGGGTGACGGCACTGGAAAGGGAGGAGAAGAAGAGGCAAGACAAAAAGGAGAAGAAGGAGAAAGAAGATGAGGAGGAAAGAAATCGATTGACTTATAATTTTGTGAAGTATACTTTGGGATTGAAGCACCAGATTTGGAAGCAGAAGGGAGAGGAGTACAGAGTTCATGGCCAGTGGGGTTGGCTATGGATCTCGGCGAGTCGGAGGTTCAAGGCTGCAGTTAGTAAACCAGGGTTAAAGGCTGGTGCGCAGAAGGTCATGGTTCAGATTCGGGATCAGGAAGGAATAAAGATCCTGGCGCTAGATCCGCCAACTTATGAGTTTTTGATGAAGGAGTATTGCAGCCCGAAGGAGGAAGTCAAGGAGGAGATTAAAGAAGAGAAGGAAGAGAAGGAGGAAAAGGAGAAGGAAGAGATGGAGGAAGAGGAGAAGGAGCTAAAGGAGGTGAAGGTGAAGAGGTGCTTGAGGAGTAAAAAAGATCAGAAGAAAGAGACGAAAGAGAAGGAATCAAAGGAGACGAAGGAGACGAAGGAGAAGGAATCAAAGGAGATGAAGGAGAAGGAATCAAAGGAGACGAAGGAGAAGGAATCAAAGGAACAGAAGGAGAAGGAAAAGGAGGTGAAGGAGGAAGTGAAGAGCGAGAAGATAGAGGATCAGAAGCGGCAGACGAAGATGAACCTCGCTTTTCTGGCTGGAATGAAAATCGAGAAAGTTTTTGAGCCGATCGAGAGTTTTGAGGAGATTGATGTCATGAAGGCTTTAACGACTCCAGGACGACTTCACTATCCGAAAATAGCGAAGAAGTCGAGAATTGACGACTTTCTGGCTAGGAGAACTCATCTGAAGTTGCTGGAGGAGAGGCGCGTTATCCAAGCTGAAAAAACGAAGGAAGTTAATCAGAAGGAAGGGGAAGAGGTGGAGAATAATGAGGAGAGTGAAATGGATGCAAGTGAAATCTTCCAGAATATTTTGGCGGGAAAGCCAATGAATAAGATGCTTTCGCCGTATGCAAAGGAAATGATGACAGTGGTAGGAAAGAGGATTCAGCAAGTTAGAGTGCAATATGCGAATATTATGAGGATAGGGAAGGCTGGAAGATGCTATTCGAAGTTTTGTAATATGATGGGCAAACCCGGGAAGAGTGTACCGGCTGCTCCGCATTTGACCGCGAGTTGCTACTCTCCGATTTGCCTGCAGAAGGCAAGATTGAAGAGGGAACTTCTGATTTTGATGAGGAAGGCGAGTGCCTTGAATAATAATCAGGTTTCGAATTTGACGAAGAGTGGAGAACTCGGAGAGAAGAGCGGTTCGAAAGCGGAAGGAGAAGAGAGCAAGGATGCAATCAGAAGGGATTTGGAATCGGCGGTCGCTTTGGCGACTCATTGTTCCGAGGAAGTCAACGCGGAAAATGTCGAACAGAATGCAAGCAGTGCAAAGAGAATCAAGCTCGAAATCGTGAGTTATCTTTTGTTATTCTTTAAGTTCCACAAATTCTTTGAAATGCCTTTAATCCTTTAACATCTTTTGAAATCCATATAAATTCTTTTTAAAAAAATTTAAATTCCTGAAAATTTCTTGAAATCTTATGAAATTCCGCAAAATCCCTTGAAATCTCTTGATTTCCGCGCCAGTAATTTGAAACGTCATGTTTAAACATAATCTTAAATTATCACCTCTTTATTGCTTTTTGAATTCTTTCAATCGCTAAAATTAAATCCTCGTTTTTATTTTTGTTTTCAGAAAGAGGAAGAGAAACCCGGGATCTCGGGAACTGTCGATACAACCACAAGCAGCACTATGGCAACAACAGTTACGACAAAACCTAGTCAGACTTTAAAATCAGTCGACGGCGTTGTGAAGAAAGTGGAAGAGGCTTCTGAAAATACGATAGACGTAACTTCCGTTACTTCAGAAACAAAAACGAGGTAAGAAAACCAAACGTCAATTTTTAAAAATTAGAATAGAATAACAATCCAAATGAAATGTTTATTGTTTAATTTATTGTTTATGTTTTTGTCTATGATATATTAATTATAAAACATGTATCTTTTTTACAGTAATAAGACCGGAAGTGTGACGATGGTAATAAATCGTAGAGGAAGAACTCTTCAGAGAACCACAATCGCTAAAGAAGTAAACGTAGACGGAACAGAGAAAATATATTCGTCACAATCATCTCAGGGTAAAGTTTACTTGAAGAAAATATCGATTTCTCTCGCTGACAGGAGGAAGAAGAGAACTCCTGTGAAATATCCACTCTGCTCAACTTTCTGCACGAAGAATAAACACCGCAGCATTCTTTTGCTTCCCCAACACGAGTTGAGGAAACTCGGAAGACTTGGAGGTCGAACTCCCGTTTTGGGATTTAATCACTCTGCAAAAGTACGTTTTTATTTGTTGTTTTTAATTTAAATTCGAGATTGGAAGCACTTTTGTTGTTTCATTCTAATTTATGTTATCTTCGTATTCTTTTTTCTATTTTGTTTTCTCGTTTTTTAGGCAAACATGTCCGTCTGGCCTTATCCATGCCCGAGGCCCTTATTCAAAACCTGCTGGCTTTATCGAACAGTGGGATTAAAATCCCTCGCCTCAGCTGCACTCCAATTGCGAATCTTGTGGGCTTGTCTCCGATGGGACGACATGGCCGCGAAACCACTTTCAACCGATGGAAAACACCAGATTACAACCGATACTGAAATTATGTCGCTCGAGATTTTAAAGCATCGACAAGTTGGACAATTTGTGGACAAGACTCAATATCTAAGAAGGAAAGTCGTCATTCCGCTTGAACTACCGAAACAAGTCCGAGGTAAGACTCAAAGTCTTTAGTAAGTTTAAATTGGTTTCAATTTTTTCTCATCTATTTTTTTTAAAAAAATCGCCTTTTTATGACATTAGCTACTATGATGACTGTATTTATAAAAATCGCTGTTTTTGTCGTTTAAATTGAATAAAGAACATCTGCAATTTATTTAATTATTTTTATTTTGCAGAGGTGACTTCTATAAGAAGCGGACTGAGAAAACGAAAACGACCCGAATCTCCACACAGTACAGAACCTCAAGTTTCCGAGGAATGGGTCGATGAAGACAAATTAGAACTCTGGGAAATTAAACAATATGGCGACAGGTATGCTTAATTTTGTATGCTTTCTTTACACTTTAATATTTTGTTGTCAAATAACATATTGTATTTGTTTGGAGTCGAGTGTGAAATTCATTTTTACATTCGAAATCTTCCTCTGGGTGCTTTGATTTCTGTCGCTTTTTAACTACTTTCGGCCTCAAATTTTGCCTTCCACTCATTCATTTTGCCCTTAACTCCATTTCCTAAATTCTTTTTTATTCTCTTCTTTTATCCTTTTTAGTTATTTTCTATCGGTGGAATAGGATTTTTGCTGATTTTTTCGATGTCATTCGAGTTTTTTTTCATTCGAGTTTTTTCGATGCCATTCGAATTTGTTGGTGTTATTCGGTTCAATTGGACTGACACAAGCACAGAATCCTTTCCTTGCATAACAATCACTCGATACTAACCCTCCGCTTGGCGTGTGTGTGTCCATTCTAGGTTAGAGAAGGCTAATGCCCAGATTATTACTAGGAGCCGATCCGGAGTGTCACAATCTTCGGTGATCGGTAACAGAGGAACCGCTTCTGTCACAGCTGGCGGGGATCAGCTTGTCAGTGGCAAACAAACTCCAGAGGAGATAAAAGAGAAAATGGAACAACAACTCAGAATGCAGAGAGCCGCTCATCAACAGAAAAGGGCACTTGAGACTCTCAAGAGTCCTGCTAATGCCAATTCGCCGGCTGGCCAACTTGTCAAGGTCACGGCTAATTCGAATCAAGGTAGGAATATCTCTTAAAAACTTATAAAATACCTGGAATAGAATATAACATCTGGAAATTATTTATAATTATACCACAAATCCAAGTCTCTCTGTAATTACCTAATTCTGCTCTGTTTCACGCGAGCAATTATTAATTTTTTGCCTTCTCATTCTTATTTTTTAGATGGAGGAATTAAGGTTGTCACCAAAGTTGCCATACCACCGACTCCGAATACAAGCCAAGGAAAATCGCAACTTACTTCTTTGCTGACAACTCCCACACAGAATAAAACTTTCATCGGCACAAGACGAATAATCATGACGAAGAGTAAGTTCGAATTATTTAAAATTTCAAAACAATTATATTATTTAAGACAATTATAATTATTCGTTCCATATTTTAGCACCCGAAGGAAGTACGCGTGTCCTTTCTGGCCCCACGAGTATTTTACCAAAGAACCAACAACCACAGACGCCGAATCAACAACAGTCTTTAATCAAAGTCGCAATGCAACCCGGGACTCAAAACACTTCTCAAAATCAGCAGAGAGTCCAAATTTTGCGAGGTCCCGATGGAAAGTTGCAAGTTCGAGGTCTTATGCCCGGTCAGCAGTTGGTACAAATGCCTGATGGCAAGTTGCACGTTCTTAATACGAATCAGTCGACTCAAATTTCAACGCAAAACCAGCCAAACTCGGGAACGAACACGCCTACAGTTTCCACAGTTCAGGTGATTTATTTGAATTTAATTTAAATATTATCCAAAGCAATTTAAGGGCTAAAAGAAAAAAAAATAGAGAACTAGTCTCATGTTCGCATTGATTTGATTTAGAATTTAACTAGAATTCTTCTATCTTTTCAGATTGCCCCCAAGACTCCAAACACTGTAAAAATCGCCTCCACAGTTTCGGGCACGCCCGTAAAAATAGCTCCTTCGAAAACGGTCGTTATTCAGCAAACGCAGCAAGGAGAAGTCGTACAACAGAATCAAGCCTCCTCGAAATTGGTTTCCGTTCAACGGAAATCTATCGCCCCTAGTGTCGCCGCAACGCCTCAGAAAAATACCATTTTGCTCACCAGTAGCGGACAACTTGTTCAGGGATCTCAGGTTTTGCAAACTGGCGGACAAGTCATCAATACAGGCCAGATTGTTGTCAACAATCCCGCTCTCGCGCAACAACTAGCCTCCGGAAAAGCTCAGCTTGCTACGATAGGAGGCCACCAAGTGATTATTCGCAGCACTCCAACTGGAAACCAAATCTACCATTTAAATTCGCAAAACAGCGGACAAATCATTGTTAAGAATGCTGTGACGCCTGCGAAAACACAAAAAGGTTTGTGTGATTTTTTAACAATTTTTTGGTAGTAAAAATAGGCGTAAAGCTATTTTTACAATTTCGTAAACCTGAATTAGTTTTTCTTATGAATTTTTATTTCTTTATTTTAAATTTAGTTGCAACACCTGTGGTGCAGAAGACGCCTGTGTCGGTTCCTGAAGAGCAAGTTGAAACTCCTATGAACAACAACCTTCCAACAACTCCAGCGGCGACTTCAATTCCAGCGACGCCAACAGTGACTCCAGTTTCAGCTGCTGCAACTCCAACTGTGACTCCGGCGGCAACACCCGCTGCAACAGCACCAGCAATCCCAGTTCCCGGAAGTATAGAGGCTTCTCTTTTGGCTGACCAACCACCTGGGACTATTATTAAATGTGTGACTGCCCAAGTGATACAAACAACGCAAGGACCCAGAATTGTTCTCACTGGACTTCAAGGGGCGGATTTTTCGCCACAACAACTGTCGATGGTCCAGCAACAAGTCAAGCAACAGCTTTTGAAAGGTTTGTTGAGAATCGTATGTAATTTCTTGTAATACTATCAAATCAACAGGCGCGCAATTAAAGGAATTCATGTTATTTTTCAACAGTTTTTTTAAAAGAATTCTAAGGGATTTTAAATGTAGTGAAATTTTGTAGATGATTTTTAAAAATGAATTTATAAGAAATTTCAACTGATTTTTTATTGTGTTTAATTTCAGCGCAAGCAAAAACTGGAAAACAAGGAGTTCTAGGACCTACAAAGATTTACTTGGCAGTTCAACCCGCTTCGGGAAGTCAAATTCAAACTCCCCAGACTCCAAATCAAACTCCGGCTCCAGTTTCCGCAGCTCAAGCGGCGACTCCTTCAAATGTTAAAACTGAAGCTGTGACTGGAATAAATTCTCCAAGTACAACATCTGGTATGTTCACCAGAATTTTGAGAATTTAATCCGTTTATTTCATAACAAGTTGCGGAGTTCTGTCTCTTTGCTTGTTTATTTTTTATTTCAGGAGACTAGAAAAAGACAAGAATAACAAAAAACTTATTTTTTTATTTTTTAAGACTTTTGTCATGTTTCCGGTCGAAAGTTTACTAAATTCTGTATATTGTTTTTTTTGTTTGTTTTTTTAAGAAACGACTTCTTACTTTAAAGAGGCGCAAAATACACAGAAGAGAATTTTTATATCCTGCGGTTTTTTGATATTTCTTTTTTCCTCCCCCCTTATTTTTAGACTAAATTCTTATCCTCGTCCAGAACTCAAAATTTTGATGATTTAATTTATTTGATGAAAGTCAGGTCTCGCATTTCTTGAATTTAAATTTGGTCTTTTGAATTCACAGAACTGCACAGAACTAAGTTTTTCAAATATTTTGTTTTCAGTAGTGAAAAAAGAGCCGGAACTCAAACCAGAGCCAAAATCGACTCCCGTTTCACCCGAAAAACCTAAAGTTGTTGTCCAACAAGTTGGAAGAAGTGCGGAAACTGAAGAAGAACCCCAGAGAACGAACTTGGTTAATGGCCAACAACCACAAACTCCGAAAGATCAAAATCAATCCGCGGCTAATAAATTTATTATTACTCCGGATTACATTCAGCAAAGTAAGAGTTTTTTTTATTTTTAATCTTTTGGACTTTTTGAGTAGAGAAAAATTGCCCTGATTTCGAATAAAAATAAATTAGGGTATTTGCAAATTAGGGACATTTCAATTTTTCGAAAATCTTCAAGTTACAGCTTTCATTTATCAATTCATAAATTATAAATTATGTTAGAACTTTTGTTTGCATTTTTTTTTCACCCGTGTAAGTCTGCCTAATTTTCTTTTTATCTTTGTTTCTTTTTAGCTATTAAGAGTGCGTTGAAGCAAGAAAATTTGAATCCGGAGATCGAGGAGAAGTTGTTGCAACTTCAGAGGTACCAGGAAAAGCAAATGAAAGGCTCGGATAATTCCGTTTCTAGCAATCAAACTCATCACACACCGATTACGACGACACCAAGAGCTCCCGCGAGAAAAAGACCAGCGCCAGCTTCTTCTAACATTCCTTCTACAACTACCAGTAATTTGCAAAATATTTCGAATAATAAGGAAACGGAGTGGACCGAACCACCGAAAAAGAAACCACCACCGAGACAAGATCATCGGGAAACGGCAAGGTAAGAAAAATTGATTACAAAGTAAGAAAAATTGATTCGAAATTGTAGTATTTAAATCTTTCACCATTTTAAATCTTAGAGTTAACGGCTTAAATTTGAAAAACTGAGAATAGTTTTTCAAATTTAAAAAATCTCTAAAAAATGTACAGGCTGCACAAACCTTTCGAGACTCAGGACAACGATCTCGCAATAAAGAATCGCCCAACCAAATTAAAAGAGTCCCAGGATCTGAAGAAAAGAACAAAAGTCACTTCTCAAATGAACGTTTTACTATTTCGACACAAGGAACTTCTCAAAAAGGACATCCTTAAGAAACGAGCACTTCTAGAGAAAGAATTGTCCATCGATATTCAGGTAGGATTAAACTTAAAATTTTTTATGAAATTCGTCAAAATTGTGGAGAGAGAAGAAAAATTCGGAGACTTTCAACTTTAGTTCGGACTGTTTGCGAGTTATTGTGCCGGGAACTCATTTTTTTTTTTTTGTGACAGAAGGACCTTTCGGCGGAATTGGCGAGCAGAACGAAAGCAGAAAGGCATAAGCAAGACGAAGTAAAAGTCGGAACCCCGAAACGAAAGCCAAATCCACAGTCCGCTCATCAAGTTAGTCCGCCGAATCGGGGAGGAAAGACTAAAAATCGAAAATCCCAAGGAAATAGCACTACACCACCTGGAGGACCATCAGCATCAAATCCAAATCGACTCAGAAAAGAGAAACTTTACTGTCTCTGCAGGACACCTTATGACGAAACTAAGTGAGTCTCTTTCGTTATTTAAATATATATATATAAAAATAGAGATAGATTCCCAGTCATCGCAGATCGTTACCTATTCATTTTCTTTCACCTATTTTGAGAATTTTTCACTTCCGGTGACAAGGGAGTGACCTAGAAAAGAACCTCATCTTTTTTAATGACAATAGGTACTGAGATGACTGGATTATTTCTCTTATCGATACATACCGACATCTAGAACATTCGAGGGTTTCTCTCCCTGCTAAGTTTATTATATTAAAATAGCACGGACACAAATTCGCAAATGCTTCTTCTATTACAGAAAATTTATATTTTAAGTGAGTCGAAGTGAATTGTGATTCTAATTACGATGAACTTAATGCTTCTGAAATATTAGATTCTACGTTGGATGTGATCTGTGCAACAATTGGTTCCATGGTGAATGTGTCGGCATTACGGAGGAAATGAGCAAAACACTTTCAGAGTTCGTTTGCACGGAATGTCGACACGCAAGAGACACGCAGGAACTGTATTGCCTTTGTAAACAGCCTTACGACGAATCTCAGTGAGTTTATAATAAGCCCTTTTAGTTTTAGATTTCGAAATGACTCGCTTGATTTTTTTTTCATTTTAAATGCTTTTAAACTTGCCCCAACATTGTTTTGTTTTAATTATATGATTGTAATTTTGTTAAAACGTGCTTTTTATTTTTTTCTGCAGATTTTATATTTGCTGCGACAAGTGCCAAGACTGGTTCCACGGTCGGTGCGTTGGAATTTTACAATCGGAAGCGGACAATATTGACGAGTACGTTTGTCCTAATTGTCAACGCAATTCGTCTGTGAACTTTGCAAATATGAAGAACCTAAACGCAAAAGATCTCGATCTTTTGAAAAAACTGATCAAATCTATCCAGGTTAGTGTTTTTTTGTCATTTTTATAATGTCTCACTGTGTTTAAAATTGTCAATTTAGTCTCTTGTTTATATTTCTTTTATTTCTTTTTTTCTCATATTCTTATTTTTTTGACATTGCAGGCACACAAGAGTGCTTGGCCTTTTATGGAACCCGTCGATCCAAACGAAGCCCCGGATTACTACAAAGTTATCAAAGAACCGATGGGTAAGATTTAAATTTTAATACCAAATTGGAAAAATAAAAAAAAAAATGTGTATTTCACCTTCTATAAAAACAACAAGAGTTTTTTTTAGATTTCTTCACGGTTATTTGTTAGTTTATCAGAATTCAAGTAACTATCCTCTTTATTGATTTTAAAAAACTTATCTTCCCTAGATTTACAAACGATCGAGCTGAGGATAAACGACAAGAACTACAAGAAGCTTAGTGAGTTCATCGGCGACATGACGAAGATTTTTGACAACTGTCGCTATTACAACCCGAAGGAATCTCCCTTCTTCAAATGCGCGGAGGCCCTCGAAACCTACTTTGTTCACAAAATCAAGTCCCTGAGGGAAAAGTTCTCCGAGGGAAAGTGAGAAATCAAAAGTAAAACCTGAGTGTAAAAAAAACCCCTAGCCTCGAATCTGAACTCAAAACTGTGGACAAACTCTTAAATGCCCGAAGGATTCGAGTCGACGCGGTGATTCGATTATTCGAAAACTGCATCTGTGCCAGTACACAAAACTCAAAGTAGACCTTAAGTATCTAGGGCTAGTAGAGTAAAATGTACACCTTGCGTTTATTTATTAGAGCCGTCGATACGAATCGCGGGTGTCTTATCTCGGTGCGCCAATAAACAATGAGAATTTCATGGTTTCCAAGGACTAAAAAAAATTCATCTAACTAAGTATGCTTGCGAAACACGATTGTATCACAGATTTAACTCTAAGTCAGTGCCATTCGGCAGTTAGAATGGAAAATAAATCCAGCGCCATCGACTCTCGAATAATTCAACGATTCATAGCGCGCGAGCGATGCGTTCCGTCACTTAGCCGTAAGACTACTTAGGACGCGCATAATAAAATGTACAAATTTGTTTATCGTGCTCATAAGTAACGATCGATTATTTGCATTGTTTTAATCACATAAATTTTCTATAAAATTGTTTATAATAAACAAGACATGCGAAGCTCTAGCTTTTAAGAGAAAAGGAGAAAAAGAGATGAAGATTAAAAAAAGGAGAAAAAATTGTACATAGCGAGAAGCAAAGGCGTAGAAAGCTTTCGCTTGAGTAATCAGTTGTGCGAAGAAGGCTTATTTCCCAATTCCCATACGAAATTTGTATTTTAACTATGTTTAGTATTACTGAAGAATTAAAGACGGAAAATTTAGTGGACAAAATTTTTTTTTTCAATCAAATGAATGTTTTACTACTGTACAGTCGCAGTATTATTCTGCCCTTGCGTAGTTCATTGATCGTCTCATCGTCGATGATTTAAGTTAAATTCTATGAGCGCATTTTTGGGAATACTTACGAAATTATTTTTAAATTATGAGTATCCAATGCCAGGAATCGAAGACGAGTGTACAGTATTTTTAATCGAAAATCTCTCGGGCCTGGCATCGATCCATATGTTCAATGTCACGAAATGATTTCAGCTTATTTTGTACTGTATTTGCGATCGTAGTTTATAATTAAAAATTCCTGAGTTTTTAGGCCATACTGACTGCTCTGTATGATAAATTTATTATAATGATCATAATATTAATGTTAGAGAAGAAAAGCGGGAAAGGAATATTTTCGTTTCGGTCTATAAATTGGTAGTTTATTGTTTCTTAATATTTTATAATTTCAAATATGAGGAAACGAGACGCGGCAATTGGTTGACTTAAAAATTAAGGAATTTGTTCTCTTCGCCGCACTATCTATTTCACAAAACAATCCAGCTCCAATTGCTTTATGTTTGATCATGTTAAGAAGGTGTTTATTTTCCATTGGAGAAGAAAAAAAGCAACAAAGTGTGATTACCTAAGTATATTCATCTCGACCTTAATATTACATAGTTAATAATAAATATATTTGTACTAATTTTAATCAGGAACTTTGTTGTTTTTATTGCACTACAATATAAATTAGTATGAAAGAGGGGTCTATGTTTCTACTTCCTTGCCTTCTTTTAAAGTGAAAATCATTCAAAATTTGTAAAAACTTCTCAAATTCACATAAAGTACTTTGAAATCTCTTAAAATTCTATGAAGATACTTGAAATCACCATCATTTAAAATTGTCAAAATCTTTTAAAATTCCTAAAAGCCTCTTAAAATCTGTTAAATTTCCTAAAGTTTATTAAAAATCTCTTCAAATTTTATGAAGTCCTTTAAAGTTCCACATCACAACTAAATTAGTACAGACAAATTACTCGCAACTAAGTTAGTTTAGACGAAGTTCTTTATAACTAAAACTCTTAAAATAATTCAGATGAAGTTAGCGGTCACTAAATCATGACTAATAGGATCAGGAGAAAACAAATAATTTAAAATACCTTAAAGTCTAAAGAAATAGAAGACTTATAAATTTTGTGACAAATCTTTTTTTTATTAAAAATCTAAATATGCGTTTAAAAACAATTTTTGAGATATAAATGCACTGTAAATCGTTTCGTGAATTTCTCTATCGTTAAGTATATAAATTAAACAAATTTTCAACTTAAAGTAGTATGTTGGCAGTGCTTTTCGGACACTTTTGTGTTTCACTTATCACTAACTGCATAATAATTACACGAAGAGAAAATTCGGGACGTTGGACGCAAAAATACAAGTTCTCAGCTGATAGCTGAACGAGCTCTATAATATTTCAATAAATCTATAAATCTAGAAACTAGCTAGCTAAATACAATATCATACAAAGTGCCAATCGATCCCTCAGTGCCGATAAAATTGATATGATTTATTCTGAATGATTTTCAGAAACTGCTTCTCAGTCTCGATATTTCTCACCAACGAGAATATTTAGCTATCTCTTCTTCTCTTTCAAGTAAGCAACTCTCGTAAATCGTTTCTATTTATTAATTGTTTTTTCTTAACAGGTCAACTTATTTAGTGATCGTGATTATTCGTTTAATCTAATTATTTATTTAAATCAGCCTTTTTAAATTACCCTCGCGTTTGTCCTAAATTCCTATATAATTATTCACAATATGACACGCGTCGATAGTCGATTAATAGACCTGATTAATAATCTAGTATTGAAGAGTACAAAAAGACGAACAAAAGTACAAAAGTTGAAAAAGGTACAAAACTCTCTTTTTCACAAGATAAAAAAACCTACAATCTTCGATATTGAAAGGCCTTTTCATCAAAAGCTTGGAGATCAAAGTTCAGGGTAGTTTCTACCCAATTGATTATTATTATGAATAATATTATTATTATTATTATTGCCATGCAATTGGAGTCAGTTTGGGTTGAAACTGAAACTTCAGAATGCGCCTCGCATCACAGAAATCGAAATCACGAGGAGTAACGTCTTAAATTAAATAGTCAAATTTTTAAGGACCTCCAGATTTTAATACTCCCAAGTTTAAAAAAAGCTTTCGATATTTAAGTTTCTTTTTTAAGAATCGGGAGTTCCGGCGCATGAAAAAAAAAAAACAAAAAAAAAACGAATTAAATAAAAAATTTCTCCTCAGCGGCTCGACTTGGAAATGGGAAAGTGGAAGAGCCGCTCGTCTAATACTTTGAGTCTAACTATCGCGGAGTTTATAAATAAATCGGAGTTAACGATATATCACAATAAAAGGGGCACTCTGGAATGCCAGTTTCGGATCATACGAAGGACGAAAAACCCGGAAGCGGAGCTCGGGATCTCGCCATGTTGTTCATGATGATCTGACCACCGTTCAAACTTACGACGGCGCTTCCTTCCGGTTCGGAGTCTGTGTAGGAGGAATAATTTCGCACTGGTTTTTGACGCTTCCAGGACTGACGCAAGGAGTCGTTCACGTTCGCATAGTGATTCACGAATGAGTGCGGATCCGATTGCACCGACTCGTTTTCACTCTCGGATGCCTGAAATTAAAAAATATACACAAATTAGTAATTTAATAATAAAATTAAGTATTTTTTTAAAATCCTGGTGGTGTCTACTAAGGTAAATTAAGTTTTAGAAACCTGAGAATCCGTGGAACTGATTTCTGACGGTTTTTCCGTGACGCTGCTGTCGTCAGGATTTTCGTCGTAGCCCTTGAGGCTCTCTTCGTCGCTGTGATAAGCGACCGAGGCAGGGGAAGGCCTTGGGGGTGATTTCCCGTATAAAGCTGGAGGCGGTGGATGCATCGCTTTTCTCGAAAGGGTTCCTCTTTTTCCTAAGGTTCCACAGCCGTTTCCTATATTCATTGTGCCTCCAGTTTGTCTCGATCTGTAGAGTTCCAGATCCGAAGACTGTCTGTCGTCAATGTCCATCGCCATCGATTCTTCCAGAACTTTCTGTGCCTCTTCTAGAAAAATATTTCAAAGAATTTTAAAGTTTTCAAAATATTTAACAGTATTTTATTTTATAGTATTTTAAATTTGAAGAGACTTACGTTTGTATTTGTAGCTTTTGCTTTTAACGCAGAGAACGGCGATTACCATAACGATAATGATAACTGAACCTGCAGCTAAGGAAACCATAAACCAAGTTTGTCTGTAAAAGGGTCTATGTTGCAGATATGCGTATTCGAGATACAATTTTGAAGGCGTCAAAATCTGGAAAAAAAATGTATCGAGTTACTTTAATTAATTTTCTTTGTCTTTAAAAGTTAATTTGTGCCGTTGAAAACCAACCGTTTCACTGGAATAAGCAGGATAGCTGATTCCGTATCGATTGTAGGTGATAACTCTAAATAAATATGAAGTTGAGGGCAGCAAATTTTGATAAGAAACTGTATAATCCGATAAAGGTCCGTTGTTACTTCTCACAATCGTCTGCCATCTCATTTCGTCTATAAAAATACCAGAGAAAAAAGAAAATTAGTGAATTTCGAAATTGAAACATTAGGACTACAACACAAAAGCTCTTAAAATTTAAAATCTTTCCAAACACACAAATTCTGCAAAATAGATTGGCTACTTCTCAAAATTGAATTTAGTATTGTTTGTTTTGTTTCAAAATATTTTTTTGAAAATTCTCAGATACGCAATGACATTGAAAGATTGTTTTACAAGACTTTTATATTTTTTTAAAATGAAATATTAAGTTTCAAATGTAAATACTGTTACCGTCTTAATTAGAAAAAAGAAGATATTTTTTTTTGAACTATTGGGAACATGCGTGAGTATTAAATTGAAATTAAAAAAAAAGAAGCATTTAGTAATTAAAAACTCTTATCAACAAGAAACCGAACCACACATAAAAAAACCTAGTGTGTAAATCACACTTACAATGCTGCCACTCTTCCGACGCTGCACAGGATTTCAAAAGAACAAGAAGATTAGTTAGATTAGAAATGAAAAAAAAAGTTATAGATTCACAGGATTTTATAGAATTTAAACTTTCAAGGTATTCAAGGTATTTGAGACTCCAAGATTTAGAGAATTTATTAAAGCAATTTAGATATAATCGCAACTTTTCTTTTATGACAGAATTTGGAATTTACCTTTGCGTCTGGTTTCAATATAGTAACCCAAAATTGGGCCCTTCCCAGAAGCCCCATTCGTCCATCGAAGGTCGACACTTGAAACTGTCTTCGTAATCACAAGGTCACTAGGAACCATTGGAGATCCTTCCTGAGGTCCGGTAGTTACATTCCCGGAAACTGGAGGCCCAAAGTCAATCGTCTGGGCTCTTACTGCAAATGTGTAAGTCACTTCCTCCTCCAAAGGTTGAACCAGCAAACTTGTTTCTGTCACTTTTTGCTTCACCTGTTTACTAAAACCTACAAGAAAATCACAAATTTAATACATACTCATAAAAATAACTAGGAGCAATTTTTAAAATTGAAAAAGAAATAGACAGTTACGGTCGTTTTGTTCGGCTGTTTCGTAAGTAACAACGTATCCAATTATATCTCCGTTTCGAGACTTGGGAGGATCCCAAGAAACCCTGAGACTCGTCATCGTGATTTCAGCGAACTGGAGATTGTGACAAGGTCCAGGAATGTCTTCTTTCGTTCTGACAGTAATAGCAGGAGTTCTCGGCCCATCACCCGCGGGATTAAAAGCCAGCACTTGGATTCGATACTGTGTATATTTGTCAAGAAAAACGAGACTGTGAGTTAAGTAGGAAGCTGGAACGACTTCGATTTCCTCTTCTTGTTTGCCTTCCAGGTGTTGTGGAGATTCAGTGACGAGGTAGAAAATCTGTAAATAAATAAAATACGTTGTAGAAAGCAATTCAATTTCTAGAAACTTCTAAAATTGACGACGTCCTGAAATTTGGAACCAGCTCAAATTCCAGAAGTTTTTAAAATCCAAAAGAATCAAAATTATAAAGCTCAATTTAAAGGCTTAACATTTTTCATGAAGAAAAATTGACTTTAGACTTACTTTGTATCCCAACAAATCTCCGTTTTGCATGTTAGCCTGAGGGGCTTTCCATTGAAGAAGAACTTCTGTGGATGAAATCGACTGAGCTTTCAAATTCTGAGGTTCGCCCGTGGGAACTGCTTCGCCGACATAAACAGTCACTGGAGGACTTGGGGGTCCCTCTCCCTCAGAATTGAAGGGTACGACTATAATCTCGTAGTTTTTATCCTCTGTCAGGTCGGTTAGTGTCATCTTCGTTTGCTGCAAATTCCACGAAAATTGCTCTTATAGTAAATTTGTTATAAATGCCTCAATAACAGATTAACTACATAAATTTAAAGCGACTTAAAACTTAATTAATAATAATAACAGAGGTACTGACCTTGATGCCCATAACTTCTTCTTTTGGTGTAGCTTGAAGTGCAGTTGGGAAATCAGAAACTGGCTGATAAACGACTCTGTAACCTCCAGTTTCGTGATCTCCACTCCAGTGGACTTCTTCAATCATATTCCAATAAACTTCGACACTTGTGGTCGTTATTGGTACCACTTTTAATCCAGTGACGCCCTTCGAAGGAGCTGTTGACAGAAAAATTAAAAATCAATTAATCAATTTACGATCAGAGATTCAAGATATGGAAAGCCAATATTCGGAACTCTTTACAAAAAAAGTATCTAAATTATATATTTTATCGCTCTATGCTCAAATTTATATTAAAAATATTTTCTGTTTAAAAAGGACTAAAATTTTAAAGATTTATAAAATTAAAATGAGAGAAAGAGAGATTTTCACGCACCAGCTGGCAAAGTTTGAACTTGACTCGATTCCGCACTCCAAGCAGAAGGTCCGATATCGTTCGTGGCTTGAATCCTGAACTGGTAATAAGTGTAGGGTTTCAAATTGTTGGCCGTGTAAGAAGTCAAAGATGGATTCACTCTTTCAGGTATTGTTTGGAAAGGTCCAGAATTTTCCGATTGCTGAATCGTGTAGTACCTGAAAAAATAAAAATACATTTTTTGATAAAACAATCCTCAAATTTTCTAAATTCTGTGCAATTTCTAAAGTATATTTAATACTTCTATCAAATGTACCTAAGAGGAGCGAAGCCATCGCGTCCAGGAATCCAGTTAAACGTAATCTGTCGGCTTTGAACTTGTGATCTGCTGACCTGTGGCATTGAAGGTGGCTGAGGACGTTCCCTATTATTGGTAGTAAGAACCAAAGCATAAGCCGTTTTTCCCCAGCCTAATCTGGTTTGTGCCGTCACCGAAAACATATAGTATTTTTCTGCTTCCAACCCCGTCGCTCTGCAAATAAAAAGTAAGAAAAACTGAGTTAATAAGGAATTTTTCCAGCCTTAAGGACGATTAACGAACTTAATGCCGCTCACTTCATTTTCAAAAAATTTGACTGATATGTTTTAATTTCAAAATGAAGTTGTCAAATACACAATAGAACTAATTTTTTTTATATAAGAAGGTGGGTAATTGAATTATTCTAATTACCTGTAAGTTCTCTCCGATGCTGGGAATTCTTTCGAAAATTGCTTTTCCTGAGTGTTATTCAAATGAAACATGACCTTATAAGCTAAAATTTCTCCGTTTGGATCGTCAGGTGTGTCCCAAATTATCCTTGCCATCGAAAAGGAAACGTCTGGGAAAGAGACATTCGAAGGCGGGCCAGGAACTGGAAAATAAGTTAAAGTTGCCTTCATAATAGAATTTATAACAAATTTTTAATATTGAAAATTAATCTATAGAGCCTTGAAAATTCAGAAAGCTTCTTCTGAATTTTTTTTAAAATCTTACCATCTTCGTAGGTTTGGACTCTGATTGGAGGAACGCTTAGAGCTCCGTCTCCTAATCTCGTATAAGCCAGCACCTGGATATGGTACTGTACATATTTCCTAAGTTCTGTCAAGGTGGTTGTGAAGGTACTGTTACTCGGAATATTTTTGTACTGGAATGGCGATCTGCTATTGGCTCCGTAGTAGACCTTGAAACCTTCAATTTGTCCATTTTGGTGTTCGATTGGGACGTCTCCCCACTTCACAACAATTGTCGTCGAGGAAGTTGCGTTTGCCTCCACGTTAATCGGCCCAAGGGACGGAACTAGAAATGATTTGAATATTAAAACCTTATTTGTAACTCTGCGAAACTTGGAAAACCTTAAATATTCGGAAGACTTCCAAATTTAAAAAGCCATCACTAAATTTCACAAACTAATAATAATAATAATAATAATTTTTACCTGACTCTCGAGTTCTTTCGACAGCTTTCGGACTCGAAGTGGAAGATCCGACGTCATTAAAAGCTTGCATGACGACCTCGTAGAGAGCAAACTCCTTCATATTTTCAAGAACGTAAGAATTAGCAGTGTGATCTTCAATGCTGATGCTCTTCGATTTGTTAGTTCTCAATTCTGTATAAGTCACATTATAGCCTCTCGGATTTCCATACCACTCGACTTGTTGCAATGGCTAAGAAAAAACATTGAAATCAGTATCCAAATCTCGAACAACTTTTCAAAAAAGATAAATTCTGAGAGTTTCTAAAATCAAATGAAACTTACAATCCAACGAACTCGCAAATCCGTCGCACTCATTGCTCGAACCGTAACATTTCTCGGAGGATGAGAAGGTGGTGCTTGAATTGTCTGAAATTGTTTCGTCGGTTCCGAAGGCGCCGAAGCTCCCACAACATTATTCGCAATCAATCTTAATTTATATTGCATGAATGGAGTTAAGCGCTGAACTTTTATTGTATTTGTATCGTAATCAGGATCCGAGATTTCGTCTATTGTATACCAAGTGGAGTTTCTCGTAGTCTGCGCCTGAAAATAAGTATATTTTGATATTTTACTTAATTTTAACGTATAATTTATTTATTCGAAAGATCAGTTCTTACCTGGATCGTCCACTTCGTAATTGAAGCATTTCCATTGAACCCAGCTGTGAATTGAAGAACAACAGAAAAAGCGTCGATATTCGATAACGCGAGTTTTGTTGGAGGTTCTGGCAAAACGGGTTCAATTCCAGATTGAATAATAGCAATGCTAGATTTTCCGGAACCTTTTGAAGTCCAGGCGACGATCTCGAATCTGTAGTGTGTTGTTGCCTAAAAATAGGTAATTAAATATTTATAAACGTTGCCAATTAGTGCTTAAAAAATATTTGTAATTAGAAATTAGAAACAAGAAAATTACCTGGAGATGTTCCACCTTGACGGAATGAACCTCGGCCGTTAGATTTTCGACCTTCAAGGATTCGGGTAAATCTTTAATCATATATTTTAGTTGGTATCCAGTGAGAATTCCATTTATTTCACGAGGAGCGTTCCATTTGACTGTTAAAGCTCGATCGCTGATATTCAAGAACTGGAGGTTCTCGACTTCTCCGGGAACTGAAAGGAATGGTTTCAAGATATCCTTAAATATTTGGTAATGATTGAAATTCGCAAAGCCTTAAAAATTCAGAACCCTTCCAAACAGGAAAAGCATTAAATATTCTAAAATAATAAATTAATAAACTGAACCTACCATCTTCACTTGTGAGAACTTCAACAGGGAAACTCCTTTCGCCATCTCCAGGATTCGTAAAACACAAAACAGTGATATTATAACTAGTATATTTCTTTAATTCGCTTATCACAGCGCTTTGCTCCGCCAGAGGATTAAATACATTCGGCTCGACTGTAATTGTCTTATATTCATTCTCTTCGCTGAAATTTCCTCCAGTCCAGGCTTGCAATTTATATCCCTGATTGATTCCATTTATCTTTTGAGGATTGGGAGGTCTCCACCAAACAACGACTGACGTCGAATTTTCGGCTTTTACTCTTATATTAGTCGGTGGCGCTTCCGGCACTAAAAAAATAAGAGCAAAACATATAAAATAAAAATAAAATAAAAAATAGAAATTTTATATTATAAACCAGATACTAACCGCCCTCTTTAGTCTTAATTTTTAATCCCTCGGTGAAAACACCAACGCCTTTGTCATTATAAGCAGCGATTTGAACATCGTAATCTTTCCAAGTGATGAGATCCGTGATTAAAAAGTTTCGTTGTTCCTGGTTTGTTATGTTTTGAATCTTCCAGGGTGTCACATTATAACCGTAGAGTCTATATCGAAGAACGAATCCCAGAATGTGACCATTTCTGTGTTCTTCAGTTGGGAGGTTCCACTGCGTTATTATTTCTGAGGATGATCGAGCCGATCCCACGAAACCGGAAGGCGGACCCGATGGAGCTAAAAAAGAAAAGAAACAGGATTATTATCGTTTGGAAAACCTTTAATATTTGGAACTCTGAAATTTGAAAAATTAGAAAGCCTTAAAAACTTGGAAACGAACAAACTAAAAATCATTTTAAAAAAAGAATCTGAACTCACGTTCTTGAGGAATAACAACGACATTGCTCGGTTCCGAAAAAGGTCCTTCGCCCACGTCATTTTCAGCACTGATCCTAAATTGATAAGCCGCCGCAGCTTTGAGATTATTGAGCAAAACCCATTTGGTCTGCGCGGAAATATTATTGAGCTCTCGGACCCAATTTGGAGAAAGGTCTGGAATTGGTCCTAATTCGGGAACCTCGCATCTCTGAACGCTGTATCTTTTAATTTGACTGTTGCCATCGAAGCCAGGAACCCAGGTGACGTTGATCGACCTGGGGGAAATGTTCTCTGCTCTTCGAGCAACTACATTGATTGGAGCGAAGGGTAACTCGATCACACTTAATCGAGCAGTTCGAGTTTCGTTTCCTCCTGGAGAGAAAACGGAACAAGCGTATTCGCCCACGTCTGAAGCTCGAACGGCGCCAATTTCTAGGGTTCCATCTTCTTGCATTATTAATCGTTGGCTTGATCTCGTGTTGATAAGTCTGCAATTCAAAAAAATTACTTTTAATCGCTGGCATTTTTTAAAGGTGCTGAAACCAATTATCCTCTAAATTAGATTTCCTATTTTTACGCAACAATTATTTGAATTTTTAATTATTCTTACTGAGAATTGTGGAACCACGCAATATCGAATTTTACACTTGGGTCGTTGGAAATTTTGCACTGAAGTTCGGCCGTGTATCCAAGAGTTACTGTAATGTCTGCTGGTGGTTGAATAATCCTGGTCCGTACTGTAAAGAAAAAAAATATATATTTAGGAATTACAATATAGAAATTTGGAATACAAATTTTTTAAATCTCAAAATTTGAGTTGATTTATCAATTCATTAAATGTAATTATTAAAAAATTACCAAGAACTGATAGATAGGCCGATCCGTTTACAGAACCTGCTTCATTTGAGCGAATGCAAGTATATTTTCCAGCGTCGTTGGATTTCACGGCAGCAATAAGCAAATCTCCGTTATCCAAAAGTTGAACTCGTCCCGCGATTTCAACTGGGGAAGAATCTAGAAAATAAATAAGTAAATGAGTAAAATGAGATGGAATTTTAGGATTAGAATTTGGAAAATCGAATTTTTTTTTATAATTCTCACTGTTATAAATCCAGGTAACATTCGGAACTGGGGCTGCGATTGCTCGACAGGTGATCGTCGCGTCCTTTCCGTCCAGAACAGTTGAATTTTGAGGTCCTAATTCCATGACAGGAATCGAAGCTATAAAAAGATATAAAAAATCCAAATTAAATCATTCTCGTCTTTTCAAACATGCAAAAAACAACATTCATGCACGACAATAATAAAATTAGTTAAATACGTTCAATAAGAATTTTATTCGAATTTTGTCATTCGATTTTCAATCAACAATCATACACAAAAAACTGATAAATTTTAGAAGTGCAAACACAAAATTATAAATAAGTAGAAAAATGCAAACATTAAAAATAGATGGCAATCTGATAATTGAATAATGTAAGATTTTATAAATAATCAAATTATTATTGATAACAATTATAAACTCATCAGGCATTTTTCACTGCTTGTGCAAAATTCCAAAATAAAGCGATGATTAAAATATTTGCTAGTTCAATCTTCTTTAATCCCTTGAAATCCCTGCAATGAAAAGTTCAAAATTTGAAATGATTCTAGTTTTTTAAGCACCACAAGTTCTGCTCGTTTCTAAATTTTCCAGTTTGAGGGTGCCTCAAATAAGTCGATTCCAAAAAATCCTCAAAATTGCTAGGCACTTCCAAATTACGAAGGTTCCAAAATTCAGTTAAAAGTTAACATACGTCAACTCTTTCAAAATCGCAACAACTTAAAAATTTCAAAACCTCTAGAATTCAGAATACGATTCTTAATATTTATCCTAAAAATTGCAATCTACAAAAAAATATTTATAGGGAGAATAACACACCAAACAATCGTGCTTTCAAGTGATCTACGATCTAAATATCTAAACATCTAAAATAAAGGTGACAAAATAAAATGGATCCAAAATGAAGATAATGAATGAAGTAAAATAAAACAAAATTAAGCAAAGTGATTGGCAGTCTTCAAGCAATTCGCAAGTGTCTATTATCTAAAAAACGAGGAATAAGGAGGAATATGCATAAAATGGATAAAATGGATAAAATAAAAATAGGAATGATTGAAAAAAATAGGGTGAAGGAGAAAAAATGGAACTAAAAACGTTTCAAGGGTGTCACGCCCTATTCTAGGCTATTTTGTGATTCTGATGCCTAAATGGACGAATGCAATTCTTACTGTCTGGATATTGAGAAAACAAAAAGCGGCGATCAGACTGGCGAACTCTGACTACATTATAGCCAGCCGCCCATCGGCTCACTCTGTTCCTCTTAGCGATTTCTGTTTCTGATTCTGCTCTTGGGCTTTCTGTCCCGATAGAAAAATAAGGATCAAATCGATGTGTAAATATAATATCGAGAGATTAAATTCCTGATACGAAAGATGTATCAGTGATTTATAACAAGATTATTTTATGTTATTTTTTTCTTTTTCTTTTGTGTTTTCTTACTTTTGGCTCGAATCCATGTGTAACTAGAAGCCTCGCCAGCTTCGTTGGAAGCGAGACATTGGAACATTCCGGAATCTTCCATTGTTAGTTTTTTGATTGTTAACGAGCCGTCTTCTTCTAAGTGGTACCTGGAAATTTATTAAATTAATATATTTAAGAACAAAAATCAATTCAATTTTCATTTCAGCAATTCTGGAAATTTATATCGATTTTAGCAATTTAACGCGAATTCTAATTTTTTAATTTTAATTGTAACAACTCAAATTTAATTCAAACAATAGTGTATTTTAAATATATTTATGTTATTTAAAAAGTAATTCTAATAGAGTTAAATTGAATTCTGATATTCTAACTCAATGCTAATAAATTAAAAGATTCTAATAATTTTATATACAAATGAATTTCAAGTCTATTCAACTGAATACTGCTAAATTCAAATAATTAAATTTCAGCAAATTATTCAGAAATGCTTCCACTTAGAAATTTTGAGTCAAATTCCTGCTTTTCCCTTTTATGCATGTTTCTCACCTCGTCCCCAGTAAATATTCGACTGATTCTGCATTTCGATACCAGCTAATTTTTGGCAAAGGAACTCCTTCGGCTTCACAGGGTAAAGTGACCGTCGATCCATATTCGCTAAGCGTCTCTCGTTTCAGTTCATTGATGAATGAGGGCTTTTCTAAAAGGAAAAAAATCAGAATTAAAAATCTTTTAATTAATTGAAGCTTAAATTAAAAATCTAAAAATCAAGTATATAAATAAACTTGAAATACAATCTAACAAAAATCAATTCTTAAAAATATTTACCATAAACTTCGATACTCGCGTTCGCAACAATTGTAGGAAATCCTCCACTCCTCAAATCCACATGACAAGCATAAACGCCTGTGAACGTTAAATTTGCCGATTTAAGGATCAAAGTTCGGTTCCACAAATCGTCGAATTCGTACGAAATTCTCGTATTTTCGATTGGAATATCGTCCTTCGTCCATAAAGTTCTCAACTCGTGAAGGTATCTAAAATCAGTTTAAATAATTATATTTTACAAAAAAAAAAAAAAAAAAATTACAACATACAATTTATTAAAAAAATGGATAATAAGCTTCCTATCCAAGTAATATAATAGATAATGAAAATTACCTAGAGTTGGCAATGCAGTGAAGAAAAGTCCCCTGGTCTTTAATAATTTTCGTATCTTGTGGCCTGACGATTATCGTCGGAGCAATTTCCGTATTCGGATCGCCAGTAACTTTGAGTTTGAAAAAGGGACTAATTTCTTCCTTCGCCACTTGTGTGTTGATAGCCTTCGCCCTGATGAATCACAAGACACAGAATTAATGATAATTTCAATGAAACAACTATTTTCCTATTCATATTTAGTCTAAAAGAAATAGTGAGCGATGTTCCTCTTAAAAAACTAAGTAAAAAAGTCTCAAGACCGGTTTTAATCGGACCAACCATTCGCGAGTTATCTACGATTGAAGCGCGCACGAATCAGATGTGAGGTGCGAGTCACGTGACCTGCGACAGCGCGCGCACCTTGCTTCATATTGGTGCGTGCTTCAATCCTTGATAACTCGATAACCCTTGATCCTATCAAAATTTGGTAAAGGACTTTTTTTTTCCCTTCGTCATACAGATTGACGCTATCAACTCAAAAACCCTTTATTAAAAAAAATTTCAAAAATATAAAGATGTTGCAAATTTAAAAACCTATAAGATCCTTCATCGTCTTCGGATGCGTTGAGGATAATCAACATCTGATTAGCAGTTGCATATTTTATGGTGTACGGAATCGTGCCATCAGAACTCGACCAACTAACTTCAGGGGCTGGATGGCTTTCGATTGGTGGTAGTTCTAAGATGGCAGCGTTTCCTGATTCTACTGTCACTGGAATCTCTGTCAGGTCTTCAAATATTCCCATGTCTAGAGAAATTTTATTAAAATATTAAAAACATTATTTTTAAAAATTTGTATATTGTGAAACGGTTTTTTTTGAAATTTTAATAAAAAGAATGATTCTTACAGGCAACAGAAAAGGAAATCCGCTCGCTGAATATCGAGCCAACTTCGTTCGTTGCTACACAATAATAAACTCCAGAGTCTTCTCTCTTTGTTATATTAATTCGATAATAAGGTTCAGAGGTGAGCTCATTCGTCAAAGGTTTTCCGTCTTTGAACCACCTGTATCGAGGCTGAGGGTGACCTGTAAGAAAAATATTTGGCAAAATCTCCTAATTTTCAAGCAAACGTCTCCATAAGGCATTTGTAAATTGAAGAGGCGCGAAAAATCTAATTATAATGGAAATTTAGTACAGATATGAACCCCTACTATTATCGACCATCGGCACTGTCGAGGCCCTACTTTACCAGCGATCGGTAATTATATAAATAAGATCACTGATGTTTCTAGTAAGGACATGAACCGTTTTTTAAACAAAGACACGGACCCTAACAGTTAACAGCCCGACTTTATCAACAGTTGGTAAATGTCGGTAAAAATCGGTAACAGGAATCTACACCTAAAATTTGCTCATAACACACTACAAAAAATGAGACATTTTTTTAAATAGAAAAAATGGGTAACATGTGCCAAAAATTAATTTTAAGTGAAAATAATTGTAATGGGAAAAAATTGTGTTTATAAATCATTGTGTGGGAGAATAAGGAGCTTCTTGTTCAGGCAGAACTTTATGCACCCTTCACTGATCTAACGCTATTACTACAGGGTCACGATATCAAGTTACAGGGTTCGAAGTAGCACGAATGGGGCTTCACCTGGCCACCGCCTCATCCGCCTGCCATGTGATATTTCACGAGGACAATGAATATTCTACAGCAGGCTCTACTTTCAGTTTTATCGATAATTTGTTTTTATTTTTTTCCCACATTTTTGGATTTCTATTCTTAAATCTAATTTCAATACTTATACAAAAAGTTTTAAACAATTTAATTACTCGTGAAAATAATTAAATTGAAAAATTATAACGACAAAATTTACTCACCTCGCGCTTGGCACTGTAAAATTTTAGTTCGGTTTTCCGGACTAAATTTTCCACTACTCGATGGATGTGAGACAAAGCGAGGCTCTTGAAGCGATTCTGAAAAATAAAAAAATTGTATAAAACATTTTTTCCTGGTAGCAATTTGCAAATTTGTTTTGTGGTTAAATTTAAAAAATAAAAAAAAAAATCCCTTGAAAAAAAAATATGCGTCTTGAAATTCTGTGCAAGTATCTTAAAAATTAAATTCGAAAAATTGGTTTATTTGACACTCAGGACAATACTTCCCAGGCCAGCGGTTCAATTGTTTATTATTTAAAAATTGTTTTCGTTTTAATATTTAAACTATTTTGTACTTATTGTGTATTGAATTGTGAGTCATTTATTTAGTAATGAGGCTTGGGTAAGAAAGGAAAGGGTAAGTAAAACGGTCTCGTTTAATTCTGACAATTTCTAGAGTCATCAAAGCGTTGCAAGGCGAATAAAGTGAAGGCAGAGCGCAGAGGTATAAGTAGCGCCGCTTTACGCTCATGTGATTCGACCTCCTCCCGGTATCCGGCTGTTCACATTCTTTTCATCTTTATCCCTGTAGTTCACCATACTTTACGCATTTAATATCAGTGACTCAGTGCAAGGTATTCGGCTCCAATGGAATGACTTAAAACCCGTTGGTCATCTTATAATAATAATAATAAAAAAAGTATAATGATGCATCGATACATAAAGATCTTCATTCAAGAAATTTCTTTCTCAATACTCATCGTCCCTGGCTTCAATAAATGGGAATACAAATATACAAACACGGGTGGACTGAAATTTTTTTTAATAGCTTAAAATTTAGAGTATTTTAAAACTATAGGGATCGGAAAAGTAACTAGCGTTGATCTACTTCAAAATTTGAAAAGAATTCTCCTTTAGTAAAATTTGATAGGATCAACCGTCCTCGAGTTACGGGTATTGGGAAAGGCGCACCAATAGGAAGCGGGGTGCGCACGCAGCCTCGCTTTAATTGGTGCGCAATTCAATTGCTAATAACTCGAGAACCCTTCATCTGATTTAATTCTGTAAAAGGACTTTTCTACTTACTTTGAAGTTTTAGTTCTCTTAGAAACTTGAAAAAAGAAAAATTTGAATAAGAAGAAATATCGAATGGGAAAAATAATTCCGAATATTTTTATTACTTGATTAATGGTCCGTGAATGTAGACTTCATCGTAAAGCAATAGTTGTCACGAAAGAGTAAAATATTTATCACTAAAATGCAAAATATTTTTCGAATAAAATTTTTGTTATTATTGTTATTATTGTGAACAGAAGTTTAATTTTT
>JAUESI010000002.1:2418600-2434853 GCA_032275145.1 Synergus laeviventris
TTTTAAATATTCCAGTAAATTTTAATTAATTCTAATAATTTTTAGAGACTTCAGAATGATCGTATCAATTCCTACGAATTTCAGTGAAATTCGATGAATTTCAATAAATGTTTAAAAGTCCAACAAAAACCAAACATTTAAGAATGAATTCCAACGAATCGCAATGAAATTTGACAAATTCCAATGAATTCCATTAAAGTTTAATTAATTCCAATACATTTCTCAGAATTCCAAATAAATTTTTAGAGAATTCAGAATGAATTCCAAAGGATTCAAATTAAATTCAACGAATTCCAGTATATTACCAATGAATCTATGAGTATTCCAATAATTTCCAGAGAATTCGGAGTGCATACTTATCAATTCCTACTAATTCCCATGATTTTCCCTGAATTCCAATGTTTTTGTGTGAATTCTAATAAATTCTAATAAAAATTCTAAAAAATTGTAAATCCACTACATTTTTCTATTCCAGTGAATTTGAAACTAAATCCTACGGGATAAGATTGAATCAATTAAAATTAGATATAATCCGATGTAAAAAGTAAATAAATATATTTATTATTACTATATATATACAATTATACATATTTGACATTTGTAAATGAAAACATTTCTTTTATCAATAACTATGCAAAACAACGTTCCAAGTGCCAGAAATTTCTCTTGTCAGTGCTAAGTAAATGCTTTACAGACACGTGAGATTTTCACTCTAATAATATTTATGCACTTACGCATCGATCTGAGGCCATTTTCGAAAATAAATTCGGTAACTGTTCGCTATAAGAAGTCGATAAAATCCGAATAAACTCTAAAATGGAACGACAATTTGCATCTCCGGATGATAACTGGCTTTTTGATTTACTTCCTGGAAAGTCCAAGTCGGGGTCGAAGATCTGAAGTTTTGAAATGCAGATAGTATCTTATTATTGTTTACACGTTGTAAAAACCCTAGGGACGCATAAGGCAGTCGAGCCTCTTCGCAACTGCACTCAGAGAACACGTGGCAGCGTAAATTTGAACGTAAGTGCCTTACATGCCATATGTCTGGTTTCCGAGCGTGCGAGTAAAAGTTAGAAGCGAAGGCAGTCACGTGGCTATTTTTATCCTGGAAAAGCGAATCAAAAGCAGAATCTTCTTCTTTGTCCTTTTGGGACTTTTGACTAAGAATATATCACAAGAGTTGGGTTTATTTGAATCAATTCTGCTAGAGTTGAGTTTCGAACATAAACCTTGCAATGATAATTGGGTTCATTGATCGGAGAGGTTTGATGTCGCTCCTCAGTTTCTGCACCCGATTGAGAAATCATGGAGTAAAAGTTGTAATATTCCAGCACCGTCGCAGAAGTTTTCTACCCTCGGAAGTCAATTTATGAAGCAGTTGAAAATTGCAATCAGAACTGGGTTTTCAATTCAGAGCTAACTTAATATGTGGTTAAATAAAGTGGGATGGGGAACCGGGGTGAGGTTCAAGTTCAATGAGTGGTTTAAAAAGCAGAGCAGCTGTCCCGCCATGTGTCCCAGCGTGATATGTAAATGGGCGGTTTGCAGAGTTCGCGTGCTGGATGGGGAGGCAAGAGGGAGCTTAGGGGAGCGTGACCTTATGGGGTCGTTTCGTGCCATTATTTATTCGTGTCTATGGACCATTTGAGATTCATTTGCCGCCAATACGTTAATCTTTGGTCGAGGTAACCAGCCGGATAATGAAAATCACCCGTGATCATGCGATTATCAGGTATCAGGGGCGTATCGTTCCCTCATTGTGTGTAACATGACGCGTTCAAAGCCTACATTACACGACTCAGCAATTCTGAACATTTGGAAGATCTTCATCGAAAATCACATAAAAGAAGGGAAGTTACAAACGCTTTACAAACGCTGCAAACTACAAACGTTGCAATAATTCTAACTCAGAAACCAGATTGGAGACACTGCAGGTTTTTCTGCGGTTTCCGAAGGGATTGCAAAAATGGAAAGAGACGCCGCAAGCGAAGTCAGCAACGTGTCGAGTGAGCGAGAGTAAAGGACTGCGGGGTGAAATAGAGAAAAAGGAACGGGGGAAAAGGATGCACTTGAAACGAGTACTTGTAGTAACTATAAGTACCAGGCGAGTCAGACGTCTTCGCAAACTTGCTGCCACCGCAATTGTAGAGCCTAGCCTTGTCTAGAGACTTCTTGTAATCGCAAATTATAAGAGTCGACGTTTTCAGAGACTGGAGGCGAGTGTCTCAAGAAGTCTCTACACGGAGAAACATGGAGGGTCAATCTGATTATCTCGAGAATCAGACTGATCATATTTGAGGGTAAACTATAGGACAGCCTTCTAGATAATCAAGCTGCTAATCTCTGGAGGGTCAAAAAAAGAGTCGAGTCGATAATCTCGAATTATCGACCTTTCCTAACAGAACTGTTGTATCTCGAAAATGTTTGTATAAAAGTTGTATCTCAAACATGTAATATGCTGAAATACAACTATCAAAAAAAATTTGCGAGATACAACATTTCATATTTATAATATATTACGAAAAATCAAATAATTAAATATACTCGGCGTTGAGAGCTTGATACAATTTGAAACAAAAATCGAGAGCTTGTACAGGTCCGTCCATCAAGTACCAACAGTGACAATGAATGGCTGAAGTGTGTCTCCGCGATTAGAAACGATTTTCCTTCGACGGTCAATTTCGTAATTGAAGACTGCCAAAGTCTACAACATGATACATGAAAAACTTTAGAACTTGATCAGATAAAAAAATCTTACATCCCGTGTGCCTGATAATCAAACATAACCTGAGAGATGCATATTTTCAAATATTTGATCACGTGACATTGTGATTCGATTATTTCAGATAATCGTCTTGATCATTCAGAAGGTCGGTTTGATCATCTCGGATCGTCAAACTAAATATAAAACGAGAATCAAATTGATGATGTTAAAAAAAAAGTACTAGTTTCTCTTCCGCTTTGCTGTGAAAAATTTATACAAAATTTCTCTAGAGAAAGAGCACAGCAATTTGATGCATCTGATGGAAAGAGAATTTCACTGAATCTTCGCTACAAATCGCTCGATACGTGCCGACGAAAAATCCGCTTTGCAGTAAATTTCTTGGAAGCTCGCCAGCAGTGTCAGTACGGTTCTTGTTCCCGTCAAAAGTATATACAATATAGATTAATACAGCCTGGTAGTAGAAAACCTTGTTATGTTTAAAGCTCAATGGCCCCATGGTGTTAAAACTTAAAACCAGAGAGTGCTAGTTTCATTAACCTCTCTCATTAGCGCTCAATCCTCTTTTTCTAATTAGTGTTAACCTCCGGTCAAGTCGCAGGAATTCTTCTAAATTACTGTATCTCCTTCTTAAAGATCTTAGTTAGCACTTGTTCTAATTTGGTATCTTCTGATTCTTCCAATTCTTCTAGTGCAGTCGGAGCTTTCAAAGGCTAATAAATAATACGCCATTTGCAAACAGAAGCCTAGTCCTATCAAAGCGAAACGACCTCTACTCTATAGAATGTACCACGTTCTTGAGTATTACTCGAGCGTCGCGTGACCGGTCCTACGTTACCTAGAAAAGCAAACATTTTTTACACACAAACGCGCGCACGAGGACACGCACTTAAACTCTTACAGAACGACGGTTGAACGAAGAGATAGAGAAAGGAGGAAAAGGGACGGAGAAGACGAAGACGAAGACGAAGAAAGAAGACGAAGACGAGAACCTTGCCGGGGGCGGTCACTGGCCCCTGCGAACGGCCACCATCACGGAGACTGTTCCCCACTACTCCCGTCATCATGCCTCTTTCAGGGAGAATAATAATGGGAATTATGGTGGAGTCGAAAAAAAAAACCTCTTCCTGCTGATAAAGTCTCGCTCTTCTCGGTGTGAATTTCAGAATGTTGGAGAATACCAAGAACAATGTCAATGAAGCGATTCTTCTCCAAAAAGGGGAGAGCACTTCTATAACTTTTTTTTTCGTTCGAATGTGCGAAAAGTTGGTGATTCCTAAAAGCTTAATCTCTCACTTCTCAACTGACGAAATGAAGGTAGTTGCTAATCGTTCCGTCCGGTGACTCCTGATTGGTTGTGATAAATCTTGCGACCAATCAGAAATTTACTTTTCCATCTATGTACGATTAAATCCTTCATAAAGAAAACAGTTACTGTAATAAGGTTTTCGAAAAGAGTATTCTTTGCGTGAGAATATTAACGATATAAACGTGTGAGAATGTTTTGAGGCATCCTTAATCTTCATGGAACAGTTGTTTCTCATGGAATCGTTTGCCCATTGTCTGGAGTAATTAGCATGGCAATAATCAAGCATCACTGTCCGCTGAGTTCGTATAATGTGTGGAATGTCTGCTAGTTCACCGATTTCTTATGTCGAGTCGAGCGGACTGGTTGCGTATAGGGGAGTCAACCAGTTTATAGGAGTTAATGCTCCGTCAAGGTCAAGTTCTAATGCACCTTCACTCCACGCTGAGATTATGCTTTAGCGATCGTAGTAATTTGTGTCAGGATCAGACTCGGATTAACCCTCGACTGCTTGAGTGGGGTCAAACCGATTCAAGTTAATCTTCCAGATCATGGCTTCTTGTAAACAAGGGGAATCATTCTGATTTGGTCAGATCAAAATCCAGCAATACTTGTATACATTGTGCTCTAAATCTAATAGAATAGCAATCCAGCAGTGTCAGCGATTTTCTCACTTCCGGCGATTGCATGAGAACAGGGTTCGTTTCATTCCAGGAAGCTTTCCCATACATTAATTACAACCGTGAGAGGCTTTTTTGAATCAATTGACATTATTTTGCTGCCCTGGTGAAAAGAGCAGAATTCACTTAGGTTTCTGAAAAATGGCGCGAGGTATTTAGAGAGGTAAGGAAACCGAGTGGTGGGAGCGACGATAATAATGAAGATGATGTGGTTGAAGAATAAAGAAAGAAAAGAAGAGGGGGCATCCGGTCGTTGAGAAGGGAGCATTCAGACACGTAGGTGCTTCACTTGATGCGAGCAGCAAAGGGGCCCTCGCTAGACAAAGAAAAAAAAGAGGACGAGATGTCCTTGGTAATCAATAAACTTCATTGATATCCATCAATTCTAAAGCCTTTACGTATTCAGTTCTGGCTGACCTCTCATTTTAAACCATCTTTATTTCCTCACACTGGATGACTCCTGACTCACACTGGAATTTGAGAACTTTTCTCTGGAATGCAGCATTAAAATCACATGCCATAGGTGACTCGAAAAAAAAACACTTGACGAACGACGTACGAAGTTTAGGGCAAAGGTTTATAACAGGAGAATTTATGGCTAAAGGAAGAGACTCGTTTAGAGGCATTGCTTGTGATGAAAAAGGGATGGTCTAGCAGTGGAGCAAACTCTACTTGTACTATACTCGTAGTAAATTTACATGTCAGAATCTCGACCAAAGGGGAAACTTCTCCAAGAGGGCAAACAATGGCCCTTGTCTATTGTAACTTGTTTCAGCTGACGCTGGTGATAAATACTTTTCACGCCATGATTCACCAATACTTCCTACTTAGCTTCGTTACCCCCTGCGTTCACCCTTTATTCACTCAACCCACTCCACATCTGCGACGAGGTGCAAAGCTTAATTAAAAACATCAAGCGTTTCATTACTAGGTAATGTCAATCACCATGTCTTTTATCTTCAGACTGGGGTTTCGGATTTATAAAGATTACTGAACATGTGCCGAAGTCTGCAGGAGGTTCAAGGAAGAAAGAAAAGCTTGAAGAATGACGGAAGAAAATAAAAACGCAAAAAATTTCAAACTACAGAGGGAGAATTGTACTGAGGTAGGTTGCGGAAGGCAGAGATGTATTTCAAAGTCTACAAAGAATGCTCTCATCCAATGAGAGAGAAAGAGTCCTAAGTAGAGAATTGCCTTCATCCGATTGACGCGGAACTGTTTCATAAGAAAGAACGCGGAAGAAATGAAGCCTAGGATTAATTTCTGGAATTTAATATTAAAAAGTGCTTTAGACTTATAAATACACCATTTAAGGATCTCGCATGTAATTACATATGGAGAGATAGCGATGCTAAAACACGCGTTAGTGTTATCTTATAACTGTATAAATCGACCTCCCAAGTATGTAAATAAGATTACAATATACAATTCTGGTATTGATTACTTCTTGAAAACTTTACAAGATGAAACAAAAGAAACAAAAGAAAAGAGATCGTCAGACAGAAAGAGACTCTGGAATAGAAACATTGCAGTCAATCATAGAGGCATTTTAGAAGCCCTGAAAATGAAAGTCTTTAAGTTACGTAAGATCTTAAAAAGAATTCTTCGTTTATATCGGCTAGCCTCGCTGTTCAACCCAAAGAATCTTGCTTTCTTCAGGTTTAATTTTATTTCGTTTCTACAGTGAAACGTCTCGAAAGGAAATGTCTAGGTATCGTTGAACGGGATCAGACTGACCAGAAAGATCCTCTAGTTAATTTTCTCAGGCTATAGAGGCTCATCGAATCGATATTTGATCATCTCTCATTTTCCAGCACAATGTGATAAGGGAAGTAGAAAGGAAGTAAATGACTAAATGGTTCAAATCCCCGGATCCCTATGGAAAAGAAAACGCATTAAAAGCCCTTTAGAGTCGATTAAGGTCTGCCTAGGGATTACTGGTTTGACGTATCTTCTATTCTATTCTATTCTATTCTCTTTTCTTCTCGTAGGACACGAAATCAGTGAATGGAAGGAAGTCTCGAGAGTGGTGCACGAGCCAGTTTAATTGGGATTTATTACGATGTTAATTCAGCCAATTGTGCGAACGAAGTTAAATTGTTGACCTCCCGGCTCTGTTTCTGCATTGATTAAACAGGCGACGAGCACGTGTCGATGGGCGTGTGTTGGTTGGATTTACACCCTTCTATGATTATATTCGCTATAGGCACGAAATCTTGCACACGAAGGGCTTCTTCTATCCATTTAAGTGTATTGTTCTATTAGGTTATTAACGCTTTTATGAACGTTATACTTCCGTCATTCGTTTTAGATTAAAAAATGAAAATTGCTAACCAACACGCTTATGCTAAAGTTGCTCCAGTTACGAAGTCAGAAATAAATCAAGAATTCGATGACCAAATCGTCTGCTTTCGTTTTTCGAGTCTGAGATTTGAGTATTTTCTAGAAATGAAAATCTTCGTTCTTTCGTGTGAATGTGGATGCACTTGCAATACTCAGGAAAAGATGTTTCGGAGGCTACTTTTTAAGCTCAGAAGATTGATGACATTTCTTATGGAGTAACTATATGCATTCATGGCGAAGAGTCCTCTAATAAGTGATGTTTAATAAAATAGGTATAGTACAATAGGTTTTATCGCAGTGCTGTGGAGCAATTGGAGTATTCATTTGCCATATCGGCCTATCTGGTGGTATCGAAGATCAAATCGTAACTGAAACAATTTTAAATTTGAAGGTAAGTTTAAAATGTTTTTTTCAAACACCAAATCCTAATCAACCTTGTTAATTGCCGCCCGTTGCATAATTGTAAGTTTTTAAATAAACTGCAAAGTTTTAAAAACCAAATCGTAATTTTATAATACTTACAATTGTAAATATTAAAAATTATATTTAAGTACGAAATTTGTCATTTTTATGTTTAAACATTAAAAATGAAACAAATTTCAGCTGCGCGGGTTGCTTTTTAAAAAATGTTAAATTAAAGAATTCAGTTAAACCTGAAAATAATATTTAAAAAAGAAAGTAAAGAAAAAAACAAATAATTAACTCACCGGTGCTCCAAGCACTTCCCACCACGAGTGCCATCAAGAAAAACACTAAAGTCCTTTTGCTAAAAACAATCGGCAATCCTGCCTTAAATCGCCTACTTGGTTGCTTCATTTTGCTTGGCAGCTGTCAATTGTCCTGCCAAGCTTTACAACCTAATTCACCAGCACTTTATTTCAACTATTATCACCAAAAACTGTCGAAAATCCGACCACTTTACACGTTTCACAAATCGCCATCATCTTCCAATTTGTAGCTTATCTGTACACAAAACCCTACACTTTTGTTTATTCTGTCCCTCCCCCTTTTCTCTTCACTTTATTTTTTTTTCTAGTCCTTATCGTCGCCCACGGCACACCTGGCAACGGCGCATTATTTCTTCACAACACAACGGGGTCCTTCGAACCTTAAGGAACCCTCCTTCACAACAAAAATCCCTTTGAGAGGCAATTCCATTGTCATCGAGTCCGGAAAATGGAAGAACTTTCCTTCTCTTTCCCGCGTTCTGAAACCACTTGTTGCGCCAGGGAAACAGTTGCGAAATGGTCCGGATTCAGAATCTGGATTCTATTCTATCCACCGTTGCACGTGTGTACTTTCTGCACTTTCATCTCCGAAACTGATTAGCAAAAAAAAAGACGAAGAGGATTAGAGCAGAATCGAGAATTAAATTCCCCAATCAAGAATAGCGAGAATTGGCCAACGGTTTTCTTTCGATAACCACCGGGGCCGTTATTTTAACAAATCCACGTGTTCAGTTGTAATTATTTTCAAGAAAAATCGAGTCAGGAAATAAAAATATTATCCTTTTTTTTGTTTGAGTGACCTGACACGTTGCGCGCTTCGGTCGAACCTGCGACACGATTTCTGGTAAGAGGCACGCTTTGACGTTCACCTGGTGCAACCTGGCAACCCCGCTGAATCACCTGGTTCCACTATTCACTCTTTCACTGCTTGTCGTTGGAAAACTAAATCGTTTTTCACTCGCGAAAACTTCGAAATTCGCGCGGAAGTTAGTGGGAGTTTGATTAATTAAATACATTGAGTTCCCGCAAGCGCGAGATTAGACGGGTTTCGATAGGTACTCGTGTTTAAGACTTTAAATTTGTTCCACCACCAACGTGCACCAAGTACCAACGGTTCAACACGAGCACGGTTCGGTGTTCCCGAAAGGAATGCATGTCAAAATCGCGTCGAGGCGCATGACAGAGAGTGACAGAGAGACGCAGAATTTTGACCAATCGCGTGACTCGGATTGGGGTGTCGCGTTCCGTTAAGTTGGTGGGAGAAATATTCGCTTTTTCGATGGATTGCGGCCATCTATTGGGGCGTTTCTTAACGACTGTGCCGGTAATACAGATTCGAACGTTTAAGAAAATACGTACGTACCTACTTTATCAGTCTTTCATATAAATATCCATGAATAATAAATAGTGTCAATATTCAACAAAATAGATTTAAAAGTATATAATTCGTGGGTAAATACAAATTTAGTACATAGGAATTGTATTGTATCGTAATTTTTTATTTTTAATCGTTGGATGCATTTTTTTTTCATGAAAAATTTCATATTTTTTAATTTGCCACCTTTTTGTTTAGTATGTTTCCGGTACTCGGTTGGTACTGTAGATCGCGTACAAACTCGACAAGAAGATTATTCGTGATTGTTCTCAATTGTCCCATCGAATAGTTTCGGGCCGGCTATTTTTGTCCTGAAAAACATAAAATTGACAATAGTGTACTTAACAAAATGAGCGTGTGAACCAAATAATTGAAAGTTACATTTATTAAAAGTTTATTTTAGTCTTTTTTGAATCAGCTGAAAGGTTTGTTTCTTTATTAAATTGAAAATGTAAGTGAAATGTGAAAATTTATACTTATAACCTGGAACATTTGTTTTCCTGTTTTTTAATCCACGTTGTATAATCTTATCTCAAAATTTGTTTTGTCTTTCATCGGAAAGTTAATTTCGTTCTATTTTTTTTGCTCAGATATCGATAAATTTTAACTGTGATACAAAAAGTATTAAATCCTTCGGTGATGAAATTTAATAATGTTTTACATATTTTACAGATGGGTGTCGATGAAGCTGAAACTCGTGCACCGGAAGGGTAAAATTGAATAAATAATAAAAATATATAATATATATATATTGTTTTTTTATACAATAAGTTATATTTAATAGTAATTTAATTCATTAATAATTTTTTATAAGGTTTGCAAAAATATAAATTAAGATTTTTATTAACATTTAAATATCTTAAAAATTAAAATACATATTATATATATGTATTTTTTTTATTACCAAAATGGTTTTTTTTTTGTTTAGGAACGTTCCTTCCAAAAAAGCGCTGAAGAAGTCGTTGAAGGAAGCTGAGAAAGCAGCTAAGAAAGCAGAGAGAACTGCAAAAGTTGTACGTCTTAAAAATGATTGACCAGTCTTTAAAAAAAAAAAATGTTATTACGTATATTGTATAATACATGGTTTCCATTGTTCACAGAATAAAAAAATTTTTAATATTTAAATAAAATATTTTCAGGGGGGAGAAGAAGCCGCTAAAGTCGAGGATGATTTTTCCACCGGACGTTATGGACTCCTGAAGATGATTCAAAGTACGGAGCACTGTAAAAGAAAATATGTGGACGTTAAAGACCTGAACAAGGACGGAGTGAACGAGCTAGTCTGGTTACGAGGTCGTTTGCACACAAGCAGAGCCAAAGGTACTTCTGGTGAACCACATTTTCATCCATAAACTTCTGTACCCTACACCCTACAACAAAGTTAAAAAAAAGTATGAAAACATTTAATTTTGTTTTACAGGAAAGCAATGTTTTATAGTAATCAGGCAACAATCCTACACCGTTCAAGGTCTCGCGGCAGTCAATGATATGATCAGCAAGCAGATGATCAAGTTCATATCAAAGTAAGAGACAAACGCCGCAAATTAGTCATCTAAATCGCCTAAAAAGTGTCCAATAATCTTTGAATTATAATTTAAATCCGCTACTTAAATTCTTTTTAGCATCACGAAGGAGTCGATCATCGACCTAGAAGCGAACGTGAAGTCCGTTCCTTCCAAGATTGAGTCCTGCACTCAGAAGGACGTTGAAGTCCATATCGAGCGAATTTTTGTAGTAAGTGCGGCAGAACCTCAATTGCCACTCCAGATCGAAGACGCTGCGAGACCTGAAGGAGATGATAGTGGGTTAAACATTAAGGTCAACCAGGACACAAGATTGGACAATCGAGTTCTAGATCTTCGAACACCAGCAAACCAAGCAATCTACAGAGTCGAGGCTGGAGTCTGCAAACTCTTCAGAGACATCCTCACGAACAAGGTGAGGATATAATGAGAATTCTTAGGAAGGGTACTGAACGAAGATGTGAAGCGAAAACAATATGCTTTGCTATGACCCTGAAATAATGCTAATTAGAGTGAACCTTGCGTGTGTTGAAATTTTAAACTCAAATTTCCTTTTAATAGACCTAGTATACACGGTTTGTCTCGAAAAATATAATGTACACACGAAGGTACAATACTACTTCTAGGGTTTCGTGGAAATCCACACGCCAAAGATGATCTCAGCAGCCAGCGAAGGTGGTGCCAATGTCTTCACCGTCTCCTACTTCAAAGGCTCCGCATACTTGGCCCAATCTCCTCAGCTCTATAAACAAATGGCTATTGCTGCAGACTTCGACAAAGTCTTCACAGTCGGTGCAGGTAACTGAAAGACTGAAAAAAATAAAAGGAATATTCTTTAACAGTAAACTTCCAATCAATCTGATGCGTTCTAATCAATTGTTCATCGTATAACTATCCTTTTTTTTCCTAGTGTTCAGAGCCGAGGATTCAAACACGCACAGACACTTGACGGAGTTCGTAGGTCTAGATCTAGAAATGGCATTCAAGCACCACTACCATGAGGTTGTGGATGTCATTGGTCAGATGTTCACTGAACTCTTCCGAGGACTGCGTGACAAGTAAAGAAAAAAATTGAAGTTATTTTTAAAGTTCCGTTTTTACTCCTGCATACTAACATCATTAACTTTTAGTTATGCTAATGAAATCGCCGCCGTTAATCAGCAATATGCAGTCGAGCCTTTTAAGTTTTTGGATCCGCCTTTGAAATTGGAATTCCCCGATGCTATTAAACTCCTAGCCGAAGCTGGAGTCACTTTAGGGGAAGAGGACGATTTGTCTACGTCTGATGAGAAACTCCTCGGCAAGCTTGTCAAAGCGAAAGTAGGCATTCTCTCCATTTTTGTTTGTTTGCTTTTTTTTGTTTATATTTAAAAGTTTCATTTTAAAGTTTAATTAAATTTGTTTTTAGTACGACACCGACTTCTTCATGCTTGACAAATACCCGCTTGCCGTGAGGCCTTTCTATACGATGCCGGATCCTAACAATTCCGTGAGTTCAAATTTCTATTCAATAATAATCGAATAGAATCAATAATAAAGTTTAAATTCACCTTTTCGAATTTCAGAAAGCCTCAAACTCCTACGACATGTTCATGCGGGGAGAAGAGATCATTTCTGGAGCTCAGCGAATCCACGATCCGAAGTTTTTGACTGAAAGGGCTAAGCATCACGGCATAGGTAAGTATTTTCGCTAGGTGAGATTTTTTGTTTGAAGAGTTTTTAATGTTTGTTTTTTTTTTCGTTTTAGATATTGAAAAAATAAAGGCCTACATCGATGCTTTCCGGTACGGATGTCCACCTCACGCTGGAGGTGGAATCGGAATGGAACGAGTCGTGATGTTGTACCTTGGACTCGACAACATCAGAAAAGTCTCAATGTTCCCACGTGACCCGAAACGTCTCACGCCTTGAATTTCGCAGTATATTTGCGTTTTAACTCATTTGTACTTTGCATAAAGTCTATAAAAATCTAATTTTCCGCGGTTTTACTTCCCTTTATACTTTCTTCTTCATGAAATGCTGTACTAAAACAAATGAACAAAAAAAGTAAAATTAAATTTTTAAAGAATCTAAAGTAAAAAAAAATGAAAAAAAAATTTGTATTGATATTAGGATGTGCTTTCAAAGCATTATTAACATATTATTAACTCATTTTTCTAATTTCCTTGACATTTAAATTTACATTTCAAATCGCAAACAACTTGAAATCTACTAAATTCCCAAAAATCATTTATAATCTTGTCAAACTCGTACTAAACATAAATAACAATCCCTGTTTTTATTTCCCTCTAAACGAGATTTTCCGGTGATTTTGGGAAAGTATTACGATATAAATATCACAGATTGTGAAACGATCGCGCAGTTCGTACCCAATATAAAATATAAATATAGATGATCAGTTTGTTATTTCCCGTACGTTGAAGAGAAACAAAAGCAATTCAGTTTTAATTTATTAATTTTTTACTGGACAAAATTAACGCACTTTTAAAATTTTTTCTTTAATTACTTTTTTTTATTAATGTTAATGCCCCATTGAAATTAATATACTTAAAATTACACGAAAATCCGTTAAAGTTCTTAGAAACCTATTGAAATTCTTTAAAATTTCACAAATTGAATCTTGTGACCACCTGACCACCCTGTTATTACTATTATTGTTATTATGATTATTGATTAACACTTTAACTGACTTATTTAAGAATATTTTTTATTAAGAATAAAATTTGAACCCTTGAAGTAATTTTCTACTTTTTAGAAGAGTTTTTCGTAAGTGTCAAAATCAGCTGCCACCTGTCATAGCCACGTGCTTCAGATAGGGTATTTGCGCCAAAAAAAGAAAAAAATTTGAACGGATGCAGATTGCTGATACAGGCGAAGCTGACGTGACACATAACGTACAGTCCCAGACAAAAATCTAACGCTGAGTCTGAACTGAACAGCTCACTCTCAGCAATCCAGATTCCCAGATTCGTAATCCGACCAGCGACCACTGCACTAGTGGTGAGCAATGTGAAGTTAAAGAAACACCTGTTGCCTTTTGCCAAAAGCATGACCCATTTGCTGAAAAATTTGACCAACAGTATTTGGCATGCCTTTCACGCTTTGCAAGCCGACGGATCTTTTGTGGTCGCAAAATCAAAATTAAAGGTGGGTCCATCATCTTTATATAGTATAGTTATGTACCCCCTTAAGAAAAAAAAAAAAAAAAAAACAGTCACTACGCTCTCGATTCCAGAAGCGGAATCAATTTCCAAATTCGGGTGTGGTTTATTCTCGTAGCGGCCTCGACCCCCAAAAGCTTTTTTAGTTAATTAGGTTTTTGGATCACCTAAGAAAATAATTTTTAAAATTAATAATGGAAGGGAAAATAAATTTTATTTTGAAATATTTGGTTTTGTAAATATTTTGAAATTAGGCAGAGATTTTTATTATAAAAAAAATGTGTTTTGTTAATTTAAAAAATTAATTTTTTTTATTTATTTTAGGTTTTGACCGCCAACATTGGAACTTTGATGGACCTCTATGGAATTGAAAAAGGACTGGAACATTATCGAAGCACGCAAAGTTTAACTTTTGAACAATTCGTTTATTATATACAAAAGGAGGTGAGAATAAAATTTAACTTTTTTTTTCTCTTTCTTAAGACAAAAGGCGCAGAATATTTTCTATGGTTTCAGTTTAAGTAAGAGTTCACTGTTACTTGGCCTTCTTCATTTTTTCTTGCACTGAATTAATAATTGTGTCCTTATTTGCTTTTTGTATAGTTATTTATTTATAAATTTTTCAATTTTCCGAAATTTTTTTTTAAGGTTTTTTCGTCCCTTACGGATACAACGCCGATCCAAACATGTCGAAATTTGGAGGAAGGAATCGACGAAATTTGCTGGCTTGTTTGTCGCAAAATGTATCTGAATCGAACACATCCAGTTTTCGAAGATCGTAGCGTTTACCAATTATTCAGGATATTTTGCCTTCTTGGCGAAATGGAAGCCGACGGCGTGGATTCTTCGTATTTGGTAATTGAGGAAACCTAATCACTTTTTAAATAAAGTAATTTAGTTAATTGACTTTTTTAAAAAGGAAGAAATATAAAAAGGAGTAATTTTTTTTATTTAAAATTATTTTATGTAATTTCAAAGATTTTAAGGAATTTAAAACCAATTTGTGGAATTTTGAAGGATTTAAGGAACTTTTGTGGATTATGTTTTTATTGATTTCTAATGATTTTAAAGGATTTGATACAATTTTAAAAATATTTAACGGATTTCAGAATTTTATTTATTTATTTTAATTTTATTTTGTCATAATATTTTTAAATATAAATTAAAATTATTTTCTAGGTAACAGCTCATAGTGACGAAGTGGCCCAAATTGCATCCCAATTTGTAACTTCCTTAGGTTTAAATTGGGACCCGCTCGATTTTTCGGCCTTGGCTGCTGCAATCGGAACTTTCAGGTAATTTATTGTTATTAATTTAAAAAAAAAATATATATATATATACAATACATCAATTTTTTTCATTTTTTTCAAAGATTTCAGACTTTCCTAGCAGTCCTCGAATCAAAATATTCTGGAGGAGGATCTTTGGATGCTGCCGCATTAATGGAAGCAATCGATGATTTATATCAAACTTACGTTGAAGATGTGCTCAAAAAAGTAAGCTTTTAATAAAAAAAATATCAAATATTACCAAAATATCACTATTTTAAAAAAATTTTTAATACACCTAAATCGAAAATATATAAAAAATAAAATAAATATAAAAATTTGAAGACTCCCAAGTTTGAAACATCGAAAGTGGAATTGTAATTGATATCAATTGTCTTAAATTGCTTTTAATTGCTTGTAATTGTTTTTAATCGTTTTTAATTCTTTTAGGGCTACTTAATGAAAAAAGGCTTTCTACTACCAACTTTGAGGTGTTTCTGGTTCGTTTTACGTCCTGGAGAACTGACGTATTACAAAGATTCTCAGCAAAAAGAAGCCTCGGGCATAATTCCTTTGGACGTGAATTCCTGGGCGGATGCTGCAAGCAGTGGAGGAAAACCAGACAGGAGATTTATTCTGAGTACTCCAGAACACAGGTGCATTGAACTTGTCGCTGAAGATCATCGAGGGAGACTACAATGGTTGTCTGCTCTCCAAATTGCGATCCAACATTCAACGGAGAAAATTGGATATCAGAGGACTCTCGCCTGTCAAAGGAGATCCACTCGCCAGGTTCTTACATTTATTACCAGGAACACAAAAGAAAAATCTAAACTCAAACTAAATTGGTTTATGGGGATAATATTACTAAATAATAATTTCCTCAATTAATAGAAAAATAAAATTTGTATAGGCTTTAAGACAGCAAAGAGAAGAAACGAGACTTGAACTTCAACACGAACGACAGGCCCGAATAGCAGCCGAGATCCAAGCCCGAAAATTAGAAGCTCTTTCCAAAGAGGAAAATGCAAAAGTGCAAGAGTTGGAAGACGTTAAAAAGAAGTTGGAGATTTTACTTCAAGAAGAAAAACAAGCTCTGAGGGATGAAGAAATTGGTAATCATTTTAAGCTGTAAAATAATGGC
>JAUESI010000002.1:2434953-2446969 GCA_032275145.1 Synergus laeviventris
GGCCGTTGATGCCAAGTTTCTCTAAACTAAAAATTCGATTTCTTCGTTTTACTCAATATTTATTATTTCAGTAAGGGGATTGCAAGCTCGAGTTCTTCGTGAAGAATGGGAAAGACGTGAGCAATTAGAAAGACTTCAAAAAGAGCAACAGGATCTTCTTGAATCCGAGAAACTGAAACGACTCGAGTTCGAGAGAAAGCAACAAGATAATGAGAGACAACTTCAAGGTACTCAATTATTTGCAAAAAGTGTCCTAGTTTTTCGTTTCTTTAATTATAAAATAATAAATGAGACTTCTAAAACTTCCTCAGGACTTGTGAGTTTAAGAGTTTTCGTGGAGTTGTAAGGAATTTTAAGACATTTCGAATTTCTCATTTTACTCAAAAGGAATTTAAATTAGATATTTCTTCTCTCTTTATGCAGTCTTATAATTCAAAAAAGATAAGTGCTACAGAGGGAAAAAATATCTATGTATAAAATTCTTTAAGTAAAATGAAGACATTGAATTTTGAGTCCAATACCATTAAACAATTATTTTTGTTTCAATAAATATTCAAATTCATTTTCAATTGCAGATTCAGAAATTCGACTCCAGCAACTTGAGTCCGAGAAGCAGGGCCTGGATTCGGAATTGAGATCAGCACGAGAAAAAGTAAGGCGAGCAGAAGAAGCTCAAATTCTGCTGGAAGCCCAAATAGTCACTGTTCGGCCTCCAAGAGGTGGAGAAAGAATTCGACGGACTCAAAGTTTCATCCCAACGACGAAGGAAAGACCCTTGCTTTTAGAAAAACTAGAAGAAAGGGCAATGACCCTTCAAAAAAATTGTTAATTCTCACGCAGGCCGTGAAAATTAAATTACAAAAAGAATCAAGCTCAAGGGTGGCTTTTTTATATTAGTAATTAATTCTCTATTTTATAAGGGAATTAATTTTAAACAGGGTAAAATCGTTCGAAAAGGATCAAAATAATTTTAATCGAGCCAAATGCCTTTCTTCGCTGCCAAACTTTGCCAAACAATTTAATAAACAAACTTTTATTTTTATTCTTAGGATTATTAAGATTTTCAAGATTTGTAGTCGAAGAGTTTAGAATTTAAGGGCGTTCGATCCAAGTTCTAATCTCAAAATTCGGTTTCTTCATTTTTCTTAACAAAGATTATAATTAGATATTTTTGTTTGAAATTTGAATTCTTCGTTTTGAGGAAAAAATATTCGAATTAAAATTTTTTTCGCTCTATAGATACAATTTTATTTCGAAAACAAGTAGATATACAGAGCGAAAAAATGTATAATGAGCGAACTTTGCCAAACTATTTCAAAAGGGATTTTTATATATTTTCTACTTTCATTATTTTTATTTACAGTATTTGTAATTTTATTTTTATCATTCGTTTTTTTATTTCTACTTAACAGCGATGACGATAATAATATAAATAAGATTAATTATAATTAATTATAATGAGCTTGACTGTTGTAAATAATGAGGAAAAAGCTCTCTTTGAGTGAACCTGTTAGTTTTAATTTGTGAATACAAAAAGGTATATTTAAGTCGTTTTTGAAATTTTACAAAAGTTTTTTTAAATCCTTATAAAAAAGTACCTTCAATATTTAGGAAAGGGAAACGAGCTTTCTGATTTAAATTATGATTGCTTCGTTTCTATGGCGATTAATCACTTAAGATGAGGAAAATCGATCAAACATTGTTGCGAGTCTAAAGTCTGAATCGAAAAAAGGAGAAAGAGCTTTTTAGAATAAGTTCGAAACAGTTGAGATTAACCGAAAGTGTAATTTATAACAAGGTTAAATAAAAAATATCTAAAATATTTTATATTTGTTATTGTTTTTCAAAACGAATCTTACATGGAAAATACTTTGAATATTTTTCAAAAACTGCCTTTTCTTTTCTTTAAAACTCAAAGAATATTAAACTTTTTGATAAGTATATTTAATTTATTTTAAGGGTGTCGGATCCAAGTTCTAACCGAAAAATTCTATTTCTTCATTTTTCTTAACAAATATTATAATTAGAAATTTTTTCGCTCTGTACGCTGAATTCTATTTTGAAAAAGACTAGACGTATAGAGGGAAAGCATATATAATTTTAATATTTATTGAGTAAAATGAGGAAGTGAATACTGAAATTAGGACGAACCCGACACTCTTAATTAAATAAAAATAATTGATTAATTTAATAAAATTTGTTTTCTTTTATTACATTTTTTCCCTGTTTATTAAAGAAATTTATAAAGTTGATTTTAGTTGAAATAAAATGCCGTCGAAGAAGAAAAAAGGAAAATCTTCAAAATTGGCTCGAATGAGCGATGAAGAACGGGTTCGTTATTTACAACATCGAGCGGAAATGGAACTGGAAGCAAAGAGAAGAAAACAACAATTAATTGCTGTTTTTACAAAGGTAGGAAATGTCAAATTATTTATATTTTTAAAATTTTAAATAAATAAGTAAATGTTGTTTTTGACTGCAGATGAAATTGAAACGCGAGGATGCATTTTCGAGAATAAATACAGCAAAGATAAACGAACAATGGAGATTTATTCTGCGGAAAATTAAATGTCGAGAATTGTACGAAGAAGTTGAATATTTATGGAAGAATTCTTCTCGAGCTTTGAAAGCTAAAGACGAAGTTATTAATAAATTGTGTGAAAATCTAGAAGTGGCGGGACTTGATCACAGAAGATTGCAAGAAGCTCATATGGATATGATCGACACGTTGATTGGTATACATTTAATGAAATTATAATAATTAAACAAAATTTTTGAAGATCCAATTTCCTGTTTGAAAGCATAACAAATAATTTTCTACAGGAAGAAGCGGCCAACGACTTGCATTTCTCAGAGAAATTTATCTCCAGTCCTTGAACAAAATCGAAACCGTCGACAAAATACAATTCCAAAAATTGAAAGAATTAATGCGAGAAGATACGAGAAATTTGGAAAGGATTATTTTCTCCCAGGACAATTGGATTCAGGAAAGAATAAATGAAACAAAAACTCGAAATGCAATCAGCACATACACTATAGAGTATTCGGTAAAAATCATATCCTAAATTTAATTTACATAATTTAATTTAATTTATATAATTTAATTAATTTAATTAAAAATATTTCAATGACTTTTTTTTATTCTTTATCTTCAGAAAGAAGAGGACATGTCAGAAATAAAAAAGCGGACAGAGTCGATAATGGAAATTCAAAGCTTGGAGCTACAAAAAGTTATTTCTGATTATGAATCTTCGACAGAAACTAAGCGAAAACAATACGAATATTTGAAAGAACAAGACGACGCAAATTCTTTGGAAGCAGCGCAGTTTCCAAAATTAAATTCGCAATTGTCGGAGACAGTCGAAAGTTTGAAAAACGAAACTCATAATTTGAGGAGGGAAAGGGAGGAAAGCATTTCAGAATTGAAAGGTCAATTAGAGAGATTGTCGAAAAGAATTTGGAAATTGAGGCAGGAAATTAAATTGATGCAGACGATCGATGCTTTGCAGTTGAAGAAATTAAGTGTCATGAGTAGCGAAGTTATCAAGGTTTAGAATTTTTTTAAAATTAAGGGTGTTAGGCTCAAGTTCGAACCTAAAAATTGAATTTCTTTATTTTACTCAACGAATATTAGAAAAATATTAGTGAATTGCACTACAAAGTGAAAAAAAATCTAATACGTAATAATATTTGTTGAGTAAAATGAGGAAATCGAATTTTGAGACTAGAGCATGGTTTCAAAACACCCTTAACATTAATATATGGTAAATTAATTAATAAATTAATTCCTAATAATATTTAAGAAAATAATATTTAATAAAACCGAATGTTCCCTATTTAATACTATTTTTAGAAATTGGGAGGAATATTGGAAAAAAGTTCGACACTTCAGTTTTTAATAAAACTCTGTGCAGACTTGGAACCGCCATTGCTTATTAAAAAATATTCTTTAAAGGATTCAGAGTCTACAAAAGAAGTCTCAACGATAGGCGTATGTTTGACTAAATTAATGTATTATTAACTTTAAGAGATCCGAGTTCTAATCTCAAAATCCTATTTCCTCATTTTACTCAACAAATATTATAATTAGATATTTTTTCGCTCTATAGCCGTGCTTATATTTCGAAAAGAGACGGCCTATAAGAATGAGGAGACTACATTTTTAGTAAAAAAAAAAATAATAATTTTTTTTTCTTAGGTTGTTGATCTCTACGACAAAATGGAAAATTTCTGGCAGCAAGTGAACCACATAAAGGCCGAGAACATTTTAATAAAAAGCGAAAGGGCTCGCCTCAGATCGGAAAACAATTCCCTACAAAATAAACTTCGAACCTACCTATTTTCCGTCTCAAGAAAACTTCCCATGATCTAAATTCTACGGACTCAGGGAACGCCAAATGAGGGAAAAATTATTATAAATTGATAAAGTAAAAAAATTACCTTACTGATGTAACTTTCACCATAAAAGAAGAATTATTCTCAAAAAAATTTGTTTATATTCTTGCAATTAAAATCTTTCATCCTTGATGAGTTCTCACCCTTTATTTTTCATCGCTGAGTAAAAACACCTCCGCCTAAGGCGACATATTTGTAGGGACGAGAGCGAGTTCTGCCTTTGAATGGATGGAAGTAAATTTTTTCCCTCGGAGCCATGTTTTCGGTTTCCAGATAAATATCGAAGCAGGCTCTAAGGCGCTGGATTTGGGCAGTGAGAGTCGGTGGTTTTTCCCACATTACGTTCACTTCTCTTTCAATATCTCGAAGAACGTCGACTGTGGCTGGAACAGAGGGATTTATGCTTATACTGAAGACTGGAGTGACTTTCGGGTAGTCAGGTTTTATTGCGATCCGAGCGACGAGTTCACCTAAGTAAAAAAAAACATACATTAAAAATCTAAAATAAGAATAAAAGGTCTAGAAATGGTCTAGAAAATAATTTGAATTTTCACTAACTGCTTCCTCTCCGTAAGACGGCTTCGTAAAAAACATCGATCGAGTTGACTAAACCCTCGCGACAGAATGTAGGAGTGTCTGGACTGTTGCAGTAATTTTTCCAGGACAGGGTTACAAATTTGCAGAGGTTCGTGGAGATTTTCTGCGGAATGGGATCCTCAGTTCCGGTGAAAATAGGCAGATTTCCGGACTCCAGTTGACGAATTTCGGTGCATAATTCGAGTCTCGCCTTCACGCGTCTCTTAATTTCCTTGAGCACGTTCTCTATGTTGTCATGAGCAATTTGCTGACTCGACACCTATAAAATAAGAAATAAAACAGTAAGACTAAGGTTCAAGTTCTGCTCTCAAAATTCGATTTCTTCATATTACTCTACAAAACTTGATATTAGAATTTTTCGCTCTGTAGCTATATTTCTAAATTGAATTTTCAAATTACAATTTTGGTTTGAGAGAATAAATGAATAAAGAAAATGACGAACATTTTTTTTCTGTTCCTGAACATCTGGAGCGTTGAAATAAAGTCCAGCCATCCGTTGAGCCCATTTGTAGGGAATCCCAAGTCCTAGAGAAGGAAAGGATCCAAGTTTGTACCTCGCAAGTTGATAATGATTCGCTAAATTTGGAGATTCGAGTCCCATGTCTCTAGGGTAAAGTTCTCGAAGAATGGATTCGGATATCAACATGTCCCTGTTTAAAATAAAGAATGTTATCAGTTACTAAACACCGAAATAAAATTCTTAATTTCAGAAGAATGAATTTTTTTTTAATTTACCCTGCAGTGACACCTCCTTCGTCCGCATTTTCCAGATTCGATTCAACAGTCACGACTTTGAGAACTGTTAAGTAGAAGAACTGGAGCGTCAATTTCGTTTGATCTAAAAGTAAAGAATAAGTAAATTAATAATTAGAAATTCTTTAAAATATCATGATCCTCTTAAAATTCATTAAAATTCCTAAGACACTTAAAATATCTTGAAATTTCTCGATAATCCTTAAAGTCTTGAAAGCTCTCAAAATTCTTTAAAATGAAATAAAATCCCTTCAAATATTTTTAAAATCCATTGAAATTTTTAAACATAATTTGAAGTTTATACTTTGGAAACTGAGGACAATCTTCACGCTGAGAGGATGCCGTTGAAGAAGCTTTAATTTCTTTTCCTCCTGCCTTGCTTCCTTTGACATTCGGTGGTGTCGTTTCTTGTGTACTGGAGCTTCCTCACCTACATTTTCCGAGGTAGTTTCCGCATCGGAATCCGATTCCTGAAGACTGCCTTGACTGTTTGTTCGCTTAGCTTCGTCCTCGTCTCCTTCAATTGTCACGACTAATGAAGAATCTAATCAAATCATCAAAACATTAGAAACTTGTTTAAAAAAACAAAATTACTTATTATTTTTAAAAATTTTGTATTATTTTTACCGTTGGCATCTCTGTAGGCTGAAGTTTTTGCATAAAGGACGTAAAGAGGCGAAGACAATAAAGACGACTTTTTGTGATCCTGTCTTATTTTGTCCAAAGGAAGTCCAAGACTTTCCTGCAAGGGTTTGCTGGCCTAAAAATAAAATAGAAAAAAATATATTAATAATAATTCATGGTCATTTCCCTCTTCTTCTACATAATTTGCTACATATTTAAACTGATTTATGCTTGTATTTTGAGTCAACTTACATCCAATATTGTTCGGAGTTGCGGATCTAGATTGTTCAATCGGGTTTGTTTTTGTTCAATACTCGAAGCGACGACTTTTTTATTGACAGATAGATCAAGACAGAGAGAAGCCAATTGTTTTCTCTGGATGAGTTCCCACTCAAGTCGAGCGAGTCTCAGTTTGTGAGGATCATTCTTCGTCTCTTCCTGCATAATAAAAATCAAATTATAAAAAAATAAAATTACAACTAAAACTAGGGAAATAATATTTATAAATATTTTTCTACTCACGGGTCTTGAAATTGTTTCTGGGGCTTCTTTGTAAAATTCACTCTCTGGAACTAATTCTATCATCTCGTCCTTCGATCTGTATAAAAAATAAAATTGTAATTAATTCAATTATTCAATAATTCAATAAATCAATAAAAAATAATAAATATTTTGAGGATTTTAATTAGAAGACTTACTTGAACTGAAGACACTTCACGACTTCTTTTTGTAAATGTATTACTTCATACAATAAATTCTGCAAATGAAGATGACGACTATCGACTGCACTTTTTGACTTTATGAGAGAATCTCGGGCAAATTTTGTCCTGAACTTTTCCATTCTGTTGAGTGTTTTTAACTCAATGAAAGCCAAAGACGTCGTTATTTTCAATTCGTTGATTTCTTGCTTCGCCTAAGCAATTTTATCATTAATAATATTAAATTTATAATAGAATAGAAAATAAATTATATTAAAGAAGTTGTCAATTGTGTGTTGAATTTTTAATTTTTAATACCTTTGAGGCACAGATATTTTAAACAAAAATTACTTACAGTCGGACTTTCGCTGGTCTTCAATTCTGCAATTTTTGCTATCGATTGGCGAATTTTTTCGCAGGTGAGGAGATACGTTTTTGTGTCTTCTTCTCCCGATCTCGCGATTGCTTCCTTTTCTTCGCAGCTTATTATCGTCTAAATTTTGAAGAAAACAAAGTTTAATAATTTATGAAAATTACATTATAAATAATTTATTAATCAAATTTAAAAAATGTAATATTTATATAATAATATAAACTCTAAATAATGTATGGTTTAAATATTCTTTTTATTCATATTCGTTAAACAGGAAAAATATTGAAAAATAAATAAATTTAAAAAAATTTTGCTAAGTGTGGGGTTCGAACCCACGCTCCTTGTTAGGAACCAGAGCTTAAATCTGGCGCCTTAGACCACTCGGCCAACCTAGCAACCTAATAGACAATTCGGTTATCTGCACTTTTCTACCCCTGATCCTCCTGATCTGAGCAAGAGCATCTGCTTTGCAATGGTGGGAGATTGGCAATCTCCGTGAAAAAGAGAATTTGAGAAAAGCTGACTGATAAACGCGCCATCGAAGCATGTGCACCGGTAACTGTAGAACTTGCAGAAACGATTTACCATCAAAGTTTCTACGCGCGGAATTACTAGAGATTTGAAATTGTTTGAATTCGATAAAAATTATTTTTAGTTTGAATTTGAATGCGATTTCATGGTTAAATTGTAATCGTCCAAAATTAAATAATTAAAAAGCAGAAAGTTTTCAATACACTGAATTCATTTCGAATAGGTATATGAAAATAAGACGACATATATTTTACCGAGTAAGCAGAAAGTTTAAAAAAGGACAAAAAGGTCTATCAGAATTAAAAAAAAAAAGATAAATATGTATATTATTATCCTATCTGTGTTATCTATCTATAAATATTTATATCAACAGTTTCAAAAATAACACGCCTATATACTTGTATTACAAATTAATTCATTTTCAACATTCTTAGCATAATTAAAGTTTTAAGTCGCAAGATAAACGCATGAAAAGTTTTAATTTAAAATCAAGTTCTAAAGTATACATAAGTCAATATTTTGTTATAAATATTTATAGATAGGTAACACAGATAGGATAATAATATACATATTTATCTTTTTCTTTTTAATTTTGATTTTTTCTTGTTTTGCTTTATTTATCGTTGCCAAAAATCAATCCTTGAGATTTGTACATTATTCAGCTGTATATATAAAAATGTCTGAAGTGTGTGTTTAGTTTTTTTTTATTTTATTAAATAATTTGGGAGATTTTAAAGGGGACGACTGCGAAAACTTAAACTTTCAGTATTTTCTTTACTACTACTTTTGAGCAAAGCAATAAACTCCATGATCTTATACATGGAAAATACGTTTTTCACTCTGCACTAAAGAAAAGCTTTTATTTCGAATACACAAGATGCACTTACTCTGGAGCAGATTAACGTTACACAAATGCAACTTTGCCCTGCACCAGATCAGTATTGTCAAACGGAACACCCAGGGCAGAGTTGTCAAATCGAACATTCGACTCTGATGGCTCGAAAATAATAATTTTGTAATTTCGGGAGAAATTTGTCTTTTTGATAATAAGAGGTAAAATACATTCATCTCAGGGTTTATACACATTAATAAAATTATAAAATAATATATATATATTCTCCACACACTTTGCATCTTTTCTTAATTCAAAAAAAGAAACTTTCATCACTTTTGTCAAATTTACGGAACTTATTAACAAAATTGTGAGGTTATGTATCGTACGGAAATTGAAACATATTTAGAGAAAAAAAATGAACTATGCTACTTTGAATATTGGAATTTAATTTTTAGAGTTCAGTTGTTATAAAAATACTTAAAAGAGCGATTTAAATACATATTTTTGGAATTATTTTGATGGAGTGTTTTGCTACGAAATTTCTAACCTTATACAAGTTTCCATCTTTGGCTGCAGTTGCGCTCGTTGAGCTTCCTCCGATTGATTTTCTTCGCTTTTTTGAAGGCTCGACCTCAGTTTCTTTCATCATTTTCACTTATTTTTAATAATGAATGAAATTCTTTAAAGGACACTAAAAAAATCGACTCCGAATTCGTTTCACTGGTTTCACTTTTCAGAATTTTCCCTCTGTTTTACCGGTTTCTGCCAGCCCAGCCGTAACAGACCGAAATGGAAAAATAACAATAACAATATTGAGATGTTAAGATCGGTAACTACATTAACGACGTCGGTAAAAGAAGCGCGAAATTGAAATATGGTTAACATTAAAAAGCTTAAAAAGCTTAAAAAGCTTTCTTTCTAAAATTAAATATTTATAAACAATTAGATTGCGTTTATTTGATTTTTCTCGGACAGCAAATTTTGATTAATTTAAATGAAACATTGCTTGACTTGGTACAAATTAAGGGCATGTGGTAATTACCATATGAGAAAATTTAGTTTTAACGAAAAAAAAAAAAATATTCCTTAATATTTTTCATAAAAAAATACCTTTTTTTATATTATCTTCTTAGTAATACTAGGTAATACAATTATCTAATATTAAAAATTAAATTCTAAAAAAAAATGAACTTCTTGACCCCGACGTGATTTGAACACGCAACCTTCTGATCTGGAGTCAGACGCGCTACCGTTGCGCCACGGAGTCTTAGTATTCGTCTACTTTCACAGGCTCTTTTTAATCTCACGTGACCTGAATTTCAGCTCGAATTCCAAATTAACTCAGTTTTAAGAAAAAAAATTAAATATTCTGTCAGCAAAATAATTTCACTCTCTTTTATAAACCAAAAAATAAACAAGGAAAAATCCAAACAAATACAAGATTTTAAAACAAATAAAAGACCATGTTCACATTATTAATCGATGTTATTCATTTCCGGTCAAATTCCGCCCTTTTAAAATAGTCTATTTCAATATTTATTTCAATTCTGAATAATGATAATTAATTTTCCAAACTTCATGTTTAACAAGATTATTCATGATTTTTTGTCAAAAATTTAATATTTTAAATTTTACAATAATTAACCATTCACGTGACCGCTTTTCCTAATGCGCATGCATGGAGTGTCATTCATCTTATTGGTCTTATTTCACGAAAATATTTATATAATAGTTCTAGTTATTTTATCATTTTCCGCATGTTGTGAAATACATTACATTTGATTTTACACATTTTTTCAAATAGTTTCGAATAAATGTTTAATTGATATTTTTATTTATTAAAATACAATTGTTTATTCATAAAAATTATAGTTGAATATTTATCATTTTAAAAATTTCCGCGAAATATAACCAATAAGGCTAATGAGTATACGCATGCGCATTAGAAAAATGGCAAATACGGGCCGTTATTTTTAAATTTCGATCTATAGTAACGAAATTGTGCCGGTTTTCGCTTAGAAAGTAGTAAATTTAGGAATATAAAAAAAATAAACCCTAAAGAAACTCTTTGGTGAGAAAAATAATCATTTGGGGTATCATAGGATAAATTTGAAGGAATTCTGTTTTACATTTTCAAATTTGAATTCGAACGGATGGCGTCACTTTTCCGCGTCGATAAAAATGGCGGTACATTGAACGATGAAAGTTTATTTGCCACAATTTTAATAGTATTTATTTGACAATAAAATGTTCCGAAATATGTGATTTGGTGTTTGTAGTGGATATTTATAAATTCCAGGTGAGTTTCATTAAATTTTTATAGGCGAAAACTGTCATTTTCAGATTTTTCTACCTTCTGAAGTTTTCGGGGTTAGAAAACCTTCACAAATGAATTTTCCTCTTTTTCCCTAATTGCAAAAGTTTTTCACACATTTTGAATTCTCTCCTGAATATTTTATTGTGATTTTTCATGTAAAATTGATCGCCAATGTCTAAAAATGTCAAAATCGCGACAAATGTTTTGATTGACATAACCTCACTTTTCGAAAGAAATTTCGTAAATTTCCTTTGTTAGTTTTCTTTATCTATTTAAAAAAATTTATTTTCATAATTCTTCTGGGAAATCAATTTGTTTATTTATATGTTTTATTATTTAGTTTTACATTTGCTGCGATTATTTTTTACATTTTTTCAACGTGTTCAGATTTTTAGGCTCTATTTTTTAGCGGGAATGGCAAGAAAAGGGATTCTCAGAGGAAAAATCGACTTTTTGATGTTTTGGAAAATAGTTGAACCTAGAATTTCGGTTATATAGAATATATTTATATATTATAGAATATATTTTTGAAGCGAAAATAATTTTTGGCATTTTTGTATTTCAGTTTTTCGAAAAATGGTTTTTTTTAAATTAAATTTAGATTTCTGTTTTTTCTGATAATAAGAAAACGAAACATGATAAATTAATCGCTTTTGAAGTATTAAAATCTGCGAAAGATTATTTTTCTGATTTAAAAATATTAATTAAGAATAATAATTTATTTTAGAGTCTTTTCAAGGATTTGATTAATTTTCAAATTACTTTAAGGGCATGTGATACTTAGAAAAATGATTTATTTTATATGTTCAAATTCCCCAACTTTACGGCTACAAAAATAAATATTTTGCCTTGAAACTTTGGGAAACGGTAGAGAACATTGAAACGGACCGTTA
>JAUESI010000002.1:2496175-2527061 GCA_032275145.1 Synergus laeviventris
TACTAAATTCAAGAGAATTCTACCGAATATAAAAGAATCCTACTAAATTCGATAGAATTCCACTAAATTCCAAAGAATTCTACAAAAATTTATTAAATTAAAAAGTATATTGAATTGAACAAAATTCTACTAATTGCAACAGAACTCTACTAAAAATACAAGAATTCTACTAAATTCAACAAAATTTAACAGAATTCTACAAAATATAAAAGAATCCTACCAAATTCGATAGAATTCCACTAAGTTCAAAAGAATTCTACTAAATTTTACTGAATTGAAAAAAGTATACTAAATTTAACTAAGTTCAAGAGAATTCTACTAAATTTCAGTAAATTCCACCAATGTCAAATAAGTACACTAAATTCAACAGAACTCTATTAATTTTAACAAAAGTTAAGTGAATTCTGCTAAATATAAAACAACGACTACCTTCTCTAACCCATTCCCAAATCAGCAGAAACGGTTCAAGGTCACCAAAATTTCCAGGTCGCGACGTTAAATTGGAGGACCTCTTTTCGACCCTCCACGTCAGATCCAATCCACTGCACGTGTCATGAAACGCACGTGGATCCGTCATTTGCATCTTCCCTGCACCGTCTTCAATTTCTCGCTTTTTGCCCTCTGCTTCCTTTTCCCTTTCATTCTTTACTTGAAACAAGAACAAGAAACCCAACTCTAAACAAGCAGGAAAATGGCGAGGGTGTCTGAAAGTCGAATCGAAGATTCGAGCGGCCTTTAAGGAAGAGGGAGAGGAAGCGGGGAGAAACAAGGAAGACCTACGAAGAAGGTGAAGAGGAAGGCGAAGATGGGGACTCGCTGACTCCGTCTTCCTCTCGTCCGTCTATTTTCATCTCACTCTTGAAACGTGTGGTAAGGCGGTCTTTCGTAGCTTTCCGCGGCCACCCCTTGTCACACTTTTGGTATCATCTCCACCTAAAAAGGTAGATTGGCCCAGGAACTAACGAGCGATCCGATTCGTTCAGGCAACGAGCCAATCCTCGCCTTCGTTACAAGCTAGGATCACGTTGCACGCGCTTATATTGGGAGCCTCCGCATCTTTCCCTGACAGAACGGCTCTCTAACGTAAGTCCTTCACGTCGGTCATTTTTTTGATTTACAAAACACAAACGCACGCTTCTAGTCGACATTTCACTCGAAAAGCTCATTTCAATCATTTGCAAAACAGATGAGAACACATTCAAAACAACTGAGTGAAAAGAGTTTGTAAAGTAGAGTTTTGAGAACGTTAACTTGACAGGAATTAGAATTTTAAAAAAGAATCTGTACACTTTGCTAACGACTGATTTAGGGAACACTTGCAACGTGTGAGAACGGGGGAATCGGAGAGAAAGTGTCCAAGTTGAGGAAAGTTGAGGAAAGTGAAGTTTCCGGTGCGGTGTTCATCGAGAAAGTGCGCGACACTTCCAGGGACTCAAACTGTGTTGAAGGGATTGAAATTTTGTGTGTGACTCTAACTTCTCGTTGGTGACAAGGAATACGAAACAGTGACCTTCGCAATTGTGACCTTTTGGTGAACCACTGGATTCTAAACCCGAGGAAAGTGGAACCAACCAGTGAAGTGTGGAAAACCACCTCTGCTGATCACTTGGATACACCTTTCTATCATTACATCCGAATCTTCTATTCAGTCTAGCTTCAATAAAACAGAGTTGGTTTTCCACTTGTGGTTCCGACTCGAGATTGCAGAAACATTCAGGGATCTAAAGCAGGATGTAAAAATATTGTACATAATAAGTATAAATGATTGTACGAAAATTAGACATGCTGAAACGATTTATTATGCCAGGGACGTTTGTTTGGAAGCATATCATTTTGAGACAATCATTTTTATGGAAAAGTTGTATTTTTACATTCGTCTGGAGATTTCTTCTGCAGCATCCTGCAGGAAATTTCTGCTGCACGACGACGTTGCAGAACCTTTCTGCCCCAGCATGACGTCCGAATGCGACCGGATGCTGCGACAGGAACGGATCTGCATCACACCGTGCCGCAGATCCGCTGCTGAGTTCTTCCCACTGCAAAAGTTCCCATCTTCCACCTTCCATCTTCACATCCCAATCTCTCATCAAACCCATAAATAGCCCCTGGCCGCAGGAAAATCTATAAATTCCCCATCTTCGACACGATTCTCGAACCCGGTCTTCGATTCCCTCGTTCTCCACGTTGCACGACGTTGACCCGACGGACTAAAAACGAAACACCGTGTGGAGAGAGTGGGGCGGCGAATAAATCTGTGTGTGAATTTGTGTGCAGGGCCGCCCAGATCGTGCCGCCAGAAGTAGTCCGTCCGCCGCCGAAGCCAGACCAAAAAAACGCACGAAACTGACGACTACTTGCTTAACGAGTAGAGAACCACCGGTGACACCTTAGGAAGAGGAAATAACAACTATAGAAAAGAAGAAATAAAGCAAGATGCCGAAGCCAGTAGTACAGGAAGGGGATGATCCCGATCCAACCCCATATCTCTTCGTCTCCCTTGAGCAGAAGAGAATCGACCAGTCCAAACCCTACGATGGCAAAAAGGCTTGCTGGGTCGCCGACGAAAAAGACGGATATGTCCTTGGAGAAATTAAGGCCACCAAGGGTGAATTGGTCACCGTCGTCTTACCCGGCGGTGAGGTACGTAATCTTTTCATTAAAAATTTTTCAATCTTAAACCGAAGTCATCAGTCTCCTAAACCTTTAAACCTTTAAACCTCTAAATCACCAAACCTAAACCTTTCCCTTCCGCTGATGACTTCAATGGCATTCGAATCATCTCTTTGATCATCTTCGTCTCTCAACTCAATCGAGCAGAGAGCTCCGTGCCAAGAAAGAGAGTTCTGAAAGACGACCAAGCATTTGCGATTCTTTTCCCCGGAAAAAAACGTCGGAAAAGAATCGGCTGTTCTTTCATCACCTTGGTAGTCTTTTCCTCGTTCATTTTGCTCAATTTGGCAGTGCCCAGTGGCAGAGATCTTGTTTCGACGGAAAATAATCGCGGAAGGATCGCGTCAAATCGGGAAGTATTTGTGGGTGAGGGAGGAGAGGGTAGGGGTAAAGGGGACAAATGTTTAGCCGGTACACACTGCACTATATATATATATATAAATCCGAAGGTAGGGCGACGCCGGGCGTCGCGAGGCGTCGGCGTAACCACCGCCAAACCGTATCGGGCCGCTCTGACTCTATTTCAAGAACAGAATAGTACCTTCGGGACTCGCGACCCTCTACTCCTGACCATACGTAGACTCAGAAAAGAGAATCATCGCCCACTCCTTCATTCATGACTAGACCCCTGAAATTGAAAACCTCGCGGACGGCTTGGGCTACTTTGAAAAGAAGGCCGCGATTGCCAACTTTGGAAAAGCCTTCAGCTTTTGGGAGTTCAGTAGCCTCTTTTTGTGGACCAGTTGTAAATCATTTGGGGACCATTTGGGGACCACTTGGGAAGTACTTTTGGGGAAAAGTTGGTTAATGTTGGTTTCTTGATAAAAATGATAGGATAATTCAAATCACTTCTTTCTGCGAGTCACTTATGTATTTTTAGTCGGAGCCCCAAAAGCGGAGAATTCGAGTGCAGAACTTTTCGGTTCGGGGATTACATAACGCGGTTCAGCAAACCCTCTGCTCATTCTTCTTCGTCTTCACTGATGCCTAAACGCTATTGTTAGACGTTCTAGCGACTCCCTTGCCTCAGCACCGGGGCTTTAATAATAAAACGAAACGCCACATCTCGAAACGCAGGTCATGGTATTTTTAGAGCATCCGAGAGCCAGCCGAGGAATGAGAGAGAAAGAGAGAGAGAGAAGAGTGACATCGAATACCACACGACACATTCTGATGCAATGGGGGATGAAAAAATCACTCTTCCTCTCTGCTTCCTCTTCTCTTTTTCCGCAAACATCGGGTTTCGTAACCTAGGTAAATAACTTGAACTCTTCAGGAATTCTTCATGGTCCTTATGTCTTTCCACATTCTCATTTTTTTACACTTATGCAGCTTCCAAATAAAAAATGAGAATGTTAAATGTTAAAAGCAAATGGGCAATATGCCAGGGTTATGGGTTTTTGTATGGGGAGAGGAAATATTAATTCCTGATGCGATATGCAGACAAAACACTTGCGGAAGGAGGAACTCTCTCAAGTTAACCCTCCGAAGTTTGAAAAGGCTGAGGACATGGCAGATCTGACCTACCTGAATGAAGCTTCTGTTCTTCACAACTTGAAGCAGCGTTATTATGACAGAAAAATTTACGTAAGTGCCATTTCACTGATTATGACTAATGAGACGTTTTCTCTCTCGGTAATTTAGACCAAGGACTTTAAGAAGGATGCACTGCAGCAAGTGAACCCGCCCAAGTATGAGAAAGCTGAGGATATGTCCAACTTGACCTACCTGAACGACGCCTCAGTTCTGCACAACTTGAAGCAGCGTTACTACCATAAGCTGATCTACGTAAGAACCATCTAGGCTGATTGATGGACTGCCGACCAATCTTCTTGTGTTTTACCCTTTCCCTAGTTCTTTCAATTCCCCTGGGACGTCAGAGCTGTTCGAAGAAAAGCAATTTTACGTGCTCGAGCTTCGCTCTTTTCTACGATCGTCCCATGATTCATTACTATGAAAAATGTCAATTTTATCTGCAAACCAAAATATTTATGGGACAATCGTAGAACTCAAGACAATTTTCAGCACTCCTGTATGCAGATGATGTCGAGGTGTTAGGACGGCAGACCTGTCCAACCCTCTTGTGATTACTCAACATTGATTGTGTTTTGTGTTATTGATTTCTTAATCAATCAGAAGTCATTTATCTTCTTTCCTTTTCCCGCAACAGCAAATCAAAAACGATAAAATGAAAGACTTCTGATCGATTATCTGGATTAACTAATTGAATGCTTTAATTACAATACCAGCGTAAATTCGTTTAGAGACACGATATTTTTCCGCTGGAGGTAATTTCCCCTTTCCGCATCCTCAATTTTTGGAATACTTGGAAAGTTTTCCGATGCAAAAATATTTTTTATTGCACGATTACCCTTTTTGGAAAGACCCTCGAATCACCTTACAAAAAGACAACTGGAAAATAAAGAGAATAAGCCAAAAGGAAACATTTCTAATGACAATTGCAGTTGTCTTTTTCGTAAAGGAATTTGAATTCATTTGTGTGGAATCTCTGTTTCTACTAGTCGTCACATCTTTGATATCAATTTTCAGACCTACTCCGGCCTTTTCTGTGTGGCCATCAATCCCTACAAGAGATTCCCCGTCTACACATTCAGATGTGCCAAGATGTACCGTGGTAAGAGGCGTAGCGAAGTGCCACCCCACATTTTCGCCATTTCTGACGGAGCCTACGTCAACATGTTGACGAGTGAGTACCACCTTTCAAATTGAAATCGCTCAAATCATCATCATCGTCAGGGAATAAATATAAAGTCTAAAACCCAACTCTTTCCCCAACAGACAGCGAAAACCAGTCTATGTTGATTACCGGTGAATCTGGAGCCGGAAAGACTGAGAACACGAAGAAGGTAATTGCGTACTTCGCCACCGTCGGTGCCTCATCGAAAAAAGGAGAAGAGAAAGATCAGAAGAAGGGTTCCCTTGAAGATCAGGTCGTACAAACCAATCCGGTACTTGAAGCCTTCGGTAATGCCAAGACCGTCCGTAACGATAACTCCTCTCGTTTCGTAAGTATCATTTACCTTCTATTCCTTACCACATTCAACGAACATCCTTTCATTACATTTTCTTTATCCTTCTTCTCCAGGGTAAATTCATCCGTATTCACTTCGGTCCCTCTGGAAAACTCGCTGGAGCTGACATCGAAACATGTAAGTTCCACTACTTTGTTTTTCCATCTCCAGAGAACTGAAAAGAATATTGACCAAAACTTGTCTTCAGATCTGCTGGAGAAGGCTCGTGTCATTTCGCAGCAAGCTCTTGAACGTTCTTACCACATCTTCTACCAGATGATGTCCGGATCAGTGAAAGGCCTGAAGGGTAAGATTGTAGTTTCCTAAGGGAATTAGTGTTTAAGTAAAACTTCCGGTCCCCTAGTTCTCAAAATCTAGAGTTTCTCTCTAGCAAGACCCTCTGTAGACCCCCTGTAATGACCCCTCCCTTCGTAATGAGATTTAAGCAGGCTAGACTCGAGGATGTTGCAGCCAAGTATCAACGAAGTCTACCCTCACTCTGAGGCATCGTTTTCTATTCCTCTTTTTGTTTCCCTCCACTCGTGACTTGAATCTTGAGATCCTTCCTTTCGCACACAGAGATTTGCTGTCTCTCGAACAACGTCCAGGACTACTACTTCGTCTCCCAAGGAAAGACTACGATCCCCAACGTAGACGATGGCGAGGAATGTCTGCTGACCGACGTAAGGGATCGCGCGGGATTCTAGTTTCAGATTTTTGCGATTTTCTTCTTCGTTTGGCACAACATTGCCTTTTAGTCGCTTTGCATCTACTTGGTTGACTCAGAGGTGATCCAACGCCTCTTCGACGAGGACGATTTGGGCAAGCACACGTCCAGGAATGGGGCAGAGCAATAAACAAAAGATTAAAATCCTATTTTCCCAAGGACCTGTGCTTTCCCTTTGTAGATAGTCAGCTAACCTCTTGGGTTGACAACAGTCCAAAAGGACCTGTGATTTGAAAGATGAGACGGTATCTTGTAAGACTAGTACCGCCAACAACACCTTTGACAGGGAGCTACCCTTTTCCAGTAGATGTAGATTTGTAGATCCCTTGAAGAGCGGAAAATCTTTGATATGATAATGAGATTGGTCAGATTTAACTTACGGATTTCAGATCGTAGATCTTTCGCTCCTTCTTAAAGTAACCATTCTTCGACGAAATGGTCAATGCTTTTCTCCCAATCCTTAATCCTTTAAGACACCAAGAGCCACCTACGGATGGACTCTAATGGCCAGAACCCTCTAAACCACGACAAACATGGTATGGTTCATGGCTCACCCGCATGTTGTTTCATTTGTCCCTGCAGAGATTTGTCTGCTGTCCAACAACATCCGCGATTACTACTTCGTGTCGCAAGGCAAAACCACCATTCCTGGTCTTGACGATGGCGAGGAACTTCTTGTTACCGACGTAAGTGCATGTTACTCTGCGGTGGGCTCTAAACTTGTATATAAGCCTTCTGTGTCCAGCATTAGAGCTCACCAGTCTTGGCCAAATTCTGCCAATAGACCTCTTCGTGCTACCTGCTTCTCAGTATTTGTTATGTGTCTGAACTATGTTGCCGCCACTCTCTACGTCTCCATATCTCTATTCTTTTATTTCTGTAGCTACATCTTCTTATCAAAACTTCTATCTCTATCTCTCTCTCTCTACTTCTGTTTCAGCCTCCACACTATCGTAGATGTAGGTAACACTAAACCTTCTTACAGCATTACATGGACTCTTGTCTATCATTTCGACTCTCTTCTCTCTTCTCTCTACTCAAAACATTTTCTTCATTCTTTCAGCACCTCTCTTCGTCTATCTCTATCTATCACTTCGCTGATTTATCTGTTTCTTTAATAACCAACGCAGCTGACGAAGACGTGGTGCACGGTAAAAGGAAGCTCGGATGATCTTTCCTGGGTTTGTGAACAACTATTTACCTGCACTTCGTCTTCGCCAAGCTCTTTCGCTGACCGAAGTCAACCAAAGAAGGTTGATGCCCTTTTGCCTGCCGCGTTCTCGTGTCTCCCAAAACTTTTTCGAGTCAAAAGGGGAAAAGAGTTTGAAACAATTGCCGATACACAGAATTGACGTTACTGAGCAACCGGATCGGAGACTACTTCTACATTAGCCAGGGTAAGACGAGAATTCCGGGGGTCAACGACTCTTCTGAGATGGAAGTCACGGACGTAAGTCCATTCTCGATCTGCGGACACCTTGACATCCGTGCACCTTTCATTCGCGAATTAAAAGAACCAATTCTATCTGAAAGATTAAACTACAAAGCTCTTGGTCTTAGAGGTGGAAGAAAGGTGCCACGAATAACTCGAGGAAGTTCCACGAAGCAGGCCTCGCCCCCCGCCGCACAGCTTCCTGCCATAACCACTGCACGCAGCTGTTGTTGACGGGGGGCGGGAAACCAGGGGCCAAACAATTTGTAAATTAGGCAATCTCGTCGCGAAATCCCCCCAAATCCCGCTCCCCGATCAGCATTTCAATCAAGCCCTTATCTTCCCTAGCTACTTATTAAGAACGTGGGAAACTTGTACTGTCCACAGTCCGAGTTCACTTTATATGGATAAAGCTCCAATATTGGAATTGTACTCCAAAATTGGAACCTTTCTCCAAAGGTTTGAAGACACTAACCCTACAAGTTTTCTGGAAAGAAAGAACCTGACTAGAAACAATTTGACCCCTGTGAACTGATCTAGAAACTGTTAATCAACATGTATAATTTTTTCCCCGACCTAGAAGCCGTGAAGAAAATAATTTATGAAAAAGTCTCATGTCTATAGTAGCCACAATCTCAAGAGAAATTGGACATAATCAATATCTAAATCTTCCACAGACATGTGTTTCTTATCGAACAACATATACGACTATTACAACGTGGCCCAGGGAAAGATCACAATCCCCAACGTAGATGACGGCGAGGAATGTATGCTAACGGACGTAAGTCCTCCGGGATGATTTAAATCGAATTTTTTTATCCGGCCCCCGTATTCACCGTCCCGCATCTTGATCATCCAATTCTCCTAGTAGTATTTGGACCCTAGAGGTCATCTCGTCCAGCAAAATTATTACACAACGTAGTCCAAGATGACTTAATTTTTCTGGACGAGTGATCAATTGAGTATGAAAACACCAACTATCGTTGGTTGTACTCCCACTTTACCAACCCTATGTAGTGTAACACGTTTGACAACTCTACAACCTCCTCCTCAATACGAGAGTTCCTAAACTTAGACACCCAAACGGTTGATTTCTCACATGTTGATGTTCCAAAGATTCAATCTCGAGTAGTATTAATCACTATTTGCTAATTGCTACTCGAGTTGAAGTACCAGAAATTGTATACCTGACGTTGGAACTCAACGAATTTTCGAGAAGCGTCACCGGACTTTCTTCCAGTCAACTTCCGGCATGGCCAGAAGTAAAGTTTTCCGCCTAAAGAGACGGAAACAAGCAAGACGTAAACTTGCTGATGTGTAAAATACAGAAAAACAGAAAATTGTAGAAACCAAAGAAGCTGCGGTTCGTACCGACAAACGAATACGATTGTTTTCGTCATGTTACACCAATATTGATGATATTGCAATTTTTTATGGAGCTCAGGGAAGAAGCGGCTATCTAACACGAGCTGTGCTTCAGCTTCGCTCTCTGCGCTCAATGTGTAAAAATTGTCTTTCGTCGCTGTGGCTTCTGTTACAATTGTAGAATTTCCACTGTTTAGAAGAAAATGACAAAACAGAAAGAAAGCAAATGTGGAAATTTTACGATTATTCTGTATGCTACGAAAAGCTTGAGCTAGATGTCTGTTCGTCTCTAGCAAAATGTCCACGTCTTGATATGCTAATTTCTGTTTCTGTATCTTTCGCTGTGTGCTTTCCTTCTCCTTCTTGCTTTTAAAGCTTTTTTTATTAACTGCAAATTTTCCTCTCAAACGCTAGACAACAATCAGAAGCGAACAAACTAAGGACACCTGAGTCTAAAATTGAAAAAGTATTATAGTTCGCTGCTGATTCCGGAGTCTAATTCCCTTTGCTAATCCACTTCTTTCCACTGCAGCAAGCCTTCGACGTTCTTGGATTCACCCAAGAAGAGAAGAATGACATCTACAAGATCACCGCATCCGTCATGCACATGGGAGGCATGAAGTTCAAGCAGAGGGGTCGAGAAGAACAGGCTGAAGCTGATGGCACTGAGGTTAGTGACTTAGACACTTATCAGTGTAATTTTGTCATTTAACAATCCAATCTACAAGAAAAAATGTTTTTCTCTCCTTTAGGAAGGTGAACGTGTCGCCAAATTGCTCGGTGTCGACTGCCAAGATCTGTACAAGAACTTGCTGAAACCGAGAATCAAGGTCGGTAACGAATTCGTCACCCAAGGTCGTAACAAGGACCAAGTAGCCTACTCCGTTGGTGCCATGTCGAAGGCCATGTTCGACAGGGTGTTCAAGTGGTTAGTCAAGAAGTGTAACGAAACATTAGACACCAAGCAGAAGCGTCAACATTTCATTGGTGTCTTGGATATTGCTGGTTTTGAAATCTTCGACGTAAGTTTACCAATTCAATATCTATCATCACATACATGAACAACTATTTAAGTCAATACAATAGAAAGTCGAACACTGATCAAATATGATATCTTGGATGGATTCTACCATCTACAATGTGTTCGACTTTCACCCTTAACATATGTTAACTTTCAAAATGAACAGGAATACCCCAACTAGGTACCCAAAACTCGCAACAGAACTATATTTTTATTTCTAAATCAAGATTCGACCCGTGTATTTCATTTTCCCCAGTACAACGGTTTCGAGCAACTTTGTATCAACTTCACCAATGAAAAATTGCAACAGTTCTTCAATCACCACATGTTCGTACTCGAACAGGAAGAATACAAAAAAGAGGGAATCAATTGGGCTTTCATTGACTTTGGAATGGACTTGCTAGCCTGTATTGAACTTATTGAAAAGGTAGAACTCCAGAAGAAAGTCCCGAGACTTTCTTGGAGAGCCCCGCTCGAAACCTTTTTCTTCTTCTCTATCCACTGTAGCTGGATACTCGCTCCAACATAGCATGACACCCTCTTGAAGAGACAACCTTTCTGAAAAGTGACCCTCAGATTACCCATTGTTTTGATTTTGTGACCCCGTGAACTCTAATATGAGAAACAAGAACGAGATTGCAATCTGGCATTCCAAAGTGAACATTCAACCCAGTTTTAGAACTGTATTACTAAGCATGACCCCTGTAGACTTTTTAACTACTCTTGTTACCCCACCAAAGATTACTCCCTCGAAGATATTACTATTACGTTGATTCTTCCAAGTCCAAATATATTCGAAACATATTTCACTTCACTATCTTCATCATCACCTCTTTCATAAAACAGTGGACTCATCCTAGGAATGATCCTAGGATATATTTTGTTAGATGTAGCATGATTGTAAGTCATAAACCGTTTTAAATAAACGAAGTGGCAATAGATGATACACATGGAGAAGATATTGATGATCTAGCTAATTTGGTAACAACCATAATTTTAACCACTTTGCTCCTTCATCAAACTTTTTTCTCCATGTGGAATAACAAGATCTTAAGATTACTAATAGAGGTGTTGACGAATATGATGTTCAATGACCTCTGATGTTTTCTGAGTCATTATGTATAGTATTTATAGTACCCATAGATGTGGTCCGCCATGACAACGGATACCAAAGCATTAAAAATGAAATCTAAGTACTGCTTTAAGCCCCCCAAAAAAATCCAAACAAACCCCAAGAAACAGGGCTAACCTTTGAAAAAACGCAATCAACGACGTTTCCCAGACACAAATCAAGTTATAAAACTGACCGCTGTCTGCCCTTTGCTCGAACAGTTTAACAGCTTCGAGCAGCTCTGCATCAACTTTACCAACGAGAAGCTTCAACAGTTCTTCAACCACCACATGTTTGTCCTCGAACAAGAAGAATATACGAAAGAAGGCATTGAGTGGTCATTCATAGATTTTGGCATGGACCTCCTCGCATGTATCGAACTCATTGAGAAGGTATAACAGATCAACGACTCCAAAACAGATCGACAGATCAATCTCTGATACGATCGATACAGCTTGGAGAACGGCTCGCCGCCTATTTTGTCCTAACGCTTAACAAGTGATCGTCCACTGTTTTTTTTTAATACTTGTTCGCACATTTATCTCTCGCTTAGACACCTCCATATCCTTTACATACATTTCGTCATCTCTCCTAGGATCAGAACAATGTAGCAGAAGCGGATGTTCAAGCTGACTTTAAAACATCCCTCCTTAGTTTCCACTTCCACAAATTCATTCAGATATTACAACACACAGTCAACACAATCGAAAACACGCCTTTGTCCAAACACCCTTTACGTTCTTTTTCTTTGCCTTGCCTTTCTCGAACAGTTCAACGGCTTTGAGCAGCTCTGCATCAATTTCACCAACGAGAAGTTGCAACAATTCTTCAATCACCACATGTTTGTACTTGAACAAGAAGAGTACAAACGGGAAGGCATTGATTGGGCTTTCATAGATTTCGGAATGGACCTCCTCGCTTGTATTGAACTTATCGAAAAGGTATAAGTAATTGAGCTTAAACCAAAAAGGTGTCAACCACATGGAAACAAAAGATAGAAGGATCTTGAAAAGCCAATTGTTTACACCAGAAGAGTTTGCAAGCTTTAAGTGATGTTTGGATTGTCCAAGGTACAAATACGGGTACCGAACAGCTTCTATCATCTCCCATCGACACTCAGAGATTTGTTCTTTGAGGTTTCTACCATCTTGCTTATCATCTCACTTGTTTACGTCTTCAAATACCAACGGGCGATACAGAAACGCTCCAATCCTTTCCTAACATCTTGTCAAATCAGTCAAATCTTATCAACCAGTGTATTGTTGATCAAGACACCCAATTCTCCTCACCTCCAAAAAAAATCCCACTCATAAAGGCACTACAGAAGCTGCCCCAACCCTGAAAACGGCACAAAGAGTGTTCGATCCCTAGAAGATCAAAAACCTAGATCTTCTAATTAATCATTCTACAACCACACATTTTTACGTAACATCTTTCTCTCCACAGTGACGTTCTATTCTTCAATTTTCGATGAGTAAATCACTGAATTTAATTTTTAACAATTTGCATTGATTACTTTTGGTCGAAAATTGAAGAAACCCTTTCTTTATCCATGGCAGAAAACAGTACATTGACCACTGGCTTGCCTTTCTTTTCTGTTTTCATCATCCCGCACGAACAGTTCAACAGCTTTGAACAGCTCTGCATCAACTTCACCAACGAGAAGTTGCAGCAGTTCTTCAATCACCACATGTTCATTCTTGAGCAAGAAGAGTACACGAGAGAGGGCATTGAGTGGACGTTCATTGACTTCGGAATGGACCTTCAACAAACAATTGACCTGATTGAGAAGGTACTCCTTGATGGAGATTGACGATAGCGATCATAAATCAGAAGGAAGCACATCAAAGACAATGAACGAGGGGTCGTTTTAGACGAAACACTCCAGCTTGCAACTACCACTCTTTGTCTCAGCCAACGAAACAGCATCTGCGTGTTTTCTCTTCGTGCACGTGACTAACCCAGTTCAGTTTTCAGGTTTCACAACAGATGTCTCTCTCTTTCAAACCTGAAACCCGTGATGCCACACGACTCTATCTATACTTCTTGCCTCTTGTCTTTTCACCTTCTAAGTGTTGATCTGCTCTGTGTGTTTTGCATTTGCACGTTAGTTCAACGGCTTCGAACAGCTCTGCATCAACTTTACGAACGAGAAACTGCAGCAGTACTTCAATCACTTCATGTTCGTACTCGAGCAGGAAGAATACGAACGACAGGGAATCGTCTGGTCTTTTATAGATTTCGGTATGGATTTGCAAAACACCATCGACCTCATCGAGAAGGTAAAAGGGTATGCTAACTAACTCCCGCAGCCTCTAGTGTGTTCAGTAACATCTGCCAGTTTTTGGGCTTGCTCTTATATGTTTTCCACATACCTTCTGATTATGTGTATGTATCTGTCTATCAACGCAAACACTCCACAAGCCTAAAACTGAAGACATGAATCTTGGACGACTTGACAATTGCTATCACATCATCAGAAGAGTTCAAACGTCCAGTTTTCATCTCTTCAAGAGTATTCCTTGACTCTGATGGTAACTCCATCATCGTCAACCAGCTACAAGCTGCAAATTATCCTTCCTCGGATGCAGCTGCGGAAGTCAGCTCCACTCGATGAAGGGAAATTGCAGTAGTTTCATAAGAGTAAAGTACTAAGAGTAGCGGCGTTTTTCATATCCATGAATTTCACACTGTTCATGAACTGCGTCTTTGTAATCATAAAATCTAGCTATTGATGTCATTTTTAACAAAGACGTTTCAATATCAATATCTAATATCATCGTAGTTCGCCAACCTGCAGTAAATATCACCTCTTTGGTGATTATAGTAGTGCCAGTAAAACTTGAGATTTTGTCAAATCAGCAACTTAACGCAATTTTGATACTTTTAAAAAACGCTACTCTTGGAGATTTGTAGGAATTAAGCTAGACTCTAATCTGAATACTCATCCCCTCTTTTTTCCCTTAAAACAGCCCATGGGTATCTTGTCCATCCTTGAGGAAGAATCTATGTTCCCCAAAGCGACGGACAAGACCTTCGAGGAGAAGTTGAACAACAACCATCTTGGAAAGAGTCCCAACTTCCTGAAGCCCAAACCACCAAAGCCTGGTCAACAAGCTGCCCACTTCGCTATTGGCCATTATGCCGGAAATGTACGTCTTCCATTGCTACTTCTTCATTTTTAAGATTTGGTACAAAGAGTTTAGCTTAACCACTTCTTCACAGGTACCATACAACATCACCGGATGGTTGGAGAAGAACAAGGACCCGTTGAACGACACCGTAGTTGACCAGTTCAAGAAATCTAGCAATAAACTGTTGATAGAGATCTTCGCTGACCATCCAGGACAATCTGGTGGTGGTGGCGATGCTGGTGGCAAGGGAGGACGTGGTAAGAAGGGAGGTGGTTTCTCCACTGTCTCTTCATCCTACAAGGAGCAGTTGAACAACCTGATGACGACTTTGAGAGCCACTCAACCTCACTTCGTACGTTGTATCATTCCCAATGAATTGAAACAACCTGGAGTTATTGACTCTCACTTGGTCATGCACCAGCTGACCTGTAACGGTGTACTTGAAGGTATCCGTATCTGTCGTAAAGGATTCCCCAACAGGATGAACTACCCCGACTTCAAACTCCGGTAAGCATCCTTCAAAAACTTCAATTCATTATCATTCTTTTAATCATGTTCTCCACCTAAAGGAAAGGATCATCCCCATCAAGAAATGCACCCCATTATAATTTCGAGTACCCTAGAATCTTTCGTAATTTTCTTTTTCTTGGGGTACAGTTACCTCATCTTAGCTCCTGCTTTAATGACGGCGGAAAAGGATCCTAAAATTGCAGCAGCCAAATGTTTCGACTCTATCGGTCTAGATCCGGACTTGTACAGGATTGGTCATACTAAGGCTAGTCTTGAAAATTTAATCGTCCTTCGGTGTTCCCCTTTGAGGTTTGATAGAAGATTTGATAAAGAAACCCCGAATGCCTATTGAGTTCTCCAACGAATGAGACTGAAATCATCTTTTCCGATCTTCCTTGACTGTTACTTCTCTTAGAATGTAGAGTATGACTCTCGATTCCAGATTCTTGATCCCTGTAGACTTTGAACCCGCGACTAAAATCCTTCATGAGTAGTATTCACTGATTGTCACCCAAACGATCGTTTTTACCATCTTAGAGCCCCGCAGAGGATGACCGGAACGAAGCCACCGAAGACATTCCCCTCATTCAGAGTATTTTTGCCCCTTTCAGTATTTGCACATCATTCAATATTTTGACCCCATAATTTTACACATCTACCATATACCATTATCTAGATCCTAAACTAATGAATGGATTCGCCTTTTTTTTGCGTGACCCCCACCTTTAGGTACAAAATCATTGCACCCGCTGCAGTCGATGCAGCTGGAGGCGACCCCAAGAAAGCGGCTGGCGCTGTCCTGGAAGCTTCTGGTTTGGATGCGGATCAGTACCGTCTTGGACACACCAAGGCACGAATTTTCCAATTCCAATCATCTGTCGTTGCTCGTTTTATTCTGACTTTACAGCTTTAACATAGGCCCACAAGGCTCCGCCGGCAGGATTCCGCAAACCCTATTGACTGGGCGGGAATCTGTTTATTATCTCTTGTAGTAATTAATTCACAATGTTGCACTAGTTCTTGGTCACAAAAGGCACATGTAGCTTTCTTTGGGAATTCAAATAGCGATGATGGTCAAAGCCTTATGGGACCAAGAGTTAGTTTTCTGGAACCGACAAAGAACCATGTTCGGCCTACCCACCTGGACTCCATTCTCCCTCCCCGCAACTCGTCACTTGACATCGAGACTGCAAACCTTAACACTTTGTGATTTTTTTTCTGTTTGTTACTCCTCTTGCACCTTGGAACAAAACAGATACAAAATTCTGTGCGCCAAGAAAGTCAACGACCACATGACACCAGAAAAGGTCGCTGAAATTGTCCTCGACTCCATAAACATCGACTCTGACCAATACCGCATGGGTCGTAGTAAGGTACAGGACTTCTTCCTCACTGAAACTCAATCAGATCACTGAAGACATTTTTGATTTCCTAACAAGGGGCGTCTTCAATTTTGAAAGTCTCTTGCTTCGAATCAGAAATATCTTCCCAGTCTCTTGAAATTTGTAACACATTACCAAGCGTCTTTTGCAAACGTGTCACCATTAACGACCCGCTTCTGAAAATATCCTTTTGCTTCACAGGTACTAACACAAATGGAAGCTGAATTCGGTAAACAAACTGTTATTGGGAATTTAAGCTTGCTAGGCGCCACTACCGGCCGCTACGTGAACTAACCAATGTGGTTGGCAGGAGCCTAGAAAATACACGAAAAACATTTTTAAAAAAACTTAGCGCATGATTGAAATAATCATTTAATTAAATTTCAAAAGTAATAAGTAGGTCTGATGAGTAAAACGCCTCCAAGGTGATAATCATTTGCTCCAATAATGGAATTTGCACGTTTGTAGATAAACACCGAATTAAGAATATTTTGGCCTTCGATCATATTTCTGGATTCTCTTTTGAGTGATTCAGCAAACTACCTAAGTCCAGAAATACCACTTTCTAAACTTAAAAACACTATCTTTTTTAATTATGCTACTTTTGCACTATTTTCCACATACATTGCCTGTCAATTTCTAGGCTCACAGCCGCCATGTTTGTTGTGGCGCCGCAGCGCCCCTTTTGGCGCGGTGGATGTTTTCATTCCCAATTATCGCCGCAGTTTCAAAGAACTTCTTGTGCAATCGACCTTTTCCATATATCATTCGTCGGAATATTTGTTCAGCGAGTGTTTGGAGAATATTGATACTTTTAAAATAAAGACTTTCCTTTGAAACTCGAAACTTGAAAGGTTGTTTGGATGAGAGCTTCTCAGAGAAAAGATTTTACCAGTGGTCTAACAAAAGCATGATATTAATTGTCAATGACTCAACATGTCTAACTGCCTCTTCGGGATTTGGGAAAGAGCAGAATTTTCAACTTCGTTGTATGACAGGTGTTCTTCCGTGCTGGAGTCTTGGGTCAGATGGAGGAGTTCCGTGACGAACGTCTCAGCAAGATCCTCTCCTGGATGCAAGCCTTCATCCGAGGTTACTTGGCCCGAAAGGACTACAAGAAACTTCAAGAACAGCGTTTGGCCCTCCAAGTTGTGCAACGCAACTTGCGCAGATACTTGCAATTGCGCACCTGGCCCTGGTGGAAGTTGTGGCAGAAGGTTAGGCCCCTTCTCAACGCTACCCGCATTGAAGACGAACTTGCCGTAAGTATTTTTCATCTTAACTTAAACTTCTCATACAGATGGGCTTCAATTACTACGGGAGTTGAAATCAAAGTTCCAATTTCGTGTAATAACATCAAGCACTTTGATATGAATGTCACTTAGCCACTCACTTGGCAGACACTCAAAGATCCTACATTTTAGAAAGGACAGGAGTCGCGGATTAAATTGTAGGATGATTAACTGATAGTTTCGAAATACAAATTATTTTGGTAACTCGCAGTTTCAATGAAAGGGATTATTTAACTCGGACTTAATCACTTTTTTGACTATATAATTTTATTACGCATCGTGAATTATACACCTGTCTGGCAAGGAAGCATTTCTTGAAATACCTCGTGCTACATAAACCTCTATGACTTTTCTATTTCGGCCCTCGCGATACGGTTAATTAACGTGATCCATGGGTTCCACTCTCGACCTTGGGTTTTCTATTAAGCATCAATCAGACGTTTTTTTTTGTTTAGTCATCGGTAATCTGAAACCTATTCAAAATAAATGCAACTGGAGTGTGCTTTTCGAGTTCTGGAAAAGTTTTTTGAGAACGCCTGCGCGATTGGCTTATTTTTAGCTTGTTTCTCGACCCCTTCCAGTTTAAGAAGATCGCGTTCCAAGATCGGTTATAAATATTTTTAAGAAGCTCTCTCATCCAGAGGTTAGAGAGGGGAGGGTTTCACGGCCCACGCAAGATCTTAGCCGAGATTTTTGGGGAGAAAAGTTCAGACTCGCGGAAACTCGTGGTCAGTCTGGAAGACGAGCGCGCACCAACCCGAACGAACCCCCCCGAACGAAACCACTAGCCAATCGGTGAGCTTACCCCTCTGTTTGCGTGTGAGCCAAAGTTGGTCTTCGTGCACTTGTCTCAATCTAATTATCGATCGAACTCATACGCGGAGAACCGCGAGAATTCGAGAAAGAGATTATTGCATTCGATTCATCGCGGCTGGTCCTGATCGATGCTTCGAATCCTCGCGGAATCGTCAACGAATTAAGACATTTCTCCCTTCGTTGTGTGAACCTCGGCGCCAAATTTGCTTTCGCTAAACTCACTCTTTGAGGACATTGGGAATCTTTGAGTGCAAGTGAAAAAGATGGAGGACCCAGTGAGCAATAACAAGAGTCCTGAAATTCGCTTGCAGGAATTACAAGAGAAGGCAAAGAAGTTCGAGGAATCATGGATAAGGGAGGAGAAGATGCGTAAGGAATTGGAGGAACTCAACAGCAAACTTTTGCAAGAAAAGACCGACCTCCTCAAGCATCTTGATGGAGAAAAAGGAGCCCTCTCCGACTACCAGGAGAAGGCCCTTAAACTTGGAGCCCAGAAGGCCGATCTCGAGTCTCAGCTGGCGGTAAGTCAAAAATTGATATTATATATTTGTCTTTCTCTCAGTCAGCTCGTGGATATCGAAAACTTCCAAATTTCAGTAAGAAACTCTTGATCAAATTTCGAAATTGCTGAGGGCAGTCTTCATTTCCATAACCAGTCGTAAAAAGGAGAATACCCTCGGTAGATCAGTGTTCAGTCAAAATTTCTTCCCATCATATCCAGAATCTTTATTCCAGTTGTAATCTGGAGAAACTGCACCTTCCCAAGTTATGGATGAAAGTAAAACAACTAAAATACTTATTTACTCATCTGTCTAAATCCGACTCGCCTTCCAAAATTAATCTTTCCATGCCTGCGACAGTTTTCCTTCCAGTGAAACACTGCTTATTCGGCTTGGATTAAGCCGAGATCTAAAATTAAGTAACGAGAAGACCTTTTTCTTAATTCCAAGCTATTTTTCTTCTCCTCTGGACAAGTCGAGGGGAGGAGAAGGTTTGATGATCTTGTGAAAAAAGCAGATCGCCCACTCACCAGGAATTCCAGTGCTGGGATGGAAGATTTAGGAATGATGAGTGCATTAGTCAGCCGTGGAATATTTAGAATCGTGAAAATAGCCGGAAAGAATTCCAGCAACAGGGTGAAGAATTCATCTTCTTTCAGCATGCGGTATCTGTGATCCCACGCTTTGTTTTCATCCTTCAGAAGATCTTGAAGACTATTGTTGTCATCTACCCTCACATATCTCTTCCCACATGATTCACTTTCCAGTTTTCCATCAATATTTACCTTCTAAATATAATTCATCATCCTTTCAACAGTCGGATTCTTTGATCTCTTTAAATCCCTTAAGTACCAATGTAATTATTTAATTGATGTCTAATTTTCTTATGGATGACGTCATAGTCATCTTTGAATTTGCAAGGATGAAATACATAATTATTTATCTAACTTGTTGCATCAGGTGAATGATTGGCAGTTGATTATTATTAGGTGATCTGCATTAAGAGGCCACTAATGCAGAAAATTAGGGCAGGCCCGGAGTGCCGATCAAAGTGGAGCAATGCTATCGACTGCAAGCGGTGAATGAACTTGTTGATTCCGCTTAGCTATGAAATCCTCAGCCTATTAATAGTCCATCGGAGTACCACTTAACTTACGATAATCGATTTCAAATGGATTATCGGGATCGGTCATACTCTCGGTGAACCTTATCTGGTTGGTGTTACCTCGCAGTTCACTAGTGCTCCATTTAGGGTGAGCTGGGAAGCAGCCGAAAGGGGAGGATCACGAAAATCTAATTTTAACGGAATCCCAGATTCCAGGTTATTAAAAGTAGGCGTGGTGCAGTCTAACCGCTTCTTCTTCCTCTGCTGCTTCCTCTTCCTCTTCTTTTTCTGGAAGAAGCAGTGGAGAGCGAAAAGAGGTAACAGGTGTGGCGCTTATTAATGACGAGGATGACGCACACTCCTCTCTTCACCTCTCCTTTCTCTCCACATTGATCTTTTGGCTCGGGCACTTCCGCCCCCTGTCATATTGAGATGACGAATCGAGAGACCCCTTGCTCCAAGTCACCTGTATCGGGCGTGCCAATATTCTTTTCATCTTAGCCAACCATACTAATATTAGGCTTCGAGCTCTTTGCATCGTTAGCCCCGTTCCTCATCTCAAGGCTTGGGTGCAGTGTCGTCATTCAAGTACTTACATGGTCACTTGCAAGCTGATCAAATAAACGGTTCTGCTTTCGATCGTTTGATGCAACCCTGATGCAAGCCAGCAAAGCCATCTGTATCCAAGCATCAACTGAATATGTGTCTGGGTCTTCAATATCCTCGAGGCAGACTTTTAAAATCGGGATTCTTGACTGAACGTTAACTGATGATCGCTACCTCTGCCTTTAGGACATCACCGACAGATTCCAACAGGAAGAGGAGGCAAGAAACAACCTCTTCCAAGGAAAGAAGAAGCTTGAACAAGAAGTCTCTGGCTTGAAGAAGGACATCGAGGATCTTGAATTGACAATCCAGAAGTCCGAGCAAGACAAGGCCACCAAGGACCACCAAATTCGCAACCTAAATGACGAGATTGCCCACCAAGATGAGCTCATCAACAAGCTCAACAAAGAGAAGAAGAACCAAGGTGAGGTCAACCAGAAGACCGCCGAAGAGCTCCAAGCTGCCGAGGACAAGGTCAACCACCTTACCAAAGTCAAGGTCAAGCTCGAACAGACCCTTGATGAACTCGAGGACACTCTTGAACGCGAAAAGAAAGTTCGGTATGTGATCTCTTTTGTAAAATTTTACTGACTTAACTACCTGGTCCTTTTTTTTTAATCATTTATTTTTCTGATAATACAGCGCTGATGTTGAGAAGACCAAGAGGAAGGTTGAGGGAGACCTCAAGCTTACTCAAGAAGCCGTTGCCGACCTTGAGAGGAACAAGAAGGAACTCGAACAGACCATCCAACGCAAGGACAAGGAACTCTCTTCCCTCACAGCTAAGTTGGAGGATGAGCAGTCCCTTGTTGGCAAGATCCAGAAACAAATCAAGGAGCTCCAAGCTCGTATCGAGGAGCTCGAGGAGGAGGTCGAAGCTGAACGGCAGGCACGTGCCAAGGCCGAAAAGCAGCGTAGCGACCTTGCTCGAGAACTCGAGGAACTCGGTGAGCGTCTCGAGGAAGCTGGTGGCGCTACTTCTGCTCAAATTGAGCTTAACAAGAAGAGAGAAGCCGAACTCAGCAAACTCCGCAGAGATCTTGAAGAAGCCAACATCCAACACGAATCCGCCCTTGCCATTCTCCGCAAGAAACACAACGATGCCGTTGCTGAGATGGGCGAGCAAATCGACCAGCTCAACAAAATTAAGGCTAGGCAAGTAGACCTTCTGATTTATTTCTATTCCAAATTTTATTCATTGAGTCTTATCTTTTCAAAGCAAGAAAAACTTCCCACTTTAAACACTAAAATAGTCTAGTCGCGATAAAGCTTGATTAAATGTCCCGATCTTTGTAATAGGGCCGAAAAAGGCCGCAACGACATCCACGTTGAACTGAACAACGCTCGTGCAGCCAATGACTCCGTCGTCAGGGAGAAGGTACTAAATAACAAAAGACCCGGTTGAGAGTTTAATTCCAGAAAGTGTCGTCGAATAGTTTACCATAATTCTCGTTACATAGCATCCTCTTTCCATTAGTGTTTTTCTTGAAACGTTATTCGTCTTCCAAAACCGTGACTACCAGTAATATAAAACCTCCCTAGTATTTCTTCACTACATTTGCAGGTTTTGCTCCAGATTATGGATTAATTATTTTATCTTAACGGTGTGTTAGTCCTGAATGTGTGTCTAATCCTTTCCATTCGTCTATTTTTCATGGTCACCAAAACAGGATTGAGAAGGAGAAGGTTCAGTACTTCAGTGAATTGAACGACCTCCGCGCTACTGTTGATCACCTCAGCAACGAAAAGGTAACGTTACGTTCCCCATCAACCATATCCGGCATACTAACGCTAATAACATGATGCATTCAAGGAACTTCAACCGCTGGAACTGGAAGAGGAAATATGTATCCCTTTATTCCTTCGTCTCTCCTAAGAGTTAACGAATGGAGGTGCTTGCTGCTTGCTTAATATTTGTTCCCCTATTTTCATTGGTCCAGAAAATTCTTCAACTGTCGATTGAGGAGTTTTTAAGTTGGACCGAGATGGAAGATCCAGTTTCTAATTTTCAAAATACTCTATAGGCCGCTCAAGAGAAGATCGCTAAGCAATTGCAACACCAATTGAACGAGACTCAGGGCAAACTCGAGGAAGTAAACCGCACGTTGAACGACTTCGACGCTGCAAAGAAGAAGCTGTCCATCGAAAACAGCGATCTTTTGAGGCAGTTGGAAGAAGCCGAATCACAGGTAAGGAATAGTTGCTTCAGATTATGATGTGATAGGAGCTTCTGAAGTTAATTGAAACTCATTTTGTTGTCTCTCTTGCAGGTAAACCAACTTTCGAAGATCAAGATCTCCTTGACGACACAGTTGGAAGACACAAAGAGGCTCGCCGACGAGGAGGGACGCGAACGCGCTACTCTTCTTGGCAAATTCCGCAATTTGGAACACGATTTGGACAACATCCGCGAACAGGTGGAGGAAGAAGCCGAAGGCAAGGCTGATTTGCAGAGGCAGTTGAGCAAGGCTAACGCTGAGGCTCAACTTTGGCGTACAAAGTACGAGTCCGAAGGTGTTGCTCGTGCCGAGGAGCTCGAGGAGGCCAAACGCAAGTTGCAGTGTCGTCTCGCCGAAGCCGAAGAGACCATCGAGTCCCTCAACCAGAAGGTCATCGCTTTGGAGAAGACAAAACAACGTCTTGCCACAGAAGTCGAAGATCTCCAACTCGAAGTCGACCGTGCTACTGCTATTGCCAACGCAGCAGAAAAGAAACAGAAGGCATTCGACAAAATCATCGGCGAATGGAAACTCAAGGTCGACGACCTTGCAGCGGAACTCGACGCCAGCCAGAAGGAATGCCGCAACTACAGTACCGAGCTCTTCAGGCTCAAGGGTGCTTACGAAGAAAGCCAGGAACAGTTGGAAGCGGTCCGCCGCGAAAACAAGAACTTGGCCGACGAAGTCAAGGACCTTTTGGACCAGATTGGAGAGGGTGGCCGAAACATCCACGAAATCGAGAAGGCAAGGAAGCGCCTGGAGGCTGAGAAGGATGAGCTGCAGGCAGCTTTGGAGGAAGCTGAGGCCGCTCTTGAACAGGAGGAGAACAAAGTGTTGCGCAGCCAGCTTGAGCTCAGTCAAGTTAGACAGGAGATTGACCGTCGCATCCAAGAGAAGGAAGAAGAGTTCGAAAACACAAGAAAGAACCACCAACGTGCCCTCGACTCCATGCAAGCATCCCTCGAAGCCGAAGCTAAGGTAAAAATCTAAAACGATATTTTTTAAAGATTTTTTTTACAGATCATGAAGTTTAGGGTGTTATTGACATTTTAATTTTTATTCCAGGGCAAGGCTGAGGCTCTACGCATGAAGAAGAAGTTGGAGGCTGACATCAACGAACTTGAAATCGCCTTGGACCACGCCAACAAAGCCAACGCTGAAGCACAAAAGAACATCAAGAGATACCAACAACAACTTAAGGATGTACAGACCGCCCTTGAGGAGGAACAGAGAGCACGTGATGAGGCTCGTGAACTCCTTGGAATCTCTGAACGTCGTGCAAATGCTCTTCAGAACGAACTGGAAGAGAGCAGACAACTCCTCGAACAAGCCGACCGTGGCCGTCGCCAGGCTGAACAAGAATTGGCTGATGCTCACGAACAACTCAACGAAATCAGCGCCCAAAACGCTTCCATCTCCGCCGCCAAGAGGAAACTTGAGGCTGAACTCCAAACCCTCCACGTAAGTCTATAATCCGCATATCTCCTCTATAATCGTCACTTTTCTTTTTTAATCAAGATATGCTAATTCTTGAATAATCTCTGCAGTCCGACCTCGACGAGCTCCTCAACGAGGCTAAGAACTCTGAAGAAAAGGCAAAGAAGGCGATGGTTGATGCCGCCAGACTGGCCGATGAACTTAGAGCAGAACAAGATCATGCTCAGACCCAGGAGAAACTCCGCAAAGCATTGGAGACACAAATTAAGGATCTCCAAATTCGCCTTGACGAGGCTGAAGCCAATGCACTCAAGGGAGGCAAGAAGGCTATCCAGAAATTGGAGCAACGCGTGCGCGAGCTCGAGAACGAACTCGATGGTGAACAGAGGAGACACGCAGACGCACAGAAGAACCTCCGCAAATCAGAGCGCCGCATCAAGGAGCTCAGCTTCCAGGTTAGTGTCTCTTCTAAAGGACCAACAAGTGGAAATTAAGTCTTAGACAGTTTTAAATAATCTTCTTCTTTCTTTCAGGCCGATGAGGACCGCAAGAACCACGAACGTATGCAAGACTTGGTTGACAAATTGCAACAGAAGATCAAGACGTACAAGAGGCAAATTGAGGAAGCAGAGGAGATCGCCGCCCTCAATCTCGCCAAGTTCCGCAAAGCACAACAGGAGCTCGAGGAAGCCGAAGAGAGAGCAGACCTCGCAGAACAGGCCATCACCAAGTTCCGCACCAAGGGACGCGGAGGCAGTGCCGCCCGTGGTCTCAGCCCAGCGGTAAGATCATTTTTAACAATATCCAACTAACCATTTTACGGTTCTTCGAGCCGTTTACACGGAAACACATATTTGGAAATACACGTAAACCTGCGGATCGGGAATTCTGAATTGAGAACGAAATAGTGAAATCCAAATGATGGACTGATTAAAACTTCCTTATATTTCTTGATTTAGCCACAGAAGCCTCGCAACCTCTCTGCCGCGCTGGAATAACCCACCGCGCTGGTCCATGTAAGTCCGAGAAAATACGTGTCAAACTAGCGTGTGTACGTGTGCGTGTGACGTTTCGATCCCCTTCCGCACACAAAGAGATTTTCTCATCGGAGAGATGATTTGTCATATTGTGTTCCATCGTCACCGTAGTAATCATAATATTAATATCAATTTCAGTAATGTCAATAATCATCGTCATTCTCGTTCGACTGGACATACCCCTGGAATCTAGAGTTCCGCAAAGAGAGGTACCAAGACCCTCCGTGTTCGTTTCCTCCTAGCTTCTAGAACTTAGACTTAGAGGAAGCTGACGAGATTCATAGAGTGCGTGAAAACACAGCGAACGTGTACATCACTGTTATTAGTGTATTTAATCAACATTTCATACATTGTCACTCAAAAGATAGATAGCACCTTCATCAGTGATCAGTAGATCACAAATCTTAATCACAAATGCTTCGTCCCTAGGCGACATTGTTACTGTTCGTGAAACTGAAGATAACACGTTTTTTCCCAACATCGTTTAATCTATTTCGTTACTCCTAAGTGTTTTTAAAATTTAAGAATTTCAGGAGATCGGTGTTAACTTCCCAACAAATTAAGCCTCCCCTCTCACTTCAAGTTTGCTAGTTTTTTCATCCACTCGCAGACTCGGAGTGGGAATGGATGCTGAAGATTCATAGACCCCTCATATGAACATCTAACTCGTTCCAAATGTATTTCTCGTTGTTAAGTTGAACCATCCTAACTATACTCCAACTACTCACCATGACGACGTCTCTAGCCTACAACAGATAATTTAATAAAGCTCTTTGTCTGATTACAGCCACACCGACCTGCGTTCAACAAACCCCAGTTCGACGGCTCCGCATTCCCACCACGCTTCGACCTTCAGCCCGACGGTGATTTTTAAGCTAGCGCGTCGAGAACCCCGTAATTTCGTCACTGTAAGTCAAAAAACAACGTCATCCCACCTGCAACATCATCATCATCATCGAACTCATACACATCATTTATCTCGAGACAATTCGAACGGACTCTCACGTCATCGCTCGCAGCACGAGACAGGGACGAGGGTGAAGGCACAGACGACGTTTCATCGAACTGATGCACGAGGTCCATGCAAAGAAGAAAACCAAGTTGTCGATGAACAAATAGGAAAATTCGAGCGGATACTCAACGAGCCAGTTTTTTTATCGCAACAGCAGCGAATCGACACGCTGCTGGGCGAACTATCAAAGGTTAAGGGGGGGAGGGGGAGGGAACAGGGGAACAGATTTAGGCGAGGGAAACAGAGCGATAGCGAGATCCAGAGGATAAACCTGCGGACTAGAGGCGAGCTAACAAGAGATGGTAAACAACGTCGTAAATATTGTCATTACAGTAAGCAAATCGAACAACACTGTGTCGTCTATTGCTATCCTATCCTATAATGTAATTTAATTTATAAAGAAAAAGCGAAATATGTATTTATTAAAGTAAATAAGCAATAAATAAAGTTAAGAACTCAATTCTTATCATACACCAGTAGTATCCACATCCTTCGTTGACTCTATACTCACCTTTATTGCAAAAAGAGGACTCAACAAGATGGCTGACTTCGTTTCTTTCCTTCATAATTGGCTGAATTTCATCTACGTTTCTGATTGGTTCAAATCCACTTTGTCTCCATTGTTCTCAATCCAGATCAGTGCCTCAATTATATTTAAATCTCCTTTTACTTTAAATCTCCTTCCATTTACTCGAGAATAGAACTTTTCGTTCAGCAGCTAATTCTTTTTCAAAATGTCGTTTTTGAAATCAGAAGACAGTAAACAGCAGATTTTTTGATTTCTGAAAAAGTATGTATTCTATAGTTCTCCTACGTTGATTTATCTCGAGATCCAAGCTCCAAAAGAGGATTACATAAACCGAGAATAAATACGAATTGTCTAACAGTATAATTATTGATAGTAAATAAATTGCTCTAAGGAAAGTTATCTATTGTTGTATTTGGGCGATAGTCGAAGTAGTTGTTGGAATTGACCCTTGACATGCTCCCATGGGGTTAACCTATCATCTAGATTCAAACCGAACTCTTCGCAAGTTTTGCGGTAAGCATCCATGCAGAGAGGTAAGTAAGCATGGTCAACAGTTGGCAACAAGTGATGAAGAGTGTGTGATCCAAAATGTGTTAGGGCCAAAAACAGGGAGTCGTCCACTATTTCTCTTCCACGAACAGCGTCCAATTCCAGCAAACCCCAGTCCAGATCTTTCCTGAAAATGCACAGTGAGCAGTTTCTTGGACTTGGTAGGTATATAAAAACTTTTTATTTTGTGTGAACCGATCATTCTGGATAAACAGAAGCTTAGAAATATTCTTGGACTTATAACCTCAAAATTATATTTGTTAAGTCGAAATATTATAGGAAAGGACCATATTTTGAGGTTACAATTTTGAGATCCAACCTGGATCCTCACCTGTAAATGTCCCCATCGTGAAAAATATCAGGATGATGATGACCAGCGTTGAACCCAATACCATGGAAAATAAAGCTGCTCAAGAGGACAATAAGTATCCAAGTTCTGATAGCCACTCCAAAATTAGGTGCGACGAAGTACATCAAGAGTGGAGGAATAAAGGGGATAAAGTCCCTGAATTCAGATTGCTTCCAAATAAATAGTACGAGATAGTACCTGTTTTGAAATATAAATATGAATATAAAGTAACGACTGTGTATTAAAATAAAATTAACTATCAATTAATCAGTCGTCTGTTCTCCCTGTTGAAAGTAGAAGGATAGAAAAGGATAGATTATTCTAATCTTACCACTGAAACTTATGCGAGCATTGAGATCGCAGTCTAGCGCTTAATCCAAAAGAGCTCTATCCCAACCTATCCATTGTTTATTCTACTCTATCTTTTTCAATCGCTGTTATCTCTATAACCTATATCTTCAATTTCTTAATGTATGTCTCATCTGTATCCTTTTCAATCTCTTTGACAGTATAAACACTAACCTATCTCTATCAGACCCCTTGTTTCTCTATCTTATCATATTCCTTGTCTGATACGTCTGTCTATTTTCTAGTTTCTTGCACTGATATGGCTCTACTTTTTTAGTCTTTAATTTTTTTTATCTAAAACGGATCTGTTTTAATCCGCTCTTCTCTATCTCATAGATATTAAATACAATCATAATTAAAATGCATAGGTTTCATGATTTTAGATTTTAAAATAAATGCAAATTGCAAAAGAGGCAGAACAGCGGTGAAATGATTAGGCATATAGAAATAGAAAAGGATTGAAATTATTATATAAGGATAGATATGGATAGGAAGATTGAAAAGAATAGGGTTTCTGAAAATTATAAAAAGGATAGAAAAGGATTGAGATCATTAGATTAAGAATGGACGTGGTTAAAAATGTAGTGATTGAAAAGGATTTGACAATGCCCTTCAGGAGAAATAGAAAAGGGACGAATTGATTCACGAAGAATACACATGGATAGAAAGGTAAATATTTAAATGGATAGACTTCGACATAAGCTTCAACAGAGATAGAAAAAGATTTAAATGATTATATAAGGATTGATATGGATAAAATGATAGAGATTAAAAAGGATAAGCGCGGCATTAGACTATACAAGAGATAGGTAAGGATTCGCATAATTAGACAAAAGATAGAGATGGATAGAAAAGGATAGAGATGATTAGATAAAGGATAGAAATGGATAGGAAGAATGGATTAAAAAGTATAGGCTTTCTAGTAGATTGTAAAAAGGATAGAAAAGGATTGAGATAATTAGATTAAGGATAGAATTGGTTAGAAATGTAGTGATGGAAAAGGATGCACTTGATAATGCCCTTCAAGAGAGATAGAAAAGGATCGAGCTGCTTAAAGAAGGATACACATGAGATGTAGGAAAAGATTGAAATGATTATACAAGGATAGATATGGATAAAATGATAGAGATTGAAAAGGATAAAATTGAAAATAGACTGTATAAGAGACAGGTAAGGATTTGAATAATCAGACAAGGGATAGACATGGATAGAGAGGAATGGATTAAAAAGGATGAGCTTTCTAGTAACGATTGAAGTGGATATAATTGTTAATATACTTCAAGAGATAGAAAAGGATTGAAATTGTTTTAGAAAGATTGATATGGATACAATGGTATTGATTGAAAACGATAGGCTTTCTACTATATTGTAAAAAGGATAGAGATGATTATATAAAGGATAGACATGGATAGGAAGGTATGGATTAAAAGGATAGGCTTCCTAGTAGATTGTAGAAAGAATATAAAAGGATAGAGGTGATTAAATTTAAGAATAGATACATATAGAAAGGTAAATATAAATGGATAGACTTGGTCATATACTTTAAGGGAGATAGAAAAAGATCGACATGATTATATAAAGGATATATATGGATAGGAAAGTAGGTATTAAAAAAGATAGGCGTGGCAGTTAATTGCAAAAGGGATTGACGTGGATAGGTGCAGGATAGGAAATGATTGAGATAATTAGGAAAAGGTTAGACGTGGTTAGAAATCTAGTGATTGAAAAGGATATGCTTTCTAGTGGATTGTGGAAAGCATATAAAAAGATAGAGGTGATTGGATTTAAGGATAGATATGTATAGAAAGATAGAGATGATAGAGGTGATTAAATTTAAGGATAGAAACGGATTGAAAAGTAAATATTGAAATGGATAGACTTAGTCATAGAATTTAAAAGAGATAGAAAAAGATTGACATGATTATACAAAGGATAGATATGGATAGGAAAGTAGTAGAGACAGAAAAGTATTGATTTGGATAGACGAAGAATAAAGAAAGATTGGCGTGGATAGGTGGAGGATAGGAAATGATTGAGATAATTAGGTTAAGAATAGACGTTGTTAAAAATATAGGAATTGAAAAGGATAGGATTTCTAATATATTGTAAAATAGATAGAAAAGGATAGAGGTAATTGAATTCAAGAATAGATATGGATAGAAAGGCAAATATTTAAATGGATAGACTTGTATATATACTTTAAGAGAGATAGAAAAAGATAGAGATGATTAGATTAAGGATAGATATGAATAGAAAGATAGAATTTCAATTGAAAAGACGTGGTAATATAGTTCAAGAGAGATAGAAAAGGATTGAGATAATTAGATTAAGGATATAAATGGATAAAAAGGTAGAAAGTGAATTGGATAGACTTAGTAGTATGTATACTTTAAGAGAAATATAAAAGAATTTAAATTATTATACAAGGATAGATGTGGATAGAAAGGCATGGATTGAAAAGCTTAGGCTTCCTAGTAGATTGTAAAAAGGATAGAAAAAGATTGAAATGGATAGAATTGGTAATATACCTTAAGACAGATAGAAGAGGATAGGGATAAGATTAGATTAAAGATATATATGGATAGAAAAGTAGAGATTGAATTGGATAGACTTAGTAAAGTATGTGTACTTCAAGAGAAACAGAAAAGGATTGAAATTATTATACAAGGATATAGATGTGGATAGAAAGGTATGGATTGAAAA
>JAUESI010000002.1:2527161-2570245 GCA_032275145.1 Synergus laeviventris
CTCCTTCATTGACCCACAAAACTCTCCTATCCCATGGAACTTCCCCTATCCCACAGAACACTTCCTACATTCGTCCTCCTTCATTGACCCACAAAACTCTCCTATCCCACAGAACACTTCCTACATTCGTCCTCCTCCCTTGACCCACAAAACTTTCGTATCCCACGGAACACTTCCTGCATCCGTCCGCCCCCCTTGACCCACAAAACTTTCCTATCCCACAGGACTCTCCGTACCCCATGGAAGTCACTCTATCCCACAGAGCACTTCCTACATCCGTCCTCTCCCCTTGACCCACGAAACTTCCCCATCCCACGGAACTCCTTCTATCCCACGGGACTTCATTTAAAATGAAACTTACTTGAACATCAGGACGGAAGAATTCATGTTTAGCGAGCCAAGACGTATGCTGTTTCCACGAGTAGACGACGATTCCAGGACCACCCAAGTCAGCAAAATATCCATAACTGTCTGTGCATGATTCATCCTCAATTGCGATATTGGCAAACAATGAATCAGGAGTCACTTGCTTTTCAGGTATTGTGTAATTCCGCAGAATTCTGTCGTTGCTAAGATCGTAAATAAGCAAGGTCGGTGGCTTTTGAGACTCTGGAGTATCTGCTATGTTGCTGAGACCGGTATCCATGACCCATAATCGATTGCAACGATCAGCTCGGATGCGGAAAGTGGAGACTACGTCCGGGACTTTTCCGTTTTTGTATTGGTGGGCCTCCCATGAGGGATACGGGATCAGAGGGGGAGACTGCCGAGTGTCTAATTAATAGAGAATTCGATTAATTGTATGCTGCGAACTATTATTTTCTATAATATAATCTTCAACAATTTTTACAAATCTTTCTAAACTTTCGTTAGACTTTCAAAGGTTTCCTAAGATTTTTTAGACCTTTAGAAGACTTCCTAAGACATTGCGAGACTCTTGAGGCGTTCATAAAGCTTTCTGGGAGTTCTCAAGACTTCTTAAGACTCATAAGAAGTCTTATGGCTTTATAAAACATTATAGAACACCATAAAATTTCCTAAGACTTTATAGGACTTCCTAAGACATACTATGGACTTCCTAACGTTTTATGAGACGTCGTAGGATGTCCGAGGACTACTCAGGACTCCACAATGTTTTCTAGGACATGATAAGACTTCTCGGGCCTTCTTAAGAAGTCTTGTGAAGGTTTTGAGGACATTTTGAAGCTTCCTCGGACTTCTTAATAGTGTATAAGGCTTCTTAGGACTTCCTAAGAGACATCTTATGGTTTCAAAGATAGTATATGACTCTATAAGACTTCTTAGGCGTTTATAGAGGGTGGCAAGACTTCTTAGGGCCTTGTAACACGACCTAGGGCTTCTTAAGATTTTGTAGGTCGTATGAAGACTTCATAATACTTATTGTGAACCCATGAGACTTCTTAGGACTTCAGAAGCCTTCTTTAAGTTTCATCTTGTTTCATTTTTTGTTTCATTCTTGGGGCTTCGCAAGACGTCTTGGAACTTCGTAAGTAGTCTTAGGAATTAATAAGACTTCTCAGTATTTCTGAAGTCTTTATAAGTTTTCTCAAGACTTCATTGTAGTTATAAGGCTTCTTATGTCTTCATAAGACATTGTAGACGTTCATAAGACTTCTCAGGACTACATAAGATTTCCTAAGACTCCTTAAGAATTTTCAGATTTTTATAGGACTTTACAGGATGTCATAAAACTTCTAGTAACTTCACTAGACTTCTGAGGATTTCATAAGGCTTCCTAGGACTTTATCAGACTTCTCGGGACATCATAATATGTCATAGGAAGCCTAACAACTACTTAGGACTTCAAAAGACTTTATAGGACATAATGAGGCTTTTTCAGACTTCTTAAGATATCTCAACACTTCATAAGACATTTACCGTTTTTAAAGACTTCTTAGAATTTCGTGAAAGTTTTTTTAAAGACTTCACCCGACGTTTAAAGACACCGTAAGACTTAATATAACTTCTTAGAACTGTTTAGATGTTTTTTAGGACTTTTAAGACTTCGTGAGACTTCGCAATGCTTCGGAAGACTTTCTTGGACTTTATAAGATTATTAGTGACTTCTTAAGACTTCTGAAGTCTTCATAAGACTTTCTAGGACTTCATACACCTTCATAAAACTTCAAAAGACTGCAAAAGACTTTGTAGAATTTCACCACCCAGAAAAGACTTTACAGAGAACTTCTCCCAATTATTTGGCGCGAAATTCGAATACTCGAGTGGCCCTGATCTCAATTTCGTCAAATTTTTCTTCACTGACTTGACTTTGGGTCGTGAAAGGATCCGAAATCACTAGGTAACTGACCATTTAGCATTATGTAGTTAAGACTTGCAGCCACGCCTGGTTTCCATCTCGGGACCGTTATGAATAGCCTATTTCCAGCGACCTCGAGTCCCAAGGGCAGATTATCTTCCTGCTTGTAGAGTGGAAATTTTTCTTTCATCTCGTTGTTGGGCCAGTCATAATCCATTTGCTTCCACTGGTAAGCGACTCTCAAGTTGTCTATCGCCAGAGATCCACCAATTAAAAAAAACACCACCAGGGACGCCAATGTCGTCCGTCCCAATCCATTCTTCATCCTTCGGAGATCGTTTTTTACTCTCTTCGGTTAATTATCACGTCTTGGGATTTGGAACTGAAAAAAAAAAATTCTTTTTAGACTCGACTGAGGAGAAAGACTTCTTTCAGACTTTTTATTATAAATATAGAAAGCTGATATCATGATGCCCATTGCAATATTACAATATATTTAAAAAATATGGTTTTTTTAAAAATAATTTTCAAGAATTTAAATTTTAACTAAGGAAAAAGTAGCGCAGTTGAGTTGCAAATAATGTGTAAAAAATAAATTAATATGAGTAATCATAGACATTTTTATTCAAGGATGTAAAAAAATTTCAAGGACTTCAAGATACTTTAGGTGATTTCAACTAATTTCAAGGAGGTTTTTAAGAAAGGGATTTCAAAAAAATTCAGAATTATTCAGAAAATTTTTTTCAACCCGGAAATTTGAAAAATCTTTATCAATTTAGATTAAATCTTAATTTTTGGTTCTTGTTTTGGGGTAGTTCTAGTCTAATTGAATTATTTAACGATTATGAAATTTTTACTGAAATTTTTTTCAACCAACAGAGTTCAATAAAACTTTCTTAAAAATGAGGTTGCACAGATTTCAGCAACATTGAATAAACTAGAGATAAAAAGTGCAGACAGGTTGATTGCAAACTAGGAAAAAAAAATGCACGTGCAAATTAACAGTTATGGTCGGAAGGACATTAAACTGGACATCGAGATTTTACGATCTGCGTAATGGATCTCTTTACGAGATCATCAAAGGACTCGGACAAATTCTCGCGATAAAGTAACGGCGCTTTTAAACGTTCTTACAGACATTTTTTTTTAGTCGCTTAGCGTCCAATTATAAGCAAAGTGTGTGACATTACAAAAATAGCATATCAATTTATTTCAATAATTAATTAAATAATTAAATCATTCATTTACTTAATTATTTTAATGAAAATATATTTTGGGTGAATTTTTATTTTGGAAATCTTAAAATAGTTGTGGAATTAATAATTAAAAAGTTTATTTTTTCATTTGATGATGAATTATAAATAAATGATAAATTTAGTCTGTTCTTCGTCTGGAAAAGTAATCAAGGAATGGTTCTTGATTTAATAATAAATTTGCGCTCCTAATATAGGATCAATATCCTTGGCAAAATAGTATATTTTAATTTGATAGAATATGGGTCAAGAAATGATAAGTCATGATTGTCGCGTGATCGATTCGTCTTTTCCAAACAAAACTGGGCAACATGCGTTGACATTAAAATCGGCTATAATAAGATTAATCGACTTTTAATGAGATTTAATCGAATTCGTAGTGTTTAATGGAATTAAGTGGGATTCAGTGGAATTTAAAAGAATTTAACAGAATTGAAAAGATTCCAGTGTAACTTGAAAAAATGAAAATGAACTTTACGGAATTCAAAAGAATTAAATTTAATTCAATAAAATACAAGGAAATTTTGCAGAATTAAAAGGCATTTAATAGGACTGATTGGTATTCAATAGACTTTAATGTGATTAAATTGAATTCAGTGGAATTTAAAAATATTTAAAGAATTTATTGAATTGAAAATAAACTGTAAGGAATTCAATAAAATTCAATGGAATTTCCATGAATGGAGTTAAATTCATCGGGATTCAATAGATTTTAATGGAATTAAAAAAAAATTCAACAGAATTTAATGCAATTATTTAGAATTGAATGGAATTCAGCAAAATTGAGTATAGTTCAAAAATATAAAAAAATGTAAAATTCACAAAAATTCAATAGAATAAAATGAGACTCAACAGAACTCAATAAAAAAAATCCAGAACATTCAATTCATTCGAATTCTGGGCTTGATAATAATTATAGAATTTTTTTTTAAAAATCTTTAAAAAATTCGCACTTTCCATTTTCATGTACTTTTTTTTGTTCTTCGTTCTCTCCTAAAACATATTTAAAAGACTAATCAACTTACGAGACTCAAAACTCTCTTTTCAAACTTTAATCACTGGTTTTTTAAAAACAGAAATTTCACTTTGTTTAAAAATAATTCGCAAAAACGTTATTGATAATTCCAGAATGGAATGTTGTAATTAAATTAGAAGGGGATCACGAATAATAAAAAATCACGAAACTCGAGCGCGCAAAGATCGCGCGACATACTGAGGTTCTCTCAGGACTGAGGAACAGAGGAATTACACCTGAGCAGGAGGAGAAAGGGGTGGGGGGAAAGGGAAAGGGGAGGGAAGGGATAGAGGGACGATAAGCAGAATAAAGAGGTGAGTGGGGGTGAAAAAGAGATATAGGCATAATATTACACGCCGATCGGCGAAGGACGTTTCAGTCCCGCTTATAGCCAATGACGTTCAATGCTAGTGAGGCTACATGAGGCCCCGATCCGGCCGGTTACGCGCTAAACATGTACCTATAACACATATTCTCATGCAGCCCTTCCCCTTCCAATTCCATTCCGCCTTCACAGCGCACTACATGATTTCATAGTTAAGCCGTCATTTCATATTATATCGTCTTTGATTCCTCGAATGCATACATCGCATTTGCGGGCGTGACGTCCTCACCCACGTATCATACATTGGAATTTCCAAAACAGTTTTCTGATCCTGATAAGTCAGCTGAAAAGAATTCAATTGAATTTGTAAGAATTTATTGCAATTTGAAAGAATTTAGTGGAATTCGAAGGGATTTATTGGAATTGAAAGGGATTTAATGTAATTCGAAGAAATGTATTGGAATACACAAGAATTTACTGGAATTCGAAGGGATTTTTTGGGATTCTAAAGAATTTTATGGCATTCGAAGGGATTTATTGGAATTCAAAAGAATTTCATTGAATTTAGTGAAGTTTGAAGGAAGTAAAACAAGTTTTAAAAAATTGAGTCAAGTTCCCAACAATTGAATTGGTTTTAAAAGAAGGCAGACAATCTAATAAAATTAAATGAGAGTCAAATGAGATTCAATACAATTTTAAACACTTTTAAAGAATTTACTGGATTTGATGAAGTTTATACAAATTTAAAGAAATTTAATAAAAATAAATAGAATTGGATGAGATTTGAAAAAATTCAAAAGAATTTAATGCAGTTGAATCAAATTGAAAATTGAATTCGAAGTAATTTATTACAATTTAAAGGGATTTGGTGGAACATAAAGGGAATCATTTGGATTCAAAAGAATTTATTGGAATTGAAAAGGATATAATGTAATTCGAAGGAATATATTGGAATACACAAGAATTTACTGGAATTCGAAGGGATTTTTTGGGATTCTAAAGAATTTTATGGCATTCGAAGGGATTTATTGGAATTCAAAAGAATTTCATTGAATTTAATGAAGTTTGAAGGAATTCAAACAAATTTTAAAAAATTGAGTCAAGTTCCCAACAATTGAATTGGTTTTAAAAGAAGGCAGAGAATCTAATAAAATTAAATGAGAGTCAAATGAGATTCAATACAATTTTAAACACTTTGAAAGAATTTACTGGATTTGATGAAGTTTATACAAATTTAAAGAAATTTAATGAAAATAAATAGAATTGGATGAGATTCGAAAAAATTTAAAAGCATTTAATGCAGTTGAATCAAATTGAAAATTGAATTCGAAGTAATTTATTACAATTTAAAGGGATTTGGTGGAACATAAAGGGAATCATTTGGATTCAAAAGAATTTATTGGAATTGAAAAGGATATAATGTAATTCGAAGGAATTTAATGAAATGCAAAAAAAAATTTCTGGAATTCGAAGGAATTTATTGGAATTCAAAAGAGTTTGTTGGAATTCGAAGGGATTTATTCGAATTCAAGAGAATTTCATTGAATTGAATGAAATTTTAGGGAAGTCGATAAAGCTAAAAAAATCGAGTCAAGTTCAGAAACAATTGAATAAGATTATTCCATAGAATGCAAAGAATTTAGTAGAATGAAATGAGGTTCAGTGGGACTTAAAAGAACTTAATGGAATTTAAATGGATTCAATACGATTTTGAAGACTTTTAAAGAATTTACTGGATTTGATGAAATTTATAAAAATTTTGAGAAATTGAATGAAAATAAATAGAATTGGATGAGATTCGAAAAAATTTAGAGAAATTGAATGGAATTCAAAAGAATTTAATACAATTGAATCAAATTGAAAATTCAATTCGAAGTAATTTATCCCAATTTAAAAAGTTTTGGTGGAATATAAAGGGATTCATTTGGATTCAAAAGAATTTATTGAAACTGAAAAGTATATAATGTAATTCGAAGAAATTTATTGGAATTCAAAAGAGTTTGTTGGAATTCGAATGGATTTTTTGGGATTCAAAAGAATTTGATGGCATTTGGAGGAATTTATTCGAATTCAAGAGAATTTCATTGAATTTAATGAAATTTGCGAGAAGACAATCAAGTTAAAAAAATCGAGTCAAGTTCACAAACAATTGAATAGGATTCCATAGAAAGAAAAAAATTTAGTTTAAATGAGGTTCAGTGGGATTTAAAAGAATTTATTGGAATTTAAATGGATTCAATTTTGAAGACTTTTAAAGAATTTACTGAATTTGATGACATTCATAAAAATGTAAAGAAATTGAATGAAAGTAAATACAATTGGATGAGATTCGAAAAAATTTAGAGAAATTGAATGGAATTCAAAGGAATTTAATACTGTTGAATCAAATTAAAAATTGAATTCGAAGTCATTTATTCCAATTTAAAGGGATTAATTTGGATTCAAAAGAATGTATTGGAATTGAAAGGGATATAATGCAATTCGAAGCAATTTATTGGAATTCAAAAGAGTTTTTTGAAATTCGAAGGGATTTTTAGGGATTCTAAGGAATTTTATGGCATTCGGAGGGATTTATTCGAATTAAAGAGAATTTCATTGAATTTAATGAAATTTGAGGGAAGTGAATGAAGCTAAAAAAAATTAAGCCAAGTTCAGAAACAATTTAATAGGATTATTCCATAGAAAGCAAAGAATTTAATAGAATTAAATGAGATTGAGTGGAATTTAATCGAATTTAAATGATTCAATACGATTTTGAAGACTTTTAAAGAATTTACTGGATTTGATGGAATTTATAAAAATAATGAATGAAAGTAAATAGAATTAGATGAGATTCGAAAAATTTTTAAAAATCAATGGAATTCAAAAGAATTTAATGGAGTTCAATGGAATTTAACGAAATTGAATATAATTCAACACCATTTAGTGTAATTTAATTTAATTTCATAAACTTTAGAAGAATTGACTGAAGTAAAAAATAACTAAATGAAATCCCACAGAATTTAATAGAATATTATATCGCCTTCCGTTTGTCAAATACATACAATCGTATTTGCAGGCGTGACGTCCTCCCGCATGTTCCAGAATTTCAAAAGCAAATTGCATCCTGATAAGTCTGTTATTTTTTTCAACAAGTTACAATCTACCTAGATAATATAAGAATAAAGTTTGTTTTGTAAAAAAAATAAGGAATAACAATATCTGTTTTTAAAAAATTGATTTAATTTAATTTGTAAATTATAAAATAGACGGAATTGAATGGAGTTCAATACAATCCACAAAATTTTGATATTGAAAGAAAGTCTTCAAAATTTAACGGAATTCGAGGGTATTCAACAAAATTGAATGTGAATTCAAAATTGGTGCGGAATTGAATTTGATTCAGTAGAGTTCAGAAAACTTTATAGAACTGTAATAGAACTGAATGAGATTCAATAACATTCAAATAAATTTAGAGGAATTGAAGAGAATCCTATAGAATTTAAGGAAATTCAAACAAATTTAAAAAAGAATAGGAATTGAATGTTATTCAATTGGGTTCAAATAAAATTAACAGAATTGAAAAGAAAATTGATTTAATTGAATTTTTAAATTAAATTGGAAGGAATTTAATGGAATTCAATAAAATTTTATTGAAGGGAATTCTACTAAATTTAATGAAATTCAAGGGCATCCAACAAAATTAAATGCGAGTCCCAAAGCATTTAGTGGAATTCAATTGAATGTATTGAAATTTTATGGAATTGAAATGAATCTAATAAACTTTACAAGTATTGACTGGAATGCAAAAGAACTGAATTCAATTCAAATTCATTTCAAATTCAATTCTCGGTTTTTTAAAATGGAATTATTAAATTTTTCCTTCAAGTTCTAAATTTGAACCACGGGCTTCTTTAATAAATTTATTATCCTCGTTAGTTCATTTTTTCTCACCTCGAAATGTTTACTGTCAAAGTAAACACACGTCAGAAAAGAAAGATTGCAAATTATTGTTTCAAATTGTTATGAGGCCCATGACCCTTTGCATCGTATACAATAAATTGAAATGCATATAAATATTGAGGTCAACATGACGCATGACTCGTGTCATTGGAGGACTGTAAATTGCGGAACATGTATATGCAATAAAGAGGTTGAATCCGCTACAAGCTGTAACACAAAAAATAGAGAAAATTTAGGTGCAACGTGCACAAAAAAAAATTTCAAACTTTCCTCAGCGAGAAAAAATTAAAATATAATAAAAAATAAATAAAAAAAATATATACTTGCTTATGGAAGTAGAAGAACCGTTCGCTAAAAACCCGTTATTAATGGGATGGAAATAATGACAATGTAAATGAAGATATTCATTATATTTTTCCGTCTCCTCGATAGCCGGAAATTGTAATAGAAATAATTAAGGTGACAACTCCATGAACCGCGACGGACATCTGCAATAAATATAGAAAAAAAAAATTTAGAAAAACAGAAAGCGAGACGAAATGGGACTGATGAAAAGTAGCTAAACCAAATGATCTCCTTTATTATATTTCTTTTTTTTTAAGTTTCTCATACTTTCTTCTCTTAATTATTAGAAGATATTTTAAAAAATTTTTATTAAAAAATAAAATTATTTTCAACATTATAAATGTTGTAAGAGAAACACCTCACAGGATTGAATGGAATTCAAGTGGAATACAAAGAATGTAATGGAATCAAAAAAACAATTTATATAATTATAGTTTTTCGATCTGAACGCTGAATCTTATTATTTATCAATAATAATTTCTTTGGATATTGTTCTTAATTAAAATAGATTCTCTTGTAATTAAAAAAAATCAGCCAGCTTTGAGGAGGGTGGGGAGGGGGAAAGGGGTCCAACCTAGCGTTGAAAAAAAATAAAAATTACATTTTTGAAATAAAAAAAAAAAAAAAACGATATTATTTATCTTGAATGAATATGGGTTATAAATGGCGAACCTGGCACGTGATTCAATGGTGTTTGAAGTTTGCTTTCACTTTCAAAGCAGCCTCACCTCGTCCCATGAACCAAATGCCCCTTACCACAGACCTCACAGGTCTCTAGACCACTTGCTTTTCGCTTGTTAGAGATGAGTTCAACTCTTGCATGTTCGTTCTTTATTATATGACCAAAGCCTTACGCGAATAGGGCTTGGCAGCTCCTCCTATTTCTTTCTCATTAACAACTAATGCTGCAGAGAATGCCGTCATTAGTAGAAATGGACATGAGCCATTTTTCAATCCCACTTAATCCCTATTATGCAAATTTGATTAAATCCAGTTGCCTGACATTTCGAAAGCCTATTTAGCCTTACTTCCCCAGAAAGCAATCCTCTCTAGTTAGATTCCCATCGAATATTAATTTTATTGGCTTGTCAAACTGGACGAAAATTGGATATTTCTAAGACAATGAAAAAATGCTGCAACATCTTTTAAATATTTCTTCAATTTTTCACAAAGACTAGAATTAACGAATAGCCCCTTGTAAAAAAGGTCAGAATGGTCCAGTTAAGCAAAGCTTGGATACTTCAGAGAAAAAAATGGATAGTTTAACAGTATTTCTGGTTATTCAACTTCATTTTTTGTTGTATTCAGGTCGTCGGGCTTCTTAAATGAGTGAAACTGGATTGGTCACTTCGCAACATGTCTGGTTATTTACATCCAAATTTTGCTTTCGCAATGTAAAATTTAAACAAATAAATAAATGCATGAATATCAGAATGGATAACGGATTCCATTTTTTTAACTTCCCTAACTTTTTCCTAACTTTCAGACAATCCTTCACATTTTTAAATCCTTTAAAATAACATTAAACTTCAAATTTAGTACTACTGCATCTAAATTAATCTAAATTCCACAAAATTCTCAAAACTGATTTAATCAAATGTACCTCCTTTTAAATGGAAAAAAAATGTTTATGTAAACTTTTTTTTTGTATTTGAATATTATTAATTGTCCATGCAATGTTTCTTGCACGCTGGAGCGCACGTAAAATATCCTTACTTTAATATAAAAATGATTCAAGGATCATAGAAAAGAATTACATTTCTAGTTCGCTGGTTAGAGGTCGACCTTTTTCTTCTCTCTTGTTGGCATTCGCATAACCGGGTGATTATGTCGACAGAGACAATAGTTGCAATATCGATATTTTCATTTCGTAAATGTCAAAAAAGATCTTTTCAATCGAATATCGAAATATTGATAGTATTTTTTCTTACAGATATCGATATATAATCGATTATACAGCATCTGGATAAAGATAAAAATATTGTTATTTCTGCCTTTTCTTGTAAATCTAATTTATGGTAAGATGTGATTTCACGGTCTGGAAACTAGGAGAACGAGAATTCTTTCCAGACTTCGAAGAATTGAAAGGAAGTTTAGCTTCAGCTTACAGTGAAGAGGTGAAAAGTAAAGCCACCAGACGATGAGAGCGACTGAAGGATGGCAAGTAAGCATTGGAAGCATTTCAAGATTCTAACATTCAAGGCTTCTGGCTTGTTATTGACGCTACGAGCACATTGACCTGAACATGAATTATACATGATTCAGAGCCAGGTTCTAATTTTCTTCAAACTTATCAGTTTTAATTGATAAGCTCCATAGTGACATTTATTTAGCATCTGGAGAAACTCTGCGATAATCTCGAGCTTGGAATTCGTCCAAGGTTTCAGAGACGACATCCATGTTAATGAGCAATTTCAAATGGAGAAATGGGAAGAAGTACTTCAATAAAATGAAGGCATTTTTCTTCAACTCTCGGACACTTCCCAGATTCCTTAAATTCTCGCACAGTAGATATCCTGGAGTTTACAAATCTAGAAATAAATTCAAAGTATCACATCTTTTCAATTTTATAATTTCGTGTTTCAAATAAAAAATTAGGTAATCTCCTTTGTCTTCTCAACTTACATAAATATGCCATTAGGAGAATTCAACGACTTTTTAGATCCAAGTGATATTTTCCGTTCTCGTCCACAGCTCGCACTCAAAACATCACAGTTGTTCCAAAAAGTCCTACTTTTTCCCCTTGGTGCATAATAATATATTATTCCATTACACCTGCATATAAAAGTCGATTTTCCATGTCTGTAAAGCCTGTCTCAATCTTACACTAAAATCTAAAATCGATGCTGATTGTCAGATTGATGCAAATGACGTGAACTAGAGCAAAATTACCATAACGATTCTAACAGAGCTGCAATTGATTTACCAATCCTGAAGGTCTACCCAATTTCTTAATTCGAAGAAGTCTTCGAAATTGAACTTCAACCTTCACCAATCAGTAAAAATCAGTCATCTATCTTTATTATTAAAGCTTCAAAGATTAAAATATGCATTTATTTCGAAACTAAATACAAAAAAAAATTTCAAGAAGCTTTAAATCATTTTGCTCGTTAAAGAGCAAATAATTTGCACCATGCAAATTTCCAAGAGAGTGTTTTGCACATAACAATAAAGAATGAGTTATTGTACTCGACGATGTTTGGGTTGTGAGTTAGGGAAATTAAGAGAACTCAGACAGCAATGATCGAGAAAGACGTGAGTCAAAGAAATACACTTAAAACTTCACTCAAAATATGGTAAATTATTTTAAATTCTCAAAGCGTCTTTATCGGTCAAACTTATCTTAACAAAGTTTTTTTTTTTATACAAATCAACATCTTTATTATATCTTCTAGAGATACATCCTCGTGCGATATACACCAATATTCTCGTCATTTTTTTTAACTTCCTTTTCTTACTTTCATTTTCTCTCTGAGCGAGTGTCCGTCGTTGGCTGAAAAGAACATTTGTAGGTTTCTAGACATTCTAGGTGCCAGAGCCGTAACTAGGGACTAAATCGATACTCGACTTTTGACAAGACATCTTACGAGTTTAGTATCATAAATAAATAAAAAAATTAATTAAGTTAAATATAAAACAGTAAAACAGAGAGATAAATGAGTAAGTAAAGTAAATGAAGGTAAAATAAAACAAATAAAAATAAAACAAATAAAAATAAAACAAGAAAAGTTAAAAGGACAAAGAAACGAGAGAGAAAAAAAGGGACAAATTTTAAAATTGATTAGATGAAATCTAACTGAAAAATCGCTTTTATTAGATTCTTACTCTTATAAAAAGCTAGTTATTACTAGAATGAAAAAAAAAAATTTGAGACATTACCTCTAGCACTTCCTATTTACGACTCTGCTGCGGATTACTCGTTTAGCGACGGTTGCTTTTGCAGATTAGGAAGAGTCACCAGATGTTACCGGGTTGCTAAAAAAGCGTTTTCCATTTAGCGAGACGTGTGTCCGCTGTTCACCAATAAAAGACAATTGGAGATAAAAGGACATTTCTTTTTTAGCGGGTTCTTGCGCGTTTTGTAAGTAAGATAGACATAATATACATAATAATACCGGTGTACACACAGAGCCTGTTAAGCATTCGTCGAACGATCGAAGTGCCGAAAGTCGAAATTAAGAAAGACAAAATTTCTAAAAGATCTCCTTTAACATTTATAAAGCTTAAAAATTGTATCGGCGCTTCGAACGATCGAAGATTCGGTTAATAATGTTCTCTCGCGTTCCTTACAGATTAACGTGAATTAATATTGTTTCTCGGTCCAGCCACGCGTCCTTCAAGTCAAACAATCGAGACCTCAGGTTCAGATTTGATAACTGGTAATTACATTTAAAAATTCTTTTAAATTTCTTTCTAATAGAACCATAGAAAAAGTTGCTAAGAGAGCTGCAAAAGTCTCAAGCCCACACACCAGGAAAACCAAACTTAAATTGCAAATTTGAATTTAAATCATTGAATACTGCCTGTGAGAACTTAAGAAAAAAAGAAAAAAAAAACTCGAAATGAAATTCTGATAAGTAGTTTAGGAAAAAAATAGATAAAGCTGAAACTCGTTGTTGTTAACTCAAAGACGGTAGGTCCAAACAATCGCCTGCCTTATGGCAAGGGACCGGAAGGTCCAACAGCGATCAGAGCTGTGATTGGTTGAAACAATATGTGGCAGTCGCCCACTGTTCTCAGAATACTTAAACTTGCCAGTTTCATCTTGTCGTACTTTTTTTAAATACAATATCATCCCACTCATTAATATTAAACACATCTTTAAAAAATCCCAAATTAAAAGAGGCCGATTCTTCAGCTTTCTGAGAACAGCAAACTATGCCCAGTTTTTCGAGCTTTCCACAGAACTTTATTCGGAACAGTCGATAATATGACACTCAATAACAGAACTTTTCTACATGTTTAAATTTTGCGGAAGAAAAAGACAGTTCTGCCGAGTTTCCTCAAAACTGTTTAATCATGAAAATGACCCTTCTGTACTGTAAGTCTAAAACTGTTTTTGGTATTAAAAAAAGTTACTCGGCAGAACGATCCCTGAAAGGAAAGTGTATAATTTAATAACAATGCGTAGAGCAGGTACGTACACGGTTTTTTTTCGGTATATCAATAGAAAGAAAGAAATGAAAAGAGAAATAAGAATCGAGAGAAGAGATTAGCGGACAGTTGACACTGGATCTGAGAGAAGGGACGTGAGGAATCGAAAATTGCAAGAACCGAATCTTCGAGAGAATTCGCACATCTCCGATCAAGGATTCGATTCCAGTTCCAATAGTCATTCTAATCTTAGAATATCGTTGTTCTCAGTGGAAAACGACCTTTACGTCTGAGAACGTAAATTTACGCTAATTTTTATTTTGAAATACCTAGCCTAAAACAGGAGCTTCGAATCTGAATCTTCAACCGGAGAGTGAGGATGTTGATTGGATGGGAAGTGGATAAAATGTCGTGAGTCGAGTGTAGAGAGCCGGTGTCATTTCATTTTAAGAGCACCCTCCGTACTTACCACTCACTCATGCGTCGCCAACATCTTGCAAAGAAGGGCATTTCAGAGCGAGTCCATTTTCCGGCCTCCAGTTATTCGATCACAGTCTAAATTTAATCTCAACATCGAGCGTCACTTAAGCAGAGACAGGATATGCCTGGATGGACTCGCTCCGAGCGATTTAACAAAATAAAATATGCGACTAACCTGAGGCGACAGAACCTCCACGCTGCGACTAGAACAAATCGTAGTTCAGTGTTTCTTAATATTATACTAATGCGAGGAACTCTACAGAGTGTTGCAACCAGAGTCATGCAATTTTCGAGAATTTAAAATCTATTTTTGTGAGCTCTCAAATACTAAGGCCCTGTATTACTCGTCTGATTTTTACATTTATTGAGATAAAAAAAATAATTAAAAAAAAAAAGAATTATTTTTTATACATGTGTAAGAAATACTAGTTTTGATTACTTCCCCCCGAAACCATGGCCTTAAGGGTTGAAATTTAAAGTCAGAGAGGTAATATTTCAATCTCTAATTGCAAGACTCCACGCATGCCCGAAATTATATTCGAAGCTTCGCTCAATTTCAGAATCGCTAGCGACAGCGTGAAGCGCCACCTGGCCGCGTTCGCGTCTCTCCGAGACGACGACACTGGTTCAGAGCCTGAGAATTTCACCAGTGGAAACGGGCTAAAGATGCATCTATTCTCAAAAGAAAAAAAAAAACCAGACCTCCATTACCAGGGTCAAGACTCAGGCCCCAAAGTGACGATGTTATCATAATAATAATAGTATAAGAAAACAAAGATTTTGCTAACTTCGGCTGATGTTAACTTCGTGGAGTGCCTGGCGTCGCCGTAGTTTCTGTAGCACCTCGATGAGTCCGTGTGATTGCACCACTTGTTATCTCGTTTCGCGGTGGCGAGTTTCAGGTCCGGACCCTAAAGAGGAGTTAGGGGCGAGCCCATAGCACGAAGTGCAAGGGTGGATTGGGCCCGTCCATAGGGGGCGATCATCTGAAACGCGGGTGCATCATCGGTGCTAGCATAGGACCACCAGGGAATCCCATGGGCGTTGCGAAGGCCGGATGCATTGCACCCGGAGGCAAGGCTCCTAACATACCTGCAAACCAGAAAAGTAAATTATTAAGGACGCCCTCATAATCAGAAATTTCGAGCGAGCTGCTCATTTTCAAGTGGCATTCGACCTATGAGGAATTTTTCCTCGAGGTGGTCGTTTATGTACTTACGTTCAGCGAGATCGGGAACAAGACCAGAGTCCAGCTCATTTTTAGGAGTCTGTAGGATTCTTGGTCGAGTCCCTTGGCTCGGAAGCTTTTGGGGTGACAGCCGACCATGCGCTAAGGATTTTTTACGGACGCCGGATGTTCTATCGGTGTATCTAAGTCTTTTAGAGACTCTGAACTGTTCCGCTCGACCGTTACTGGAGTGTTTTGATTTTTTTAATTCTATTTCGATTCTTAATGCAGATCAGGAAACGAGATTAAAGTTAAAATAGTGGACCTTAATTTCTACTTCAACTTAAGGAGGAAGATGTAATTTTTCAGTTCTGGTCTAGAGATGGGAAAAGTAACGATACATATTCATACGTATGGATATGCCATCATATCGAAAAGTGTTAGTACATATTGATATTTTGAAATCCTTAGATTTGAAATTGTCTAGTATCCTCTAAATATTTTTAGAAAAGGGAGTGTAAATTGCAACAACGAAAGTAATGAGTACATTTAAGATTCTAGAAATATAAAAATAATTAAGGTCAAGTAGTTTGAGAAAAAATGAATCTTTGACTTTGTGTGGAGGATAGCAACGATCGATGGAAGAATTCAAAGTGTGATAATCTAAAAGACGACTTAGAATTTCTATATTAAAAATGAAGAACTACGCAAGCACCGGATTGAATTGATTGTATACTGATGAGAGCCCTCTTTACTTCTAATCAGCGAATTTGTTAGTTACTGGGAGTCTCGCTATGAACTAAAGAGGAAAGCATGCACATGTGCCAATATACATTGAAATCCACAACAAACCGAGATGAAGGTGCTACCACACAAAAACTTCACACCATACAGAAACATTCGTTCGAGGCTATGGAGCAGCCAACTGGCTGCTTCAACTCTTCACGCGGCGTCAACTTTGCTAAAAAATCTCGGCTGTCACCCGAGCTTTCAGTATATGAATATATTTTCTTTAACTCTCTAGAAGGCCAGAATCGAAAGGCAACCCGGCGAATGAAAATAATTTACTTACAATAATGCTTAAAATCGGTCAAATCAAAACTGGTGTTCACACAAGTTTCACTTAAATTACGCTTTCCCTTTCGAGACTGTCGGATCAAAGTCGTCTTTTGCCCGCCAAAAGACGTCTCGTCAAGCATTGGAGGAACCCTCGCGATTAAGAAACAAAAGGAGGAACGTGTTTAGGACCACCATTATCTCCCAATCGTTAGTAGTGATGAGGAATGTAAATAAATATATCAATAAATAAATAAATAATTATACAGTAATATACTTGGTATATGTGAATATCGTTTACTTACTGTCTGTTTTTAGAGCTCGACATATCTAAATCATTAATGTGTTACACAAAAGCTAGGCTATAATAACAAGTGTGCGTGATTGATAAAGGTAAATTATTGCGCGTTCGTTCATGTTGCAAATCTTTTCACGAAAAGGTGCTAATTAATTTTTATTCCTCTTTCACAATCAAATCACGAAATAAAAGAAGCTCTTCCTTTCCTCTAAAACGTCCAATCAAAGCTTAGACCTTGAATCTAGAAATCTTGTAATAACAATACAAAAATATATCTTTATAATAAATATTGGTAATCGCGTGAAAGTATTCAAGGGATGGGGATGTCGTCATATCCTATATGAATTAAACAAGGAAAGGAAGGGACAGTTTCATGAAAAAAATGCATCAATTCTCCGAACGAAAATCTTGAATGGCTGAGAGCGATACCGTGCCCAAAGAAAGCGATCTTTTCTACTTTTTCACAACACCAGGATGTCAAGCTATCAATAAGTTAAAAGAAACAAGAGAGAAAGAGAGACAGAGAGAGAGGCAGACAGATAGAGGAAACGGTTACTTCGGCGAGGAATGGCAGAATGATCGCGAGCTCAAAATAGTTAGAGGACAAATGATCAAGAAAGCGCAAATTAAATGACGACGACTTGAGAAAGGGAAAATTAAAAAAAAAAGAATTAGAGAAAATGGGTCGAGTGGCCGAAATTATTGGTTAGAAGTCAAATAATCAGAAAGCAGGGAGGCGATTATCTAATTCTATCCTATTTACCCTAAGAATTAAAAGACTTCAAATTAGAAAGCGCCCGAAGAGTGCGAAGGATAAACACCAATTTCAGAAAAATAGAAATGAAATTACCGATGAAAATATTTTTCTTAAATTAGGTAATCGCTCTCCAGAATCGTGTGAGGAATTAAAAAAGATGATTTAATCGAAAGAAGTGATTAATTTGTTATTGAGAAGCCGCTCGACCTTCGATTTTAGCGAACCTTGGAAATAAAAAGAATAGCAATGAGCGTAGCATTGATGATAATGGAATGATGAGTATGACGATGATGGTATGACAATGATGGTAATTATAATATTCATAATAATGTGAGATATATAGATAGGCCATGTCACGGCATGCTATTTGCTAAGGACCAACCTTGTTGCACTTGTCTAAAACACGGTTTTAGTAACCAGACTGGGGTTCGTTCGACACTCACCAAGGAGTGACCGGGCGCCCTGCAAACGCACCGTTAAAACGTAAAAGGTAGAGAACGCTGTCAATTCAGCAAAAGGGTGAATCCTGAGCGTTTTTTGTTCTTTCATGCATCGATTATTCTTATTTACATTCAAATACAGTCATTACTTTCTTGCAAACTCAGTACACGTGACGAGATCAGTTTTTTTTTAAATTTATGCATTCTTTTAATCCTTAAGGAAAAGGTCTCCCAAAAAATATCTTCAATAGTATAATGGTAAATATCCCCATAATTTCTTCAGTAGTATAATGGTAAGTATCTCCATAATTTCAAACCGAAAGTAAGGCATTTATATCCATTACTGTAGAATAAAATGTACACTACCCGCCTAATTTCTTCAGTAGTATAATGGTAAGTATCCACACAAGATCTTCGGTAGCGCATAACGGACATAAATGCCTTCCTTTCGGTTTGAAAATCGGCTTTAAAAAAACAACAACTTTCTATTGCATAATTTCATCGCGTCACCCAGAATCTCACTCACTTCTTGACCTAATCATTCATTTTCATTCTAACAGAGATCATTTACAGAAAACAAGCTCAAGGCGCTTCTAGCGGTCAAAATTTAAAAAAAAGCAGCTTCCGGGAAGTGCACAAATACCTCGATCATTTCGGGTGGACTTTAAATCATCTCACTGAATAACTTTGAGAAACATGAAAAGAATTTTTACTTTTAAAACAGAAGCTTAATCACGAGATTCTAGTCCATTCTTCATGGTCACTCACACTCTACGCGGCATAGTCGAGCAACATCCGAAACTCAAGATAATAATAACAATAAAATTAGAAATTAAAACGTAACAATAAAAATCAAAATCAAAATCAAATTCGAAAAAAACTACGGGGAATAAATGGAACAGGGCAAAGTTCATTCAGCTACGCTCTCGTATTTTTGTTCTTAACAGAGAACGGATGCTCTTCGCACTGTTCCGGAGGTTTAGCTTTGCAGCTGTAATCTCACTAAGATACGAATAGATAAAAGATAAGAGTATATACACAATTCGCGTTCTGGTAGCTTAAAAATCGACAGATCGACAATGAGAGGGTTATAAAAGATGGGGTCGGGGCTAGGGAGATTCTTGGATGATGTTCATATTGAGATATCGAGGTCAGTGTTACAAGAGAGTGGATTTTGGGCGAAGAATCTGGGAGACTTACCTGGTGGCAGGCCCATGGGGGGCGGTCGCATCATGTTACCTCCATGAATGAGCGCAGGCGCAGCGAGTGTCATGGTTGGTCGCATAAGCGGTCCCATCAGAGCTACAGAACTAACTGGCATTCCGGCAGATGCCGGAACCATAACTGTCTGTGGCCTTTGAAACCTTTGTTGTTGCTGTTGTAAGGCACTTAAGGCGGCCTGTTGTCGCTGCTGTTGATCCTGAAAGGCTGCAGCGGCATTCGCGACTGCTTGTTGTTGCTGTTGGTGTTGATGCTGCTGTTGTTGTTGTTGCTGCTGTTGTTGTTGTTGGTGTTGCTGGTGCTGATGATGAAGAGCAGCAGCGTGCTGCTGAGCAGCCTCGGCCTGACTAGAGCGAGACTCCTCGTTTTGCCGACGCTGGTACTTCGGTAATCTGGCCCGAATTTCCTCCTGTTGAACAAAATATATGAAATAAGGACTAAATAAATAGTAATCATTGGTGCGGTATGTAGCTAAAAATAAAGATGTTTTTGCAAACCCTGCATGGAAAGTCTTAGGAAGCCGAAAATTAAAAAATAGTATAGTATTTATGTATTGAGCGGGAAGAATGCTCGTCTTCCACAAGGCGCAAATAAAACTTTGTCCAAAAACCACGAAAGGAAATTCGACTCAGGAAATCGTCGAGAGTTGGTGGAGAAGGCAGCGGGTCCATGGGTGCAACCTTTGATGGGCCATACCGAGTGAAAAAGACTAAATCGAGACTCCGGTGTACAACTGTGAAGAAGAAAGGGGAGAATCTAGTACTTACGAGACTGAGATCTTCGGGGGGATGAACTATTTTACTGGCAGCGCCAGTGGTCGCAATGAGGTTGACTTTCTGTTCGCCAGAGTGGCTATTCGCAGATCCGTCAGATCCGCCGTAAGCGGGGAAAGTGGGCTTCATAGGCCCGATGGATCCACCAGCGATTGAGGTGATGGGTTTGAAATCCGCACCGAGAGGTTGTGCTGAGCTGACAGAACAGGATGCAGACGATACTGCAGCCGCACTTGGAAATAGAGGTCTCGACGGAGGCACAGAAGCGCCACTCACTGGTGGCTGCATTCCCGGAGGCATGCCTGGCATTCCACTCATCATGCTATAGAAAAACATATAAACAAGATTATAAATGATAATTAGAAATATATAATAAATGAATAGGCCAATACGATTATTGAGAATATTGGGTTTCAAAATTTTCTGAAGAACAGCTACAATTTTGTCAAATTTTAGAACTTTTTAAATTCCAAGCAACAAAATGTTTCAATTCAATTAAAAAATTCCAAAACCAACATATTTCATATTTTGTTAATACTAAAACGAGTCTTGGTATTCTTGAATTCTTACCCGGGTCCCATGAAGGGTGGCCCCACGTGGCCCATATGACCCATCATATGATGCATGGGCGGTGGAAACTGTCCCATCTGAGGCATTCCTGGATGTCCCTGCATTCCAGGCATTCCTCCAGACATCACAGAAGAATTTGAGTTCATCGCTCCTGGTGCCGAACCCAAAAGTCCTTCAGGTTTCGACTTTTTCTGCGCGGGTTCGTCTTCCCCAGAACTCGGAGATCCAGCCCGAGTGCCATTTCTTTGTCTCTCGTGCTCCTTCGCATCGTCTGGAGGAATACCCTCCATTCCGTAAATTTCTATCTCAATATTGCTGCGATTCGGCAGTGCATTCGGCACTTTGTCTATCGCCTCCTTATGCACCTAAAATTAATTTTGATTTATAATGATTTCATTCTTGGAATGTTGTATTCTTGCCATAAAAATTAGTATTCTGATAAAAATAATATTACCTGCATACAATGTATACTAAGTCCAGGACCAGTGTATAGCTTTTTATGACAAATGTGGCACTTGAAATGTTTCGCTTTCTGATGCTGGATCAGAATCTTATCGTCGTCAAACTCACGGTTGCAATACCTTTTTAGAATTAATTAGTCAAGGAATCTACAATTTTTATTTTAAATATTTTGCTTGAATTTTTTTAGTTTTAATGCGAGATTTAAAGGATTTGAAGAGAATTTAATATAATTTTAGTTTCAAATTCCATAACATACCAATAAATCTTGCGAAACACCTTTAAATTTCATAAAATGCAATGATATTCCTTAAAGTCTCTTAAAAACTATTAATATTTCTGGAAGTCCCAATAAATTCCTTAAAGTCACTCGAAATTCTATAAAAGCCTTTAGAATCCAATGAAATCTCGTTTAATCCCTTAATATTCTGTAAAATCTCTTTAAATTTCTTAAATAACTCAAAATCCCCTAAAATATTGTTAAAACTTCTTCAAGTACTCAGGAATTACATAAAATTTCTGTAAATAACGCAAAAACCGTCTAAAGTAAATGCAAAATATTCCCTTTGAATTCCTAACATTTTTTGCAAAATTTATATAGGCAAATTGTACTTATTTTAAAATTGAAAAAAAAAATGTTTCTTAAACATTATTAAATCTTGATGCAATGTTTTCCGCGCTCAGTAGCACGCGTATTAATTTATAGCACGCTAGTCTAATTATAATTTTTGTCTAGTTAAATAAAAATGAATAAAACAAAATGATATCGAATTTTGAGGTTAGAACTTATGCATCGAAAAACCCATATGGATTGTAAATTGAATTTTCCTTTTTCTGCCAAAACCGAAATTCCCCCCGGCTTTGAAATTTGTTCACAAAATGCCAAGAAGTAGCTACAAAAAATGAATTTTTCTAACAAAAATGTGGATAACAACCTCTCAATATAAAAATTTCGTAAAGATAATTTCGATAGTTTCTCTCGTTTCTCTCTGACGCGTCGGAAACGTCAAATTCGATTATGCGCAAAATGGAAGGGAAAAAAATCAAGCATTGTGAATCTCAGGAATAAATTTACGCATTCGACGATTATTTGCAGATCGTATAAATGTCGTTGACAAACAAATTAAATGTCAAAGAGTGTCCCAACGACCTAAGGCGAAAGTTACGTAAAAAAGGGCAGACGTCGACAGACATTTTTACTTTTTATATTTTTATAATATTTCTCTAAAAAAGGATACCAGCACCAGGGCCTCGACTGCTTCTTCTTTTTGCGTCCCATTTCTTCCTAGAGTTGATTAGAATCCAAAAATCCGATTACTTAATCGGTTGAAATGATTTAACTACGTTTAAGGAACTTGAAATTGTCACTCGTAACAGATTTCGATCTACACCCACGCACAACGCACACACAAGCGAAAACCAATATTACAAAATGGCGGACGAACCTTTTCCGGTTTTACGTCGGAAGATGCGTCAAAAATCCAGTAATGCACATGCGCCAGCCAACACCCTTCATTGGTCACACTTCGCGGGAATTTTTGAAATATTAAAAATGTTTTAATTGTTATTAATAATTGAAAAAAGAGCTCTAGGGAGAATATTTTACCATTTTTGTAAATAAATAGCTTCAATATATTTTATTATGAGGATTATGACTGATATTGTCTTCCGGTATCAATTCATCCAATTCATAGGGCCACTGCCCTAATTTAATTTTGGTGTGAAATTCAGACCTAGATTTTTTTTAATTTCAAATATTTAGGAGCAGAGAAAAACGTATTTGAGTACTTCTTCTTTACTTTCATAATTTTTAAATTTAATTTATAAAAAATAATCTAAATTTGTTATATTCTAAAGCTTTGGCTTCCAAGTAGAAATAATTCAAATAAAACCTTAATTTTTAAAGAATGTATAATCTAAATATGTTTTTGTCTAAAAACAAGATTTAAAAATTTGAAATTAGATTACGAATATAAAATTTCAATATTTGTCAAGTAAAATAAAGAATTCAAATTTTACCAAATGAAATGCCTAGTTTTTCCTATTTTCTCAGTTTGTAATAAAAAAGAAAATATTTTGGAAGGTTTGTACATTTATTTCACAAGTTCTATCGTATAGACAATATTATTTACTAAACATTAGTCGCTCGTCTTTACTCCTAGGTAACATTACAAGAGTCTAGTTACCTCATAACAACACATAATTTCGAAATCCACTGATCCACACTGAGCAGGAACATTATTCTGCTTACACAGTTTTAAAATCTAATTAACTCTACTTCCTTTTGCCACTCTTCACGTGAATATTCACTCAACTACAAGGCACACATCCGCAAACACATAAAAGCAAACACGCTGGGCAATTTATTCTCTTTCCTAATTGAAAAAAGAAAACCCCCAACGGAAAGGCTTTCCAAAATTTCCCCTTCGCCTCCTAAAATTGGCAAAACTCTCTCAAGGGCATCTAACATTTTAAAAAATATTATTAAAAAAACTCCCCGACGAACTTTCTCGACAGTAATTTACAAATCCGATAAATCGGGACCTTACAATGATTAAAAGATAAAATAATCCACGCCCTTAAATAAGTTTAATTTGAGCAGAATTTTCCCAATTGCCTTTTTGCGAAATTCCGATACTTCTACAATTAGTTCATGATTCTTATTCGACCATAATAGAAACGGAATAAAGTATTTGTAAAATACTGTACAATAGGCGTAGCAATGCGGAAATCCGTCCCTTGTCGGATCCTCTCATTATTCATGATGCTCTTCATTTCTTTTATTTACAAAATCAATTTTACTTTAGTATGATTTATCAATCTTGAGATCGCTCGTACTAAACTCAGTTCACAGAACTGAGAAATAAGTCAGACGATTATGAATAATGTAAGAGTGCGACGAGAGTCGCTTTTGCACCATTTAAACCTCCACTTCTCATCGATATGTTCAGAGAGAAAATATTATTTTGGAAATTTATCCAAAAACCACTCGGTAGATTATGCGGATTTGTTTATTTAAAAAATCATGACATCAACCTACCATGAATCACGAAAGCTTTACGCAATTTCGCCCAAAGTTACGGTATTTTAATGGAAGTTACGTCGATATGTCACAAGCTATCGCAAGTTACATTTTTTAACTACGAGCACCGCTAAAATATTTAAAAAAAACGTAAGTTTTAAGCAATGGAAGAGATAACTTTTGTGTGGTTGCGGTAAATTACAATGTTTTTCAAAATCTACTCAGTAAAAAATCCCATCTTGGTAAATTCCGATAATATTTCTGTAATTTACGATCGAAGTCATCAACGATCCTCTGGTAATCTATACCCGTAAATTGCCGTTATTTCACCGGTAATATTACCGAATCTGGCGCCTCGTCTTACTTCTAAACTTCTAATAAAGATTTTTAAAAATTCTCCAAAATAATACAAGATTATAAAAAAAGTTCCACTCTCATTTGGAAATTTGAGTGATATCGGAAGTCGGATTTGATTAAAAAATTACAGATGAAAAATATCAGTACTGGAAAAACTTGTGCTCGACTTTCAACGGCTTTGTGGGAGAATATTTCCCGGGGAAAAGAAGCAAACTGGATATCAAGCTTTCGTTGAAATACGCTCAGAAAATATGTCTATGTTTTTCGTTTCTCTTCAAAAAAAATGGGTCTCGACAAGACCCTTTCGATGGGGGATGGAGGCCTCTGTAAATATAATACTCTCAATATCTCCGATAGGACTATAAATCTACAATAATTATATACACGTGTGCGTACAAGCAAGCTTTATCTTTTTCCTCGAACTAACGACGAATACAAGATTTAATCTTTAGTCTGACACGTTACGAAAAATGCCCGAAATCTCGCGAAACTCGAGGGAAAAACTAAGAAGTCCAACTCTGCGTGAAGAGAGCCGTAATTTTCATAAAACAACGTGGATTCAAAATTAATCAAGTTTGAGTTCGAATTGAAGAGCTTGATGAGATTATTTTGAATCAGTCAGGTTCTTATGAAAATAAATTTTAATTTTCTCGAGACCACCTTGAATTCAGGTTTTTTTGTGATGTAAAAAATAATATCTAGAGTATTTTTTGGGATCTGAGGCTGCGATTAGCGAGACGCGGTCGTCGCAGGAACTAAACTTATGATCGCTGGCGATCGCAGTTGACATGCATTTCTGATTTCTGTCAGTCAAGGGTGGTACTTTCAGTTTTATAGTCAACAAATCACGAGTCTTTCTTCACGCGGTTCCGAAAAGATCACGAGGCATACATTCGACTAATCTCGTGCATGTAACGTTCCTCAACAGCTTTGCGTTTTAGTTTGAAAGCCGCTGTTACCAAACCCATGTCTGGCGACCATTGTTCCGAGCACAACTTCACTGCTCCGGGAATTTCAAACCTCTCAAGCTTGCCTAAAAAAAGAAATTTTGTTTAAAAAATGTCTATTCATTAACTTTAAGAGTGTTGGGTTCAAGTCGTAATTTCAAATTTTAATGTCATTTTGAGTTTAAATTTATAATTTTTTGAAGTTAGAATTTCGATCTATGAGCCTTAATACCATTTTAAAAAATATTCTCTAGGGACAAAAAGGATGATAAAAAAGCTCACATTTCTTGGCTTGTTCGACGAGTTCCTCAAGAACGGCTTTCTCGATCCTAGCATCGTTGCAAAGTTCTTCGAAAGGCAATGAAGCAATTCCAAGTTTACCCGCTATTTCCTCGAGACTTCGGTGACTCGGGACGACCAGCGCCACTGTATAAGTTTTGCTAGCATCTCCATAGATGCAAATATTCTCCACGAGGGGGCAGGTTTTCAACTCTGACTCGACTTTTCCTAGTGACACGTACTCTCCAAACTGTAGTTTCACCAAGTCCTTTTTGCGATCTGCAAAATTAAAATTGAAGTTAATATAATAAATACTTAAAATAAATAATAAATACTTTAAAATACTTTCAAGTCGAAATCCTAAAGTTGTTTAAATTTCACATAAAAAGAAACGAACCTATGATTTTGATACAGCCATCGGGATGAATTTCTCCAATGTCTCCACTTTTGAACCACATTCTTCCGTCTTCCTGGAAAAAGTCTTCTTTTGTTTTCTCCGGGACTTTGTAATAACCGCAGGAGACGTTATCGCCTCCAATCAGGATTTCTCCTCTGGGATAAGGCATGTCTGTTATTCGGTAACCAGCTTCCTCCCAATTTTCTAGCCGAATATCGCAAACTGTGCTTGGCGCTCCAACTCTTCCAGTACTTCTGTCTTTACCTAAAAAAAAAAAAAAATAACAAAAAAATTAAAAATTAAACTCTAATTCGTGATAAACTCAATCGTCTCATTTTGCACACAAAAATATTGAAACCTGAAATTTTATCTCTCTGTACGCATATTCTAACTTAAAAAATAAGTAGATTTACCGAGCCGAAAAATATATAATTATAACATTTATCGAGTAAAATTAGAAAATCGAATTTGCAAGTACAAATTGATTTCAACGCTTTTAACTGGACGTAAAAGTAAAAAAGAGTGAAAAGCTGACCATCCATGACAGTTGCGCAAGAAGTAGTTTCCGTGAGTCCGTATCCTTGAATAACTTGCACACAAAGGCAAAGTTTGACCTGCATGTGAGTGTCTGGACTTAGAGGAGCTCCTCCAGAGAAAATGAGTCGAACTTTTCCACCCAGAACTTGTTTAGCTGCTCCAAAAATGTACTTATCAAAGACAGGTGTATCGTATCCTCGCTTCGACCATTTCAGTTTGTACTCATAGGCGAAGTTGAAAATTGCTTGTCTGAAGGGTCCGGAGTTCTTCACTTTCTCATTAATTCCCTTAGAGATTCTGTCCAAGATCAGCTGATAGTAAAAAAACAAAACAAATCAGTTAAAATATATTTCTATCTTAAAAAATGAATAGTTCTGTCGAGTGGAAAAGTATACAAATATTTGTTAAGTAAAATGAGGAAATCGAGTATTGGGGTCAGAATTTCGATTCAAGGCACTCAAGTCACTCGCTTTTGTTAAACTTACCGGAACTGCAGTGAGGCAAGTCGGGTGAAGAACGGAAGCGTCTCCCTTGGATCCTCTCTGGATTTTACTGCTCGAATCGATCATCGTGAGTGGAGAACTGTACCCAATTGGAACTCCCATCAAAAGACAAACACTTTCCGAAAGAAGTTCGAAAACGTGCGCCAAAGGCAAATAACCCAGGAAAATATCGTCCGCTCTGATCTCAATAGCATCGCAAAAGGCCTTCAGGGTTGAGATAATGTTTTTGTGGGTGAGCAAAACTCCCTTCGGGACTCCTGTCGACCCGGAAGTGTACATTATAATTGCGATGTCGTCACTCTTTGGGGACATCAGCGTCGCGGAAGAATCACTTCCGGTTTTAATCACATCCGAGAACGGAATTAATCTTACTCCCTCCTGAAATTATAAATAGTTTTATTGTTGGGTGATATTTAAATTGAAATAAAAAATTTGTTAATTAAAATTTTTAATCTTTCAATAATAAAATATAAATTTTGAGAATTTGACGAGACCTTGAAGTCTTTAGTTTCAGTTGGTTTCAACTGATCCTCCATATAGATAATATTCTTCACTTCAGCTAATCTCGGGAGGATTCTCTTAAATTTTGGAAGCAATTCGTGGCTCGTGATCACGGTATCAACTTCAGTTTCGTTGACACCATGAGCAATCGCATCGTCACCGAGAGTCGCATAAATCGTAACGACACTTAGGTTTTGCTTAAAACATGCGTGGGCTGCGATCATCCATTCCGCCCTCGTTTCAGCGAAAATAACGATATTCTTTTTTACAGTGAGACCCAGTTCTCTCAATCCTCGGCTGAAGGACGCCGCAAGTTTGTCCACTTCCGTGAAGGTTTTCCACTTGTACTCTCCCATTTTGTACTGCAAATTGAAAATAAAAAATTAGTCTGTGAAGATTTTTTTTAAATCCTTTTTTAAAAAATCACTTTTCCCCACATTTTATATTTCTACTATCTTTCTCTTTCGTTTACCGGAAATAGAGCATTTATTTTCTGTTCACTAGAACACCAATCCACTAATTGCCTGAATTTTAATGCTGAATTAACTTCTCGCTGATTTAAATGATTTATTAAAAGTTACGTCATGGGGTCAAAAGTTTCTCATGCAGTATTTATAACTTCCCCTTTCTGATGGGTTTTTTCATATCTAGCAATTTTAAATTCCGCCTGTGAATTTATACATCAAATTTTTGAAAATATATAAGTATCAGTGCAATTTTATAGATGCTTTTTACTTTAATAAAATTATTTGGTAATGAGAATTTCATATTAAAATTCAAATACTATACGCATGTTTTTTGAAATTTGGTATCAAAATTTCTTAAATCTCTTTATGGTCTCTTGATATTGTTAAAAATCTCTTAGAATTCATTTTAATTAATTGAATTTATTAAAAATATCTTAAAATTCTTTGCAATCCCTTGAAATGGTTGAAAGTTTCTTTAAATCTTTAGAAACCCCTAAAAAATCTCATAAAACTAGAAAATTCTTTATAACCCTCCACTTTTATTTTTATTTTTTGTTTTTTAAGAACTCGTACGGACCTTTTTAAACACCCTTCCGTTAGGCTGCAATTCATCTTCATCAGCAAGAATTTGCCTAGTGCCAAGACATTTTTTGCCACTATGTTGAGTAGCAACAAGTTTCATCATTTTTTCCATAGTATCGATTTTTTGACTTTCCAAAAGAATGTGGATCGACTTGGGAGGATCGACACTCCTGTAGGTGATGGAATTTTCGCTCTTCGCTACAGGTTTCGCCTTTATTCGTCTCGAGGCTTTTCTTTTCTCCCATGGCCGTTGAAGAATCAAATAGACCGGAAAAGTCAAAATATCGTAAACATATGACAACGTCTTGATCGCGTGGATCGCCATACTTATCCAGAACCCGTCCATTTCTCTGCAAAAATTAAAACCAATTATTAAAAATTGTTTTTTAAATTGTTTTTTAAATGATTCTACCTATTTAGAAATTGAAATATTTTACCAGATATAACTTCTGCTAGCCTTTAGCATTTAAAAATGTCTAAATCTAAAAATTGAGAGATATTTTCGCTTTAGAGAGAATAAATAGAAGAACAAAAACAAAACAGAAGTGAGAGTTCGCCTGTCGCAGTTGTTAGAAATAAAATTAGCAAAGCGATCGAGAGAAGAGTGCGAGCTACAAAGGTTACTACGAGTACCAGTCATGCGAAAACGAAATAGAACTTTGATCTTCTTTATTTCATTCCAAGAGTTAAAATATTCAATAAAAAAAAAGGTGTAAAAAATTTGATAAATGGGTTCAAAGTACTTTCAATTTTAGATATTTATTCTTGAATCTATTTTGATGCAATAGAAAATATGTAGAGAAAAGATTATTTCAAATTATTATATCAAACACGAGGTGCTTTAAAATAAACAAAATTTAGGTGCAGCGAATTCCGGTAGACAAAATCTTGATTAGATAAAGTTTTCAAGATTAGAATCCTAAAGTAGATAGATGAGTATTATAAATAGATGTAAATTAGTTAAAAATAACTTAATCGTTGTGTTTAGAAAATATTTGCTTTAATTAAAGTTAACAAAAATTATTTTTTTTAAGTGATTTTTTATATTTATTCTAAATAAAATTCCGTTCTACCCCCTTAAATCTTTTTCAAACTTAAAGACCAAGCACGACGAGAAACACATCGATCGCTTTACCGGACTTTGTTCGAGGTCCATAAAATAGGTGTACGTCTTCAATAAATTGAAACGTGTTAATAACTCACGAGTTATGAGAAAGAGTTGACTTTTTATCTTATTTAAATATGGATATCTGTTTCATAATCTTTGCCCCTTATTAACAAAAACGACACCTTGACTCTTTTGCTTAAATAAAAAAATGAATTAGAGTTTCTTTTAACAAATGATTAAACTACTATTTTTAGTTCAAAAAAAAACTTAAATTTTAATATAATAAAAGGGACAAAAAAATATAAAACGTAGGTTATAATTGTATGAAACAATTGAATAGCTGATCAATTTGTAAAAATATGAATTTTGTAAATTTAAAGATAAGATACAAAATATTTTAGAGATGAGAATCCAAAAAATGATAAGAACAGTTTTTTTTATTATGTAAGCAAAACAATGGCAGGTGAAGAGCATTATTAAAGAATGTATTGAAAGCTACTTCAGGGATAGACAAGATTATACTAATCTGCTTGTAAATTCCCTCGTGAAGTGTTACCACTTATTAGTTCCGCCCGAGTAATTGAATCAGGTGTGATAACCTGACGACATGCAACGTCAGACTTGAAGAAATAAAATTGCAAACTGATTTTTGTCACACCTGAATAAATTTCGGCAATTATAATAAAACGATAATTTAAATTGCCAAATAAATCAATCAAATAAAATAAATAAAAATATTAATTAAAATTTTTTAAATAAAAAGCTTAATATTAATAATTTAGACAGTAGAGCCAAAAATAGAAATTTTGCAATGTAAGGAAACTATTACTTCCTATTGATAAAATTGAAACAGTAAATATAACGAAATACGATGAATTGTTGTTTCTAGTGCACAAGTGTGGAAAAAAATTCTCTTTTTTCGTGTTTGATCTTTGATTAGGTCAATCAAATTTGTTCAATTAAAGTCGTAAATATTCTGGATATTCAGCACTATTCGTATAAATTATAGATAACAAAATTCTGATATCAAAACTTATTATGTATGAACTTATCGAATCATTGACTCTTAGTAGGTCAGAGTCTAAACTGATGACTAATTTATGAATTTTCTTTGAAATTGAATAAACTATTTTCCTACACAAATGGCTTAATTAAAAAACAAATAAATGAAATTGTTTTTAAACATGTCGAAATTGTACTTTATGTAATGAATAGTTATTCTGCTATTTTACAGCCTATTTTTATGAATAAATTCTACGAACATTTAGACATTTTTTTGTAGTTACATAAATGTTACATCAATCTCAAATTTTAAAATAAGAGATTTAATTGAAATTATCTTACCAATTTTACGTTCTTGTTATATAAAAATTGCAAAATCGTAAGACCAGAGTTAATGAAGAGTTAATAATACTTTCATGGGAAATTATGAGTTTATGAATTTAAAAAATAGGAATATAACATTTATGCTAATGTCACGTTCCCATTACGCAACTGTTACGTAATAGTAACAAAATAGCGACGCTTGCAACATGTAAAAACGGGAATCAGGATAGTAGTTATTTCGCTGGGGAAAGCTGAAGTCAATGAAGACAATTGACTAGTTTAAGAATAGGTAGCTTAATTAAAAAAAGAGAATTACTGTCGCAGAGAAATTACTTTCTACGTCGACTATAAAATGGCGTTGGCAGGGTTGCCAGTATTGGCGATTTTTTTTTATCCACCCATTTTTAGGTTTGGTGATTGGCACCAAAATGGCGATTTTCGATTTTCAGTTGGCGATCTTCGAGTTCGAGCATTGAATATAAAAAAGAATATAGATCGGTGCTCCAATGTCGAAGCGCACCCCAGAATACTGATGCTATAACCAGAGATTAGCTATAACTTTGCCCGTCGACTGTTGAGCCTTTCCACGCTTTGGATTCGGCGGGTGACTGTCGATTGGACTCTGGAATGTAGTGATGGAGTCATGTTTCATCCATTGTCACATATCGTCTGAAAAATTCGTCTTTATTACGGTAGAATATCGCTAAACATTGCTCCGAATCATCAACACGTTTTTGCTTTTGATCGATTGTTGTGCATACAGCTTTCCAATGTCCAAATATTCATGCACGATATCTCCAACAAGTTCATTTGATATCTTTAGAAGCTCAGCTATCCAGATCAACTTCACTTTACGATTATTCAAAATTATTTTGTATCGTCTTCTACGTTAATGTCGCCTCGTTTAAATTGAGCAAACCACTTCTCAACGGTTGATTTCCCAGGTGCAGAGTCCGAATAATGTTTATCAAGCCAAGCCCTGGCTTCAACAGTATTTTTCTTTCTCAAAAAGCAATGCTTCTTTAACACACGAAATTCTTTTTTATCCATTTTTTTCACAATAACAAAAGTTGCTTCACTCACAATGCTGTATCTCACGTATCGATCTAATAATCAATAAATAACAACTATATAGTAGCACTTTCTTAAAAATATATCTTCTTTCAAAGTAAAATGAATAAATGTATTAGGTATTATTCTAACTCTATTTTTTAAATTCATTTAGGCCCAATTGACTTACTTTTCTCCATAATTCTTAACTAAAATTGAAAAATTGAAGAAATAAGGTTATGTTACAAATGCCATAGACTCCAAAACAACGCGTGTACCAAACAAGTATCTAAGAATGCAAATATTTCTTTTAAAAACGACTATTTCATTGTTTTCACTTCTCCAAATTATGCGAATCAGCAACGACTTACCCACAATTACTTTTTTAAGTCCACTTTAAACACACAATTTAAATAATTTAACTTTTTATACGGATAGACAGAGAGGTCTCACTCACAAGAAATCACCGTTAATTCTGTATGTCGCCACCTTGCGCGCTGGCAGTCATTTCTAAATTTTAATTTGGGAATTGCACATAGTCAATACGAAAAATCCTATCTTATATTAGAGAAAGATGAAGATTCGTATATTTGTGGATCAACGTCTGATTTTCTCTACGGAATGTAAATTGTTATCTCTGTGGACTTTGGGTGATCACATTTCGATAATATCAGGTTAAAGCAAAGTCACGCTTTTTATTCGCGAATAAATATAAAATAAATTAAATTAATTATTTTTTTGCATTGTTAGGTTACTTCAAACAATATTGTAAAAGACAATTTTTTGCTTGGTATAATTTTGGAATGTTTCGAAATCTACAAGAGTTTTTAAATTCTAAAACAATGTTTAAAAAATTAATTTTTTTAACAATTTTTAAATTAATTTACATTAATTCAATTTTAAATTTGGAGAAAGCAGATAAATCCGAATGAGTTAAGAAAGGAACTTTGAACAGGCTGCACTTTGCACAAAGGTCGCAAAATTCAAAGATAGGATAGATATATGTATAGATAGATGGGCCATTTATCGCGAGATTAATAATAAACGGATTCAACGTAATTAAGAATTTTATCGAAGCTTACATAATTATTATGAAAATCTCAATGTACATTGACCCTATCGCGTTTTTGCTCACGCGAGAAGCTTCAATTAGTGAAATTAAGTCGATCATTCATAACATGCATGTTCCTTGTTCTTTTTTTTTGCATTTTTGAGAAAATTTACTTCAATTTCTCGACTTAATCTCATTTTTTTAAAAATAAGAAATAAAATTAATACAGATATGTTTTTTAAACATGAAAAATTTGATAAAAAAATAAACAAAAAAGTTGTAAATATTAAACTTTCCCTTAATTTTATTACAACTCGGGGTTATTTTTTTTATTTAATTCGAATGACTGCGTCTCTTTTATCAACGCGGAAGATATCTGCGAAATAAGGTGAAGGCTGGAAAAAATTACGCAAAGTACGCAATTTTTTGTTCAACCGCTTCACTTTACTCCAGGTCAGGGATAAGATCAGAATTAGAGGTGAAAGAGTTTTAAAATAAAAATTTGTCTTTACGTTTTCAAATAATAAACTCTGAAAAAAATGTTTAGTGGTGATTTAAAACCACTTGTGTGAGACACATGTGTAGCATGCCACATCAAAATGTAAACAGAAGAGGTAAATGGTTCAGATAAAAAACAACTACTGCAATGTGTATTTTTGATAAGAAGTATCTATTAGAAAAACAAAAACAAGTGCTCTGTTTATGTCATCGAAATTTTGTAACATGACTAGTACAAAACAGAAGACTTCTTTAACATATTTGTTATATAACAAATGTTATATTTTAATATCAGACGAATATAATTGTTATATTACATTATATTTGCAGAACATTTAAGTAACAAAATGTTATGTTAGCTATAGAATCAAGAATACTAGCAAAATAAAATTTGCGTCGCAAAGAGGCTTTTAGAAACAGCAAAAGTATCTACTGAACTACGTTACATCCTTGTTACATAGCAGGTAAGTAACATTAGGTAACATTACTCACTGTTAATCCCATTAATATCTTACTTTTATATCACTTGCAATTCTCTGAAGGATATAGAAAATTAATGTAACAATATGTAACAAACTTGTAACAACATTTAACAAACGTGTAACAATGACGTAACAATATTTGCTGAGTGTAAAGAAAGATAAAAAGTGGCAAAGAAAAAGGAAAAAAGCATTCTGCCAACATGCCGATGCTTTAGCTACTGGTAATTTTACGCCAACTCACTGTTTGTCGTCTACGATCATGGTGACGGCTTATCTCGGTACTTCCGGATTCTTTGGGATTCAGGAGGGATTAATGAACTGCAAGAAAAACCACCCCAGACTCCTGTTAGTCCATTGCACACCAACTAGTCTTACCTTATTATCTCTAAAAGTGCACATTTCTAAATTACACAATTTTACGAATAAAAATGTTATATTCCTGCTATATAACCATTAAAATCCTGTTGCATAACATGTGCATGCCTGTCACATAACAGTTACATGCCAGTTACATACATGTTACATAAGTTACGTTCCTGTTCCATAAGGGTTACGTTTCCGTTATATAACAGTCACATACCAGTTACGTGTAAGTTGAATAACAGTTATATAGCAGTAACTTTCCTGTTCCATAAGAGTTACATTCCTGTTATATAGCAGTTAGGTTCATGTTACATAACAGTTATATATCCATTATCTAACAGTTACAATCATGTTACGTTAATTTTGAATAATGTTACATTCCCGTTAGATAACCGTTGGATTTCTGTTACATAATAGTTATGTCACTGCAATATAACAGTCACACTAATGTTACAAAACTTGTAATTGTTGGGGATAATCTTCAAAGGAATGTCACTTAAAAAGTTGTGTTAGAAACATCAAAATGTTGTTGTACGACGTTTGTTTTCATGAACAAATTCATTATAAATATAAAACGATCTGATTCAATTCACTTAATATTGAATGCGTACGTCTTTCGGCAAGTGGACAAGGTGACTTTGCGTCAGTCACAATTCATCTCTCATACTTATGTGACAATTGTAAGGGTGTTAAAGCACGCCTTCGTCGTCCAAAGTCCACTCCATATAGTACAAGACTTAACGCTAGGTGTCAATTTCGCACTATTAAGGTCATATAACCATTGATATCCTCGACAGAACGAGAAACTCGTTCGATGCAGGAAACGTTCATATTTTATCCAATTCATTATTCGCGTCCTCAAGGTTCCGAAACCTATATTGCAATCTGATTTTTCCTAGTTTGTCTGGTTTTTAAAGAAGCTTGAAAGTGAAAAAAAAAGAAAAAAATTGGGTATAAAATAAAGTCGAAATAAAGGATAAAAAATGTAATATTCAAAATATTTCAAATTCGCGCCTTTTTTCTAAACGGCTTCAGTAATCTGACGACATTCCAGGCGGGAGATTCAAATTCGCTTATCCCTTTTCATTGTATTCGTTATTTAAAATGGAATAGAGTTGGAATAGAATAGAAATATTCTAAACTTCCCATGCAAATAAAGTTTTTGTTTTAAAAGCTCAATAAAAATAGTTTATTGGCAGTTTGCCCATTATTATCAGAGTCCAAAAGGCACGGAAACTTAAAGACATTAAGCATTTCTTTAATGACGAAGATCTTCTTTTCTCCCAATTAAAAAAAAAAAAAATTAATTAATTAAACGTAGAAAAATTACTTCTTTTACTGGACACATTCATATTGATTGATTACTTAATTATAAAGTTCAATTACTCTCCTAATTAATGAGTTAAGAAAATGTTTCAGATTAATTTACATACACTATTGTCTTTATCAGAGACAATGAAACGAAATCAATTTCCCAAATTGAAATCCACACTCATCATTAGTCAGAATGATAATTAGATCAATCACTCATTAACGAGAATCTTCTGTGACTAATAGCTTTTGCCGATATATTTGTAGATATATTTATATAATTTAAAAGCCTGTTAAGAAAATAGAAAAATCCCTTCGTTTATATTCAACTTAATCAAAATATTGAAAAACAGAAAATCGTCCACAAGTTGAGAGCAGAAAACTTTAGGAAAGCGTATTCTTAAAGAAAGCTGAAAATAGAATATTAGAGCAGTGTCGCTTCTATTGCGGTATCAGGGACGTCCTCGTCCGTAAGTCAAAGCCAAACAGAAAGGACCGTGGAGATTAGTGTGGGTGGGTTATACTATCGAACGTGTAAAAAAACAATTGGGTAACACCTGAGGTCAAAGAACAATGAACGATGTCTATTTTCCACGCTTTCATCCTGAAAACTAAAACAAAAAGGTACTAAATAACCCACTTTCAGTCAAATTGACCTTCTAACATGCTCAAGAAGCCACGAGAATCATTTTTCTCTTTTCGCTTTTTAAATCCGAATTTAAAGTTTCAAAATTCGCGCCTTTGCGTTTGAACCACCAGAGCGCGTTGATGTCACCCCGAACGTGCGAAATTCAAATTTTCTATTGTCCCTTTCTCTCTTATTCACCATGTAAAATCGTATAAATGTTTATTTTATCAAGAGAGAATATAATATAATAGAAATGATTGAGAAAATTAGTTCAATTTGAAAAATTGTATATAAAAATTAATTTCCGCTCTGAAGTTACCTGTTGAACAATTCGAACGTAATCGGTTCCTTTTCTTGTTAAGTTGCACGTGTTTGAGCTCGAGATTTATCCCTGCGTTGGAGATAACGAGAGTTATGACATTGAACTTCGGACCTTGTAACTGGAGTTCTATATTATGTAGTAAATCTTGCTTATACAATGAAGACTGATTTTTTCCAGCGCAGTTTGAAAATTAAAGGAAAAAATGTTAAGAGCCAGGGCCGGTGGAAGTTGAAATAAAATTTTCTTCAGTTTCTCACCACATTTTCAAAATAAAATTTCATTTTTCAGTATTTCAAATATTTCAAATAACAGAAATCTTTCTTTAAGTTTTTCTATTACCCCACAATAATTAAGTTATGTAAGCTCACGAATGAGTCAAGAAAATAATAATTTCCAAGCAAAAATTGTTATGTAAAAATTCAAATCCATTTGAATTAAATCAGAATTACATAAACAATTGTTTTTACCTGTTTTAATCTTCTACCCTGGCATTGAAAACAAAAATTTCAGCTCTGGAAGCTGTACAATTTCTAATTTTAATTTCTTCCGAGTCTTTATCTGAAAGCAACGATGATAAGATTAGGAAAAAAGTCGTGTTTTAAAAATCGGTTATTAATTATATGGAAGTATAATGCAAAGTGTATATATCCTTGAAACATATGAAAGACTGATAAAGAATGCTAGTCAAACACTCTTGTGTACAAATCAATCATTTCCACACCTTTGTTGCAATAGAATTTTTTTTCTAGAGAAAGTGTAACAATCAATAGGAATCTGCTTCATTTCATTTTTTTATTTCACATCCGAGAGTGTGGGATGTTTTTCCCAACGAATTTGCGGTCTTTGAACTTCTCTAGATTCGCGATTGACGTGCCTTTACACTGTTTTAACATTGTCTTCTCAAATCCTGATATCGATTACAAGCTTTCGTCCTCAAATAACAAGATACACAAACTACATAGTGCATCGTTAATTCTAGAGCTTAATAAAACAGCATACTTGTGCTTCCAGTGAATAACTTATTTTTATCTAGAATAGAATTTTTTAAAAAATAATTAATTTAATTTAAAAAAAGTTATAATTAGCAGAGATAGAAAGTTGAAAAATTTATCAGTACCTGGGTAGAATCACAATTTCGTAAATTATATTCAGCTGCCCCAAAAATATGATTAAAAGAGAGCAAGGGTTATCCGAACAGTATTAAGATATTTTTAAGGTCGGAAGTTTTCGATAAAAGTATTTTTTCGAGGCTAATCTCAATTGACTCAATTAATTTGTAACTTATTATAGAAATTCAAAAATTGAGTTGTAAATTAAAATATTTGTGAAAGTTCTTAGATAGAAGAGAAATTATTTATTTATAATAGATAAAATATTAATCAATGAAAATTCAATTCATTTTTTATTTATTACAGATAATAGAATTTATAATTATCTTATCCCCTGGGACGGGAGTTATTTTTTTGAATTTTGAATATTTATCTTTTGTCCATTTAGTTCATTATCAATTTATTATTTATTACATGGTTCAACTCTATTCGTCCTGGAAATACATTCGGGAGATTAAAAAAAATCTCTTGTCTAACCTCAAAGTTTCCATATGTTTTTACCGCTTCTTTTCACCTCCAAATTGTAAAACAAATATCAGTCACATTTTTGAAAACGTGATTCTTGATCTTCAACATGTTTGCCTTCGAAAGACATTCCACGGGGAAATATCGGGATGAAAAGTCTTCAGTTTTCTCAAAAGGTCAATATTTTGGACCTTGCGATGCCTCAAATTCAAAATCAGCTGATTGGACAAATTCGAATTTCTCCAGAGATTCGAATTCCCAGAGGACCATTATAAATTACAAAAAATGTAAACAAATAGCAAATTACAAAGAGAGAAACTCACCTATTTCCGGAAAACTCGGCGAGATCCTGAGAAAAAAATTCCTCCGGCTTTTACTCAGTTTCGAATCGATTTTAGTCCTAGTTCCTTTTCCAGCTGGAATGCAACTGCTGTCGGTGTGACGAAGAAAAACGATGATTGAGAGAAGGAGGCTGGGGGGTGTAAGAGAACAAAGGTTGTGAGGAAGTTTAAAAAATGAGAATCCAAAAATTAAGAGTAAAAGTTGTCACGGTCTGAAGCCTCGGACGGCCAACGAGCGACTGTTTCACTTCTTCAAGAGTCCGCACCTCGTGAATGGGCCAGATACGTAATTTAACTAATGATCTTTGATCTTTGATCCTCTTAAGAATTTTCCGGCTGATAACCGAAAAATCTGGGTCCCGGAGGCAAAGTCATTCAGCCCTGGTTTCTTAACGAAATTCGTACCAAGTATCAGTCTTGTTCTTTTTTTTCAAAATCCAGGAGTTCGAAATTGTCCTTGCAATTTTCCGATTCACAATTCTTCGAAAACACTCTTCACACAATTTCAGTTGTGTCCTAGGACAACAAAGCACTCGGAGTTTAGGGAAATAATTTTCTTCGTGATTAGGTCCCTGTTATTTTTATAGGAATTCGGCCAGCTGAGAAATCAACGAAATTTCGCGGATTCGTAGGAATTTGGAGGACACTACCGAATGCTACAGGCGAGGTGAGAACTGAGAGATTCGTTTTATTTGGTGTCGGATTTCGTCAGGAGTTCAATTGGTTCAGTTTACACCACGTGGCCCCAAGGGTAGTATCCTTTTGTGGGAGAAGGGCGATGTTGTTTTGAAGCGTGTCACGCGATGGAAGATTCTTGAGGGAGTAGAGATTGCGACAAATCTCGACGAGGGAAAATTGTCGCCTTGAGGTTGGAGTAACAACACGAAGGTAATTTTTCACTGGGTATTTTTTTCGCGATGGAAAAGCCGCACGTTACTACTTACGATGGTCCGAAGCTGCGCTGCGTACGGCGTCGGATGATGATGTCCCACGACTCCCACTCCCACGTTCTAGTTAGACTTAGACGAACCGGACCAACCTCACCGTCCTCACCAACCAAGCCGACACGCTACACAAGTCACAACTACACAAGTACCAAAGGAGACAAGTGCGCATGTGTTGGAGACTGTGGACTCATTTGTGAGCGCTACACGAAGAGAGATTTCCGAGGCCAACGCATAAGGCAAGCCAGTTGGGGAAACAGCTGGCGCGTTCGAAATGGAATTCAAATCTAGGAACGAACGAAAAGTTTTATGGATTTTCAAGCTTTTTAAGTTGTTTTCTTAAAACGGTTAAACTGTTTTGTTAAAAGTAATTAAGTTTTTTTACTTCCAGTACTTTTGATTTTTTCCCACACATAAACTACAAAATATCTTTGCTACTGAGAAAATTGATTTTTTTTTGTCAAATCGAACGATTCCAGTTTCCAGCGTTTCTAGTAATTAAAAAAATGTTGAGAGCTGTTTCTGTAATTTTTTTTATAATTATAGTATATCATCTCTAAATATATAATATAAAAAATCTTGTATATAAGGTACCTTAACTAAATCACTTATAGTTACAGAAGGCTGCAGAAGGTTTAAAAAATAGATAATGATAAAAAAAATCGTCTTTTGTAAGTAACTCAAAAACAATTTTTTGGATTTTAATTTTTCTCGCTTTTACTGAATTCGTTGGGTATTCCTAACAATCTGGCACAAGAGACGTTCAAAAATCCCAAAAAGTCTAACTTTTAAAAAGGGTCAAACATTTTGAAATTCGAAATTTTACATATTTTCAAAAATGTTTCGTAAATTGTTGTCCAAACAATCGTAACGATTACAATGCATTTGATATTTTTAGGGTTTATCTTAACTGTTTTTCGTAATTAAGCAAACGAATCAAGAATCTGAAAATAGAAAACCAGTTATGTAAACTTGAAAAAAAAGTAGAACGCAAATATGCGTCGCCGTAATTTCCCGTGCAATTTTCCAACAAAAGGAGCAATTCAGGCTTGCATATAAAGACGGTTGCGGACCGTTTCGGTAGCGAGATAGCACATGGACCAATAGGAAGGTGAGATTCCCTGGGCGGGTATGTGGCGTGATCCTCGATGACGTCACGCATTTCTTGATCAATATAACACCCACGTTTCTGCAAAGTGCAAAATCCTTTCTTCTGAATTTCGATCCTCTCGAAGCCTCCGCCAAAAGAGGAAATCTTTATTCCTTGGAATCGTTCAAATTCTCTGTCTTCTAATTCAAAGTATTGTCTGTATTGTATTAGCAGGATTAGTTAAAGCCGTTAAAGCAGATTTCTGTCTCTGATATATATATATATACACCCTGTCGGCGAAGTTATGTACTAAGGTCTCTCGGGTTTCTCGCTGGTTGCGTTGCTGTAAATTTGGAATATAACCTCAAAAAAGTGTTTATGAAAAAATTGGAAAGTCAATTCAAGCAAAGGTGACGATTAAAGAAATGTAATAAAAAGTAATTAGTGCATCAGATTGAAACGGAATTTTCCTTTTGAATATCAAAAGAATTACTGAAATTTATTAAAGGTAAGCATTATTATATATTCTTTCATGTAGGAAGGTGAGAGAATCTTTCATGTCGGGGCACTCCGAAAATTTTCCTTGATTCTTCAATTAAGCTAGTTCATCTAATGACATCTAATTTAAATTGTAAAATTCAATTTTAATTGCTATGATGGGTATAATAGATGGGGTTATATCGTATAGTGTGATGACTGCACTAGTCGATATCTATTTTATTACTTATGCATATACATGCAGCATGCACGCGCGTACGTACACACATACACAGTACACACACATCGTTTAAAAAAGTTTTGAAGCACAAGATTCAAGAAATAAAAAATTTATTGAGGATGAGAACTATTTTTATACTAAAAATTGCGGAATATTTGGTAATGATTCATTTTCAAATACTATGTTTAATACAATTTAAACCAGAAAGAATACCTTCTCATGTATTTCGAATTAAAGCTAAGAAAATGTAACTTTATATTTATAGATAATATGAACAGCATATTAAGAATCACACACCGTGCTGTAAGCAGCCTGTTCTTTAGAACAGTAGCTGTTGAAAAGAAAAACGTCCATGAAATCCACAGCTTATGTAGCAGAGGTACATCCAAAATCGGAGGAAATGAATTTCGTAGTGTTCTTCGTTCGGAATCCATACTGCAATCCAGGGTACCGATACTGAATCAATTATGCGGTATGAAATATAAAACTCGGTTGCAATTACGATGCAAAGGTTGCTACTTTGTTACGAGAAAGTCAGTAATGTACGTAATGTGTAAATTAAAACCCAGGCATAAGCAAAGTGCTATTACCAAAAAAGAGAGGAATACTTGGATTTGGACTAGTATGAGTCAGAGTCGTCACAGAGAATGGTAGAATTGAATAATCAATGATTTTTGTTAAATGTGTAAATAAATTGTCTATAATATTAATCAAAAAGAACAGTATTTTTATCGTAAGATCCTAAGTTTTCCAAAAACATTTTTGATTTTATTGCATGCGTTTTGGCAATGGTAAAGTCTGGTAAAGTATAAGGCAAAATTTCGTCTTTTTTTGCAACAACTGCATGCCAATCAACAATTGATCCTGAGGAACGTTCATTTCTCCAAGTCTCGTTGTACTTCATTTAGAGAACCAGTTCATGCCTTAAAAATTGAAGGTGAGGGCGGAGGCCCAGGACCCGAAAAGTGCAGGGTGTACCATTCAAGCTCTAGATAGATTAGGATTATCGCAATAAAGTCCCAAGTTCCAGATAGAATAGGATTATAGCAATAAAGTCTTAAGTTCTAGAAGGATTAGGATTATAGCAATAAAATGTTAACGACTACAGTTACAGTTTGGGCTTCAAATGAACAACGTTTACCGTAATAACACTTAAGGCCCAGAGACAGAGGGTGATCAGGCTTATTGCAATAAAGCTATAAATTTACAAGT